>CM045769.1:158767729-159099216 GCA_025200525.1 Camellia lanceoleosa | reverse complement strand
AACATTGGTATAGTATTAATTGCCCCATGTGCTCTTCCAAATGATTTAGCTTTTTAACTAGTTTAGTGGGTCAAGTCAATCGAGTATTTATTCTACAATCGTAATTTTTTTTTTTTTTTTATTTGTTCATTTTAATTTCTCCTTTGCCTAACTCCCGGTTAAGGTTCTAATTCATACTTAAAATAAATTTTGGAAAAATTTGAAATCAACCAAAGAGAAAATGCACACATTTACTCTGGCTTCTTGTTCTATGATGACAAATTTCTTCATGTTGGTTTCTTGGAGATGAAGGTGGGAACACTATCACTATCCGATGGTATAAGAGGAAGATTAGAATTTGCACCATGGTGGTTCTTCTACTATTAATTTGTTATCAAAGTTTTTTTCCTTTTTTGATTCTTCTTTTTAGTGTTATTAATTTGTTATATATATATATATATATATATAGCTATTGCGTTTTATAATTCTAGGAAACATTGTGACCAAGGTCTCAGGTCCAAATTGAATTCATTATTGGGTTCTCTTTATTTAAGGAAATTGGAAAGGGAAATCAGACTCAATCTTTTACATCAAGACATCCTACATGTGATGGATATGACACTATGTAATGCACTGACTGCTTTAGTGTTATCGTGAATATATTCAATACCCTTTATAAAGATTCAGCACGATCTATGTTCTTGCCAAGAAAGTGTGGTTGATGGCCTATTTCAATAATTTGATGGTAATGAATTGACTATTTGTTTCTCGATTTCAGCTCAATTTGCCACAGAGGCGCGTAGCAATTGACTAATTGATACAATGTAGTAAATTTAAGCCAATCATAGAGTAATGGATAGAGTATCATAATGAATTGGTTAGATTAATTAAGCCAAGTAAACCAAATATAGATTCGGATTATGCTAAAACCAAATTAATTCAACTGCTGAGAGGCCTATGCTAAATAAATACCTTTGAGTAAAAAAATGTTTGACCCAAGTAGAGGTGGTCATCTCCATCAGCATACCCCCAACAACTCCAATTGTGAAATACATTTAGGCTTGATTATAAAAATGTTTGAACTTTGGTTAAATCACATTAAATTTTATTTTGACATTTGATTTTTTGTAAGTTTGTAGAGAGGAGAAGAAGTTCTCGGCAAGTTACTTGATTACATTAATTAAGAAAATATTATTGAGGTTTTAATGTTGATTCTATCAAAGATCCTTTAATGGCCCTAAAAAAGTATCGAATAACTCAATGTACCTCACTTTAGATAGATTGTCTTACAGTTTTTATACTTTGTAACTCAACATGTATACAAGAAAATATGCTTATTTATACTGTTTTAATTTATTTTTCACTTCTTATACTAGTAAAAATTGATGTTGTAGTCCATACTTTCATTTAAAATTTTTATTAATATACATTCACTTTATGGGTCCATCTCTCTGTTACATACCGCTTCTTGCATATAAGTGGTGACTACCATCTGTGGATTCTATTGATTCCATTGGCGCTCTTGCACTCATAATTATGCATCTTTTTACAAAAAAAAAAAAAAAAGAATTGTTGGGTACACATGAACAAAAACAGTAAAAGGTCATAAATATCAATTTGGTAACATTGTCACAAAGCATTCTACGATGTTTGGTATTGGATGATAAGATGTTTTGTTGTTCGAAGTACATTTTTTCGACCAAAGAACTGTGGATCCATCTCGAGGTCAGAGGACTTTGTGTGAGAAAACGTGACTCAAATATAGCTATAAGGTAAAATTACAAATTTTTTTTATTGTCTATAATGGGGTCGCCTTTGTAGATGCCTCCCACCTTTTGGTGCTATTCCCGATTTTATTTTACATGGCCATATAATCTTATAATTTGATGGCATTTTTTCTTCTTTATAAGTTATAATGCGCTTTATGTTCTCGTGATGCCGCCAAGATTTGTAGCCATTAACTATATGCACTTAACTTGATATCTCTTTTAGTTTTTTTCAATGACTTTAGAGGAATGAATTTATGTTCTTAATACATATTTATGTTTATATATATATATATATATTACGAAAGGATTTGCCAAAATATATAAATGATAATATATAGGAGAATCAAGTTCTCATAGCTACTTGGGTACAAAATATAAATATTTAGCCTACTAAATTATCTGTCAAGTTACTACTTGGTAGGTGGTAGCATAGAACATTCGTCTGCGCTACTTGTATGAATGTTGTGAATCTTTTCCTTAACCTTGGTCTATCAAATAGTTTATCATAACTCGTAATTTTCACTAGTCAATTACATTCTCTCGTTATTCTTATCTTTTGATGATTTCTATCTTTTTATAGCCTTCCAACGTAAAACCAAATTCCTTATTCGCTATAGTGCTCCCCATGATTAACACTTCCTTATGTTAGCAATTATTGAAGCTACTCTAGATTTCCTTAAATGCATAATCTCATTATTCTTTGTCTTTTCACCAACATCTCAAGATTCACATTTTGGTTAATAGTATTTATGTATGCTATTTCATAATTCATATTATTATAAGGTTCCAATTTTGTTTTGTTCATATTTTTTGAATTCCAAGTAACTACTTGTCCTGATTTCATGTAAATACCCAATTAGGTTTTTGAGTTTCAAAGTGGCTACATACTTGAGTAGAAACAATTTTTTATGCATGACTGGTTTTGAACAAAATTAGTTGAACATTGTTATTGTATGTGCATAATTCAAACATTTACAAGTATGGAACTGTGAGCTCTTTCCTAAACCATTAGCAGCAGAGGTATACAGTTTGATGGAAATCTTGTATATGTAGGATGCAAGGGAACAGTTTACATGTTAGTCTCGATCTCAGGCACATTGTTTTCTGTGTTGTGTGGTTAAGATTATTGGAGCTGGTTTTATAAAAATAAAAATGATTAAATTAATTTTAAAATTTCAAAGTTGTATTTGGTTAGCCTATAGATAAGATCTATTTAAAATTGATTACCACTAAATAAAATCAGATGGAATCTTGTTTTTGTTGTAATTATATAACCAAATATGTTTATATGCTGAGATATTGCCTTTTTCATACATCCTAACAAAACGTCATAAAAAATGCTTTGAAAACCTATATATATTAGTTTATTTCAATAGTAAAAAATAATTATAATATTGAGCCCTTAGTATCTTGTTCACTTTGGAAAATCTAGACGAAGGCTACATGATTTGCATTCTGATTGGTTTATGAAGGATTATTACTCTTTTATCTTGGTGCATACATTGGATTCTTGATGTCTTTACATGCAAATCTAGTCTTGGCTACTCTGTGTATGAAAGGGCGAGGTGCATGTGCTCCCCTGTATATATATATATTGCCAATGACAGAGGAAGTACCTAATAACTATTGTGTGAAAAGAGACTTTGACCTTCTGTTATCTCAAGGAAGCCCAGAAGGGTGGGTTGGCTGATTTTGTGTTAACCCCTACCATCTATTTCTTATCGTGATTCATTTTATATTACTAATGATTATGTCTTAGTCAATCTCAACTATAGCCCATTAATAGTAACCCACGCAAAACCCACAAAAAAAGCTCAATAACTTGTTCACCAATATAGATTGCCCGGGGCTTAAAAGATTCACAATGCAAAACACACTTGTAGATTCAACTTTCCATTTGAGATGAACTTGCACATTTTGGACAAAAAGAAAAAGAGAACACCGCATAAACCAATTTTTGCATATTCGCATAATTGTGTTAAATTGTAATATTTTATTCGCATAACCGAGATTTTATCTATTATTCTCCTCTTTGAAATCAATAAGAGAAAGTGATAGTTTTTATCCGCTGACTTATATTCAAATTGGTGATTTGGATGCATGATATCTATATTATATCACTATGAATTGACTATCAAACTTTGAGCACATGCATGACTTCTTGGGATACAATTATGTTTACGCAGTACCCATTTCCTCTTCAAATTTTATATAAAGCTACTAGTTGTTTTTGTTCTTTTCTATATCATGTGTATAGTAAATTGGGAATTGCCTGAAGCAACAAAATGGCCAAACTGGTGAGGCTGAATTTCCATGAATTTTCATTGTAGTAGTAGTTAGTTTTTTTTTTTTTTTTTTTTTTTTTTTTTTTTTTTTTTTTTTGTTGTTGTTGTTGTTGTTGGAGTGTCAATTAACTTATGTTGCATTCGGTGGGTTTGGGTGCCAAAACTTTGAATGAGTGCAAACATTCAAACACAATTCTGAAATCTCCTTTTGGGGAGTGATTGTAGATGCATGTGATAGATTAAAACTAACTTTATAAATAGTTTGATTCAAAAAACATGCATCAACAGTTAATCATACAAAATGCGTCAGCCAATACTTAGTGTGCTTCCTCAAGAATTTTATATAGGTCGAGTGTGTCAGGTAATCGTAGTAGAGCACGAGTATTGATCTTTAGGTTGAAAAAAGAACTAGGAATATGTACAAATTTATAGAGATATTGCTTGTAATTAGTTCATATATGCCAAGTTTAACTAGTGAATCATGTGTTACTTTTTGATTTTGGTATATTGAAATTTTGTAATTCACCGTAGGAAAATTTGCTCTCAATTTGTTCATCTATAATGTGAAACCAATATTTTTAGACCAAGACCTTTATTATTAACATTTTGACATTATAATTTTTTTTTTCATATGTTTGACAGATTGGCAATGGATGGAATATAGTTCGGGGAGCATCAAAGGATTACATTTTGAATTTTTGGATATATTTTGTCATAGGTTTTTGTTATGAATTTGCAAGCTTGGAAGGTTTTTTGGAATTACATGTTTGAAGTTTTTTTCACATGTTTGATAGATTGGCAATGGAAGAAATATAGTTCGGGGAGTATCAAAGGAATACATTTTGAATTTTTGGATATATTTTGTCATAGATTTTTGTTATGAATTTTTAAGCTTAGAAGGTTTTGGGGCATTACATGTTTCAAGTTTGGGATTGTAAGAGATTTGTACTTAAATTGGATGTTTTGGATTTGATATGTTGTTTATATTTAATATGGTACTACTTTTGAATTAAGTTTATATTTTGGATGCTTTGCACAAGTGTGTTAATTTGAATTATATTTTGCTTATGTTTTTAGGTTTATGAATTATGTATTGAACATGAAAATTGTTTAAAAAAAATTATAAATAATGAATTTTTTGTGACAAGTTTTTTTAGTTGTAAATTTACTTTTGGTGACATTTTATTTATGTTGCTGAAACTATGTCAATTTTTTTAGCTTATCTAAAAACTTGATTGGTCGTCAAAAGCTTTAACATTCAACAACCAATTCTTTTAGTCATCGAAAGATATTTTTAGCGACGATTTATACGCCGCTAAAACTTAACATGTCATCACCGAAGGCTATTTTTAGTGACTAAATGTTAATTTATGGCATTTAAAGTTTAGTCTTTTGGCGACGGAAATATTTGGTCGCCAATTTATTTATAAAGGCAACTAAAATTGATTTGGTCGAAGCACTTAGTGACAGGCCTCAACATCAATTTTGTTCATGTCGCGGATATTTTCAAAGAACCAAAATTACACTTTTGGTGACTAAAATCAGTCGCTAAAAGTGTTTTTGTTGTAGTGTGACAGACGAACAACTCTCTATCTCCTGTGAATCTCTTCATGAAATCAACGAATCAATTGAGTTGTAAATAAAGCGCAGGATTACTTTTGCACAATCTAACACCTTTGCTAAACTTTTTTTCTTCCCAATATCCTCCAACATAAGATCAATACAATGAGTCAGAGTATCGTCCCAATACAAATTTTTTTTGCATGAGTTTGTAACTGCAAATTTTATCGCAGCCTTTCAAGTATCGCCATTTATTTGCACAACATATTCTTCTCTAATTTCTTCCACTACCTTGTCCATGAGGCCTAAGTAATAATCACCGTCTCTATTAGGTACATCATTACATCCACAAACTTCAAAAATTGTTCCACGATTGCTATACACAAGAAAATTAACAATGTGCTTTCTTGTGGGCCTGCACTATCCATTACACATAATTGTAACACCTTTCTCAACCCAACTAGATTTATGAGATTTTATCCAATTGTGTAAAGCTTCATACTCTATTGTTAAATACACTTCAGTTACCTGTTTAATAATAAATAACAAACAAAAACTATTAACAAGCATCTTAATAATTTATTTATTTTTAAACATAGATAGAGTTTTTTCAAACTTTAAGTTAGAGGCTTACTTCATAAGCAGTAGGTAGCTTTGTTCTTTTTCCAACCTCTCTTGCAGTATCCAACATTGGTTCTAGCCATTTAGAATTAACAACATTAGTAGGCACTGGAGTGAACAATACAAACTGGCTAATTGCTCTTCCTAATTTTTTCTTTGTTTCTTTCAAGAATCTAGAGAAGAGTTTGGATTGTTTGTTGCCTTTGGTCCTATGAAGATCCACATTTATGTCTAATAATTGAACTTTTGGAGAGGATATATTAATCCATTTCCTAATCAGATAGCCTTTAACACTATGACTTCGCCGAAAGCAAAACCAGAGGAGGTCCAACCTCAATATCACAAGCCCTATTTTGTCGGGTCATAACCATTTCTGAGGGCTGGTTTGGGGTACCCTATTTCAGCCCAAAAGTCAAAAAGTTACCCCAAAATCCAAAAAGATATCACTATTCACCAAAAAAAAATATATATATATTTTTTTTTCCCAAAGGACAGACCGACTTGACCAAAGCACGCCCTAAAGGTATATATACGGAAATGATTGGGTGATTAAGTACACTCACTGGTTTGGCCTCGGGGCTATCACGGGTCCCGTTTGATAATCTGAACCTTAAATATGTAGAACTCATCGAGTACTATATGTCTGCAAAAAATCACATTGATCGGATATCGATAACTATATGATCAGATCAGTTATGTAAGACAAATGGATGGTGTTATAATTAATGATTGAAAATAAATATATCTCGATCGATAGCTATCGATATCCGATTAACGTGATTTTTTACAAATATATAGTGTTCGACGAGTTACACACTTTGAACGGTTCATTATTAAAATGGGACCCGTGATGACCCCACGGCCAAACAAAACCGCTCAATGTTTTATACAAAAATTAACCAATCATTTCTAATCCCATAACACTTTCGGCCAGGTTGTACAGGAGGTGGTACGGCTGGGCCCCACTCCTCTCCAATCATCTCTTACATTTTTTTTATACAATTTTTTAATACACATTTTTCCATAAAAATCCAAAAAGTTAACCCAAACCTTCATATTTTTTTTTTGTCTTTTTTAGTCCAAAAAGACAAAAAGTGCACTTTTTTAGGACACCCCAAACAAGCCCTAAGTCCTCCTCATCATTTTTATCATCATTACACTGACTGGCTCTAATTTGTTTTGTCAATTCCTCATTCATCTTCCTTTTGTCAAGCTTTTTGCCCTTATAATTATTCAAATGATGCATCATTAGTTTTCGAACTTCACCACTGACATTAGCACAATGTGCGACTTAACCTTTCATATGGGCCAAATGTTGCTTCAACCTAGTTATACCACCATTTAGCTCTTTTCCACAAAATTTACACCTAATTTTATGCCAATTATTTTCTAGTGGAATTTCAAATTTCCAACCAATATCATCACTTGGAGGTTTTCCACTAGAACCACCTCGGTGCGCCATTATAACTTTCAATTATCTACAATAACAGTTTTCAATTAACAAATATTGTAATTCTAATTTAGTTACTAATAATAATGCATTTAAAATAAAATAAAAAATCTAAAATATTAAACCTCTTTACTTAACAATTAAACCTCTTTAAAAAAATCGATGATAAAACCTCTTTAAAAAAATCATATAAAAATAATCAAATAAAAAATTTGATGATTAAAAAATCTAAAATAAAATCAAATAATAAAAAAATTGAAATAAAAAATCGATGATTAAACCTCTTTAAATAAAAATAAAAAATCTAAAATATTAAACCTCTTTAAAAAAAAATTAAACAATCAAGTCATTGATGATAAAAGTTTTGAAAACTAGTGAAAGTCACCAAGAAGATTCGATACATGAGCCTAATTACACAATCGCTACCTACCACTTAATTTATTGGTTTTAATAGGTCCATGTACAATGAGTCTAACAAATCAACTTAAAGGAATGAAGAAGTGAAATAAATATGAAACATACTCTACAGGTACATTGCTAAGAAAAAAATAATAATATATATAAAAAATTATGTGCATTTCAAATATATTGAGCTTCTGAACTTATATATTGTGCATTTAAAAACAATTGCTCCTGAGTTCCATGCCGATAAAGTTAAGGTACTAATACAATACTAACCTCCACCTCTTATCATAATGTTAGATAATTTTTCAAACAAAATGATTAAATGGGAAAAATATGATTCAGAATTTGGTGCACATAATGTTGGACTCTGCAAAGAAACTAATCAACACATGGGAGATAAATAGAAAACAAAGTGGACAAAGAATATAAAAGTTGATGGGGATCTGCAGAGGTTTGCTTCAATATATATAAATGCTCCTAATATATATATAAATATTTGAAGAATCATAAATATATATTAAAATATATCTCATTCCCATCCCATACCATAATATAAATAAAAAATAACCATAAAACAAACAGAAAAAAAAAAAAAAAAAAAAAAATTATAAACCGAACACAACTTAACAAGCAAAAGCATGACCTATTCAACAAAAAGAAAAAACAGAGCATGAGAGAACAAACCTTCAACGAAGAAGCTTGAAATCAGTGATGGGTTTGGGTTTGGGTTTGGGTTCGATTCGATGCTTCTCCCTGCAAAACTTTACAAGATCGATGCCCCTGGGAGATGGATTTGGGTTTGATTGAGGATTTGGGTTTGGTCCGATTGAGGGTTTTTCTACACATTTATGGTGGTCCGTGAGTCTGTGTGTGTATTGCTCAAGAAGACAAAAAATTTGAAGTGAAAGGTTTGAGTCCGTGAGTCTGCTTTTCCTTTTCGCTTTTGTTTTTGTTTTATAGGTACTTTGGTTGATTATTTTTCTTTTGCAAGCTTTGCTCCTTTTTAGCCATACCGCACTATATCGAACTATATCGCCACGATCGGATTCGCACCGACACGACGGAATTGGCCGCCATTTAACGCTGGAATTCATTCTCACCAGATACCGGTAAGTATCTGACTTAAGACTCCAATATTCCGTATTTAACCGCCGACACGCCACGACGGGCCAATATTTAGAACCTTGGGTGTGGATATCAAAATTAGAACATGGGCTGACAAAGTGTGCTTCTTATTGAAAACTAGGCCTCTCTGGGCCTAATCGTTTAGAACATGGGCTTTATGTAATTATAAAGCTTGACCATTTGTCAACACAGGTCTTTCCCCATATACAGAAAATGACTTGCACCATATATATACAGGAGAGAATTGCACCTCGTGAATTTTTTTTTTTATATTTTATTTACATAATTTTCTTTTTCACTGCTCAAAAAAGACCAATAATCTCTATCATAATGTCAGTCACAAAGTTTGATTTGCTACTCAACCATTGAAGCTTTGTTATAAAACTAAAAAAAACCTTTGGTGCATGATTGGGAAGTGATTGTTGTTGGAATAGTGACAGATCAATTCATGTTCTGAGACTCTCTCCGATGTAGTTGAGGGTAGAGAGAGTCGAATCACTAACCAAAATTGTGTCCTCTCTCTGTGTCATATCATATCTCTCAGTTGAAACAGGGGAGGGTTGAGAGTCAAAGTAAAGGGCAAAACATGTCCATGACCTTGTCGTGGCATAACAAAGGACAACCCCACCATGTGTGGGGATAGCTTAATAGCTAAATCTCCCAATCACCTACGTACATGAATCCCATGAATCACTGTTAGAGAGGCATCGCCACCATTTCAGTTCAAGGGAGGTCCCCAAAAATAATATCAGACACCTCAGCGCATTTACTGTCGCCTTTATCGGTATCCACCCAACCCTCTCCCCCCTCTCTCGGGTTTTGGATCACCATATGATATTGTTTCTTTGTGCTCTAAACTTAGGTTAGGTTAGGTTCTACGTCAGTAGTCGTCATATTATCAAATTACATTTTTCTTAAAATTTTAAAATTTATTTTTTAAATCATATTATTTGTTGTCTTTTTTCTTCTTAAGACATGTGATTTGATATTTTGAATGTTGATACTCTGTCGATTTAATTTTTTATATTAATAATATATTCAACATAATTGACAAAATAACTGTTCAAAAAAGTGGAATGATCCTCACCATTGAGCACACCAGGGCACATGGGACACTTAAAAAAATATTTGAGACATTTAATTTATCACTTTTAATTATATGTTTTAATTATATGTCTGATAAATATTAAATTTTGATTTATTAAATATTTTATTATGTAAAATCTAATTTTAATATCACATCATTATAAATAATAAATTAGAAAAATGTAGTATTATTGGGGCACCTAATACACACAACGAGAGAGAGAGAGAGAGAGAGAGAGAGAGAGAGAGAGAGAGAGAGAGAGAGAGAGGGGCTCCTCATATCATATGAGCTATCCACAATCCAGAAACAACAACAAATAGCTCATTGCAGGCTTTTTACAGTGAGCTTTATCCACTAACGTACATGCTAGCTTACAATGCATGCATGCATGCTTGCTGTCACCATAAATGACATGTAACATCCAATTCTAGGTCATGGGTTAGATATGTTGGTTATATTTAAGAGCGATCCTATGCTATCCAATGCCATTTTTGTGTACACAATTGTTGAGATAGAATGGTGTGACTTCCTACGTCCCATCATTTCAAGTTAAAATTTTAAAACCCATAATTTAAAATATATATTATAAATAGAATTTTTATAAAAATGTTAATAAGAATAATGTTGCTCTGATATTTTTAAAATTTTAAACTAAATAATGGATGTTTTGCTTTGAAATGAAATATGATAAAAAAAAAAAATCACATTATTTTTGTATGAAAAAAAAAAATCTTGTTTGTGTAGTGTTACTATTTCAAAATCAATAATGTTAATGACAAAGATTAAATTTTTATATTGAATTTGTTTATTATCAAAAGTGTCAGTGTAATGCTACACTTTTGAGATGCAATATAAATAGGTTAATAGTTTAATCTTTTAAATAGGTTAATAGATTAATAATTCAACTGGTATCAGAACAAACACTAGATCACTTATCCAATGATTAAAATATTTTTAAAAAATTAAAATTGAGTCTTTTTCTAAAAATTTACTATCACTTTTTTTTCTGAATGAAAATCAATTTGTATACAATTTTACAGATGAAAATATGTGTTTCGTCTCATAACCCTTCTACTACAAAAAGTGATACTATAGAGTTGAACCCTTTTCAATGTTTTTTTTTTTTTTTTTTTCGAGGAAACCCTTTTCAATGCTATGCGCAAGAAAAAATTGTCAAAAAAAAATTATCTTAAAATGATGTGTACAACTAGATTTAAAATTGGTGCAATGTGAATTATATTTAAAAAAAAAATTATAAATACATTACTTGAGATTTACTTAAAATACAAATTATTTTTTGTGATTTAGAAAATTATTAATACTTCATTGTCAGAATTTTTTATTTAAAAAAATTAAATTTCTATATGCTCTTTTATACTATGATAAGATTATTTAAATTATTAATTAAAATAAAATTTTGATATTATTAAAAATTAATAATTAACTTCATGATTTATTAATATAATTAATTATTTATTATAAAATTAAAATTTTCAGAAGACAAAATATAATTTTAATATGAGACAAATCTATTTTAAATAAATATAAAGAAGTATACTCTTGAATAAGCTCGAGCCTTGTGCTGTAGATCCCAGGAGTAGTCCCGCAGATATGATCAGCACGGACCAAGGTCTTGCATCAGATTTCAGATCTCTAAAGCTCTAAAAGCCTTGCTCACTCATTTCATGTTTATTATTTTTAGGGTAATTTAAAAATACAATTATCAAGTTTATTTAAAATACAGATTATCTTATGTAATTTCAAAAGTTATAAACATTTTTTTGTTATAATTTTTTATTGAACGGAATTAAATAAAAAGATAAAATTTATAATTGTTTTCCAATATTATAATAAAATTACCTAAATTATTAATTGAAACATATTTGTAACATTATTAAAAATTATTAATTAACTTGATGATTTATTAATAAAAGTAACAATTTGTTATGAAATTTAAAATTTCGGGGGGTGGAATGTAATTTTTAGAACCATGTAGGGTAATTTATATTTTAATCAAATCTCAAAAAGTATATTTATAATCTACCCTTATTTTTTATGAGATTTTCCAATAAAATAAAAATAAATAAAATTATGAGGCAATATTCTAGATATTATGGTGTACAACTAAACTTATAATATGTGTTTGATTTTAAGATATTATGTGCAATTAAAATAAATAAAAATAAAATAAAATATTTATTATATATTATGTGTCACTTAAATAATAAGAGTCTTTTTTATGACTTATGATTTTAATTCAAGTCCATCTAATTTAAAATATATATATATATATATTAAATTTGTTAGGTTCAAGTCCTGTTGTCTAGTGTGTCTAATTTAAAATATATAAATAAGTTTTAAGTTCAAATCACTCTCTTCTGTATCTAATGTAAATATACTTTTGAGACTTATTACCCATTAAGTATTATTCATATAACTCTTTCTTATTTTTATAAATAAATTTATAATGATAAATTTATTAGTAAAGACCTATAAATAAATAAATTTAGTTAATAAAATTGATTGGTAAATGTCCCCATTTATCAATTAATAACAACAGATGATAATATGTACATGTAGTGTAACACCTTCCTTGTCTTTAAGTGCATGTGTATTGTTTTGTTTCTTTGGTGCTACATAGCAATGCTTGTATATGTTTGTTACTTTGGACATCAACATTAATTGCCGAAACCAAACAAATGTTGTCGCTTTGTCTTACATAAAATTTTGACTTTGTAGCACACAGATCCATCTAAGGATGCCTCTTTAGACTTTTCAGTCTTTACCTCTCTGCCAATAAGCTAATGGGTACTAGGGTATGGTTTGAAATTTGAAATTCACCATATTCATGGTCGGTGAAGCACCAACAAAAGTTTTGCCACTTTTTATTAATAGCAACACATATTTATGTTTGCATTGGACTTACAAGTGTACCCATTCTTGTATAATAGTGAAGGAGTGCCCATCTAACTTTGTCAATTTTGAAATAATAATTTATTTTGATGAGTATATTAATTTGAAATAAATGGATTCAAATTTTGCACATAATTAGGTATAATTTTTTATTTACAATTTTTCTATTTATATATTATTTTGTGAACTTTAGAGATCATTTTGGGGTAAATTAAAGAAAACTCTCACTAACAAAAAAAACACCTTTGGCGACTAAATTTTTAGTCGCCAAAGGTCCCATTTTAGTCGCCAAATGTCAAAATTCGACTTTTCCCGACTAAAAGTTTTAGTCGCCCATCTTGTCGCCAAAACATGGTCGCGGATGCCTTTGGCGACTAAAAAACTGTTAGTCGCCAAATGCTGTGTCTTCAGCGACGAAAATTTTTGTCGCCAAATGCAATTTCATTTTTGGAAACTTTACATTTGGCGACTAAACTTTTAGTCGCCAATAGTATTTTTTTTTTAAATTATTGACACCTTTCCGCGACTAAACTTTCGTCGCCAAACGCATACCTTTCGGCGACTAAAGAGTTTAGTCGCCAAAACCGTTTTTCAAAAAAAAAAAGAAAAAGAATTGCCTCTGCTCCCAAGGTTTGAACCCACAACGTCCCACTCCCAACACAACGTCCCAGCCCCACACTTCGACCTCCACTACGCCACTACCATATCACATGATTATTATTGCAACATATATTATTTATCAACCGCGATTTGTAGCTCGAATGGAGGCCCCCCCGAATCCCCCGAATCGAAAACGACGTCGTTTGACGTCGTTTGAATTTTTTTTTTTTTTTTGCAGATCAAAGAACGGAGAAGAAGGGAGGAGGGGGAGGGGGAGGGGGAGGCGAGGAGGAGGGGGAGAGGAAGGAAGGAGAGGCCATACCTGAGAGGCGGGCGGGTAACGGCGGTGGTCTAATGACAAGGCCGCGACGGCAAGCTGGTCAATGGCTGGTCGGACGGCGAGGTCGCAGCCTCTTCTTCTCTTCTCTCTCCTCTCCCTCCGAGCTTGCAGACTCAACAATGGAGGAAGAAAAAAGAAAAAAGCCCAAAACGACGTCGTTTTGGGCTTTCGGGGGATTCGGGGAGGATGGGATTCGAGCTACAAATCTTTTTTCATTATTTATATACTACTTTTTACTGGTATTAATAGAAAATTATATATATATAAATAATTATTTTTATTTAATATTTATTTGTGTTAAAAATAAATTATTTATTAAAAAAAATATGATAGTACTTTCGGCGACTAAATGTGAATTTTAGTCGCCAATTCTTCATTTTTTGGCTACTAATTTATTTTCTGTCGCTAAAAGAATTGAATTCCGCCTAAGGATAGCACCTTTGGCGACTAAACTAAATTTTAGTCGCCAAAACCTCAACTTTGGGCGACGAAACTATATTTTAGTCGCCAATTCTTGATTTTTAGCTACTAATTTTTTTTTTTGTAGCCAAAAAACTTCGCTTTTAGCGACCAAAGAGTTTTTAGTCGGCAAAACTCCTGGAATCAGCGACGAAATTCAGATTTAGTTGCCAAATCCAAAGACATTTGGCTACTAAATAATTTTAGTCGCTAAAAAAATGACTTTTGGCTACTAAACAATCTTTAGTCGCTAAAAGCCCACATTTGGCGACTAACCGCTTTTAGTCGCCAAAACCTTACATTTGGCGACTAACTGTTTTTAGTCGGGAAAAGTTATCAATTTTGGCGACCAATTCGATTTTAGTCGCCATTTCTACGAGTTTCAGCGACGAAAATTCAAGTTTTAGTCGCGAAAAGCGCTTTTTCTTGTAGTGTCTAAACTTGAAATATGAGGAGATGAGTGGAGCAACCAATTAGTCTAGCTTAATTGGCTACTCAAATATACTTTTACTCGAGAGGTTAGTTTGTTTCTAATTATTTGTTTCTTCATCAAGTTTTCTTTATTATGAACCTCGTTCTTATATTATTTATTAGTTGTTGTTGGGGCTCTTTCTTAATAGTAGATTGTCCAATTTGAAACAAGATTGAATCAATGTAATTTTAGACTTGAAAAATCTAGTAATTTCTTAAATATTGATTTGTGATTATGTATCAATTTTAAACAGTAAATATCAATTCCAATCAAACAATCAAGGCAAATTGATACAACGATTTTAACATGAAAAAATCACAATTGGAGCTCCTCCAGTTGTGATAAAAAACCACGGCTAAAGTCACAAAACAATCCACTAAGAAGACAAAAGAAATTACACAAGTATACTCTCAATTACCTAGCAAATCCACGCCCGAATGGAACTGACCCCTATATGCCTCTTCTACCACGGTCTTCATCTCATAAATGTCTTGCCCAACGTTGAATCCACAACGCCGATGTCGAATCACAACGACGAATCACAATGATGAGCTACTCCGGAATCCACCAAAGTTTCAGGCCCTAATTTCACGGAATCTACCGAAGAAGAACACTCTCTTTTGTATAGAATAAACAAACAATCTTTTGATGTATACTTCTTAAACCATGAGTTGAATACTCAATCAAACATTAAAGAAAACTAGCAAAATAGCTCAAGAAGAAAACCCTAAAACCCTCAAAAAAGATCTGGAAGCCGTAATCTAAAATCTGACTGAACCGCACCTTTTATAGCAAACTGTTCCGCAATCTCTGTTCGAGCGCAAGAATGGACGCTCGAGCGGATTGACGCTCGAGCGCAGAAAGTTCCGCTCTAGTGCAAAAACACAACTTCCAGTATTTTTGCAAACAATTCAAACTTCTAGAATCAAAGATTCTCCACTCGAGTGCACAAATGGCCACTCGAGCGGACAAGCAACTTCTCTGCTCGATCTCTGACATAGTCAGCAAAGTGGCAACACATGAAAGAATTAAGACCACAAACTCTTTTGCATAGGTACAATTCGGATTGGATTCGCATCTGAAACTCATAGTCTCACCGAAATAAAAGTTCAAATACAATTACAACTGAAAGGAGTTTTATTAAACATGATTGTCAAAAATAAAAACCCAACAAGACTGGATCCAAAATTTCTTCAATTGAAATTGAATCAATCCAACTCAATGTAATGTAGTTCAGGTTGAAATTGTAGTTCCAATATGTTACAAATTAGTGAGTCATTTTTTGAAAAAATATAACTTCCGTTTCAATCTTGCAAAATTAGAAATTTCTTTAAAAATTTGAAGAGCAATGATATACATAATTTTATTATTATTTTATTTTCTTATTTTTAGATAAGATAATAGAGTTTATATTAATAAATACACATGAGATAAAGTGGTGAAATAAATAAATAAATATCAATTGACTCAAAAAATAAATAAAGAGTAAGAGAGGAAGAAAGAAAGAAAGAACGTGAGTGGAGAAAGATGCAACTAAAACGGCTAACATAAGCCAAAAAGAAAGAAATTCAGGAAAGGACAAAGGTAGTAAATTGGGAAGTCTGTCCACTGAGATGCTTATACTGACTTAAATACGTATCTGAAGGAATTGGATGTGTGCAAGGTGAAGAAGGTTGAGTGGTCAAATCATTAAAAGTAAGTTTTTATGTGTATTGCTCTTAAAAAAAAGTTATATATATTTATTAAATAGCCTACACTTATATTGAGGTAAAAGAAAGTGGTTGAATAAAATCAATAATAAAATATTATTATATTTTTTTATAAATTTTTTGAATATATTATACTTAGTATTTTTTTACTTTTATTAAAATTTTACTTTAATTTTTTCAGTTTTGATTGTAATAGTCAACAGTTAAGTTATAATTTTACTCTTTCATCCATTTTCTGTTAACAAATATGATAGAATTTGTTATGTGAAGTATGTGATATTTTTATCATCTTATTAGTATTTTTATAATTTTATTAAAATTTTACTTTAATCTTCATACTTTTATCAAAATCTTATTTTAACTTTATAAATGAATGACACGATGAGATTGAAATTTGATTCATTGTCTTTTGAGTGGAAGCATGGAAGAGATTGTGGTTAAGTCCAGTGGGCTAAGTTGTTGTAGCTATCCTTTTTGGCTTGGTTGTTTTTTGCTTTTAGGTCTTGTTTGCTTGATTGATTAGGTTAAACAGGATTATGAATGTGATAAGAATGAGTGAGGTGATATTGTGTTAGAGATATAAGATAAAATATATTTGTTAGTATACTAGTATGATGGTATTAGTTAGTTAAATCTATAAATTTATTCAAAAACCTTCTTCACATATAATCTACTTTTGTTGATTTTTTAAAGTAGAGGGCAAAATGATAATTTAGCAATTATTTTGTGTGAGAAAATTAGCTATCCCAGGGAACTTCTACTTGCACATCCTCAATCCCCTCTTTACACACATTTAATAAAAAATATTTTTATTATAATTTTATTTTCAAGTGAAATTATTATTATGAACATTAAATAAACTTATCCGGAAGTTGAATGTCGAAAAAATAAAAAAGATTCGGAACTCTATTTCCGAACAAGTTATTTATTTTCGGAATGCTACTTCCGAACCAATTGTTTATTTTCGAAAATTTACTTCCGAACCAATTATTTATTGAAAAATATGTGTAAAGAGGGGAATGGGTGTGTGTAAATAGAAGCTCCCGCTATTCCAACCCTTCCATGGGAATGCTAATCCCACCATGGGAGGAGATTTATATTCCCATGAGATTGCTAATCACATACCATTTTGTTGTACACAAACATGGGTTAAATGGGTGGTAATCCAATCTTTCCTCTCAAATCCTCAATCAAACATGGCCTTAGAGTGCCTTGTGTTATGTCTAGTGTGCCTTTTGTTCTGTTTGTTGGTTTTTGATAAGCTACCACCATCAGACCAATCACCAGATTAAGCATCCAATACAGAGATTGAGTCACAGTCACAGTATCATCATCAAGCACACCAATTCCACACTCTAAATCTGTCTATCATACCATGTATCTCACAAGCATGTCTAGCTAGAGAATCTTGTTATAACAGAATTGGTTGAAGAGTCTGTTAGCTCGTTAGTTAGTCATGGTTACCATATCTCACAGTATAAATATCTGTGTAAGTTCCTCATTTTTTAATCAATGAGAAATAAGTTTGTGATTTTCAATATGGTATCAGAGCATGTTTAGCTCTCACAAGCACAATTCAAGATCCTCCAATAGCGAATTCATCTTTGCCTTCATCGATGTCATTCGCTTCCTTCAATCTGAGTTTACTCTTGTCAAATTTCAGTTCTTTGGTCACTATTAAGCTTGATTCAAGCAACTTTCTCATATGGAGAAATCAAATGCAAAATGTGTTGTATGCTACTAGCTTTCTTGTCTATGTCACTGGTTCTATTCCATGTCCAGCAATGGAGATTACTGTTTCCTCTGGTACTTCATCTCTAAATCCCGCATATATAGAAT
Organism: Camellia lanceoleosa; assembly: GCA_025200525.1. Classification (NCBI taxonomy): domain Eukaryota; kingdom Viridiplantae; phylum Streptophyta; class Magnoliopsida; order Ericales; family Theaceae; genus Camellia; species Camellia lanceoleosa. Next base: position 159,080,603 of record CM045769.1, on the reverse strand, counting down.
AGCAAATGATAGATGCTCATCTTCTCAGCTATTTAACAGCCACATTATCATCTACAGTGTATTCTTTTATTCTTCATCTACAAACAAGTAATCAAGTTTGGCAGATTCTTGACAAACGATTCACTTCAATTTCACGATCACATATTCATCAATTAAAGAATTAGCTTCAAACAATTCATAAGAAATCATCTTCTATGGAAGCTTATCTTTCACAGATTAAGGAGATCTCCAGATTGAGGATCTGGTATTTTTGGCTTTGAAAGGATTACCTGATGAGTACAACTCATTCAAAACCTCTATCCAAACAAGATTTGAAGCAGTCTCTATGGCAAATCTATGCTCCTTATTATGCTCGGAGGAAATTCATGTTCAAACTAAATTGAAGCATTGATCTAGTAATCATCCTAATAGTGCTTATTCTGCAACAAAAAGTTCTCCATCCTCCTCTAATAATGCAATTGAATCTTCGTATTCTTCTACTTTTGGCTCTAATAGAGGTTTCAACACTTACAGAGGTAGATATTAGTATAGGGGCTCTAGAGGATGCAGGTTTAATAATTCTCATGGTAGATACAACAACAGGTCTCATAATACTCGAGGTAGAGGAGACTACTCTTCTCATGGTCCTATCTATCAGATCTGTGGAAAGTCAGGGCACAGTGCTTTGGACTGTTGGTATAGGTTAGACACTACTTTTCACTCTTCTCCTACACCTCAGTAGAAGTCTTCTCCACTCTCTTCTCAAGCCTATGCTGCCACAGTGCCTTAGCTTGTAGACTTATCTATCCCTCCTTGGTACATCGATTCAACTGCTATAAATCACTTGACTAATGACCTTTCTAATCTTCATCATTTCAATCTTATCAAGGTTCTGAACATGTTCAAGTAGGCAATGGCTCTACTTTACCCATTCACCATATAAGTAAAAGTCTTTTTCCTACGTCTGCTTTTTCTTTCCATCTTCCTAATATGTAACATGTTCCTTCTATTTCCTTTAATCTCTTATATGTTCATCAATTAACAAAGGATCACAATTGTCTTGTAATATTTGATGCTGACTCATTTATCATTCAAGACAAACTCATGAGCAAAGTCCTGCATAGAGGAGCTAATGTTCATGGTCTTTACCAATTTACACCTTCATATTCATCATCTTCTCAAGCTCATCAAACTACTACAACTACTCTTGCTTTTGATCTACTCTGGCATCAAAGGCTAGGTCATCCCTCTTCTCTCAAGCTTCAACACTTGACTGAGAAATTACCTAATAAACCTTGCATCAATAAACATTTGTCTTGCTTGGACTGTAATGTGTCTAAGAGTCATAGATTACCATTTACATTGTCTAGTACTCTATTGATTGTCCTTTTTCACTTGTATATGCTGATGTCTGGGGGCCATTTACTATTAATAATGCTCCTTTTTTATTCTTTGTATTGTTTGTGGATGATTGTAGTCGTTTTACTTGGATATATCCTTTACATTACAAAAGTGAGGTATATAACAAGTTAATTGAGTTCAAATCATATGTTGAAACACAATTTCACACTCATCTTCAAATACTTAGAACTGATAGAGGGACTGAATTTGTGAACAACAAGATTGCTTCTCTTTTATTTGCTTATGGCATTGTGCATCAAACTAGTTGTCCTTACACTCAAGCTCAAAATGATGTAGCTGAGCGAAAACATCGTCATGTTATTGAAATGGCCATCACTTTTCTTCATTAGTCTTCTCTTCCCTTAATCTATTAGTTTGATGCAGTTGTCACTGTTGTGTATCTCATCAATCAAATACCTAGTAGTGTTCTTTCTCATAAGTCTCCATTTGAAGTCTTGTTCCATTCTCTTCTAGATTTTTCTCTTTTCAAAGTTTTTGGTTATCAATGTTTCCCATGGCTTAAGCCTTACACAACACATAAACTTCAACCTAGGTCCATGGCTTGTGTGTTTCTAGGATATCACCCTACTGTTAAAGGTTATCAGTGTATAGAACCTATTACTGGAAAAATCTATATCTCTAAGCATGTCTTGTTCAATGAGACTTGTTTTCCCTTTGCTATTTCATCCACTCTTATTTCTTATTCTTCATCTTTTTTGCCTATTCTTTATTCCTTTTTCTAGCCATCTTCATCTTCTATTTCTTCTTCTTCAAAGTCTCATTCCTCAGTCTCTCATTCTCAATCCTCTCCTAGTTCCTCTTCTTCATCAATAGGTTCCTTTTCTCCTACTCCTTTGTGTTCTTCTCCAGCTTCCCATGCTATTCCAATCCACTCTATTTCTATTGATCTGTCAGTTCCACCTCCTTCTACTGTTCCTTCTTCTTCTTCTAATATTCATCCTATGACTACTCATTCCAAAGTTAGACCTGTTGCTCTTATTGTTGTTTTTTATCTTCTTCAGAATGAACCTTTAATTGTCAAGAAGGCTCTTACCTCCTCTGTCTGAGTCACTGCTATACAAGAGGAGTATCAAGCTCTTCAATAACAAATTTCTCTTCCTTCAAATAAAGTTGCCATTGATTGTAAATGGGTTTTTCGAATCAACAGGAACTCAGATGGGTCTGTGGCTCGATACATAGTTCAATTGGTAGCTAAAGGCTATCTTTAACAAGAGGGTATTGATTTTCAAGAAATATTTAGTCCAACGACTAAACTCCCAACCATCCGAATTCTGCTATGTATGGCTCTTCATCATCAATGGTCCATCAAGAAATTAGACATCTCTAATGCTTTTCTTCATAGGAAATTAGAAGATGATGTTTACATGTTACAACCACCTGGTTTTATTCAATCTCCTGATCAAGTGTGTAAGTTGAACAAGGCTCTATATGGTCTTAAACAATCCCCTTGGGCTTGGTATTCTACATTTGCCTCTTTCTTTCTTTCTCAAGGGTTTAACAATAGCCAGTCAGATACTTCACTCTTTGTTCATCATTCCTCTACTGGCCTCATGCTTCTTGTGGTGTATGTTGATGATATCTTGGTTATAGGAAGTGATCCATCTCTGGTTTCTAACTTGATCACTCAGATGCACAAGGTCTTTTCCATGAAGGAATTGGGTTATGTCTCATATTTTTTAGAGATCTCCGTGTAATGTCAAAGTGTTGATTATTTCCTTTCTCAAGCTAAGTATGCCACTGAGTTGTTACACAAAGCTGGCTTAGTTGATTGTAAGCCGTGTTCCACTCCATTGGCTCTCAAGCCACTTTCTGCATCTCATGATTCTCTTTCTTTTTCTAACCCCTCTTTATACCTTAGGATCGTTAGTGGCTTACAATATCTCACTATTACTTGCCCAGATCTTTCCTTAGCCGTTAATCAGGCTTGCCAATTCATGCATCTTCCTACCAATGGGCATTTTCAATTAGTTAAAAGGTTGTTACATTATATCAAAGGTACTCTTGATCACGGTTTGCAATTTACATCGGGTCCTTTTTCTATTATGCCTTTTCTGAATCCAATTAGGCTGGTGACTGTATTGATTGTAAATCCACCTCTGGTTATTGTGTGTTTCTCGGTCTTAACTTGATTTCTTGGTCTGCCAAGAAACAAGCTACTGTTTCTCGTTCCTCAACTAAGGCCGAATATCGTGCACTTGCACATGTTACTGCCAAAATGACTTGGTTACAGTAGCTTCTTACATATATGTGTATCTCCTCTCCTACCATTCATGAACTCTGGTGTGATAATCTCTCTGCCATGGCCTTAGCTTCTAACCTAGTGTTTCACTTCCTTGCCCATTTAGCTTGCTAGGGAATGATAAGCTATCACCATCAGACCAACCACCAGATCAAGCATTCAATACAGAGGTTGAGTCACAGTTACAACATCATCATCAAGCACACCAATTCCATACTCCAGATCTATCTTTCATACCATGTATCTCACAAGCATGTCTAGCTAGAGAATCTTGTTATAACAGAATTGGTTGTAGAGTCTGTTAGCTGGTTAGTGAGTTAGTTAGTCATGGTTACTATATCTCACGATATAAATATCTGTGTAAGTTCTTCATTTTTTAATCAACGAGATATAAGCTTGTGATTTTCAATAGTTTCTCAGCAGCTTAAAGCTTGTGCTAGTATATGATTAGATATGATTTTAAGTGTCAATCTAGTTGAGATTTTAAAATTATGTTATGATATTCTTTGCAGTCTCTCCTTTTTATTGATGTAATTTCACATACTCTGTGTGATTTGATTCATCAATAAAATTTCTTTTATCAATAAGAAAAACACAATTAAAAATGAAAGAATTAAAATAAAAATTTTATAAAAGTGTAAGGGTACTTACTAAGGGGTGGTTTGAGATGATCTAAATAAATGTACTTTTTGACTTTTTGTGAAATATGGATTGAATATGAGTTGGGTTTAAAATGATATAGTAGAGAGGTGATGTGACTTAAATAAGATAATGTAACTTAAATAGGACAGTGAATTTTTGATTTTTTAACTTTTTTAGAGTACCCCAAATAAGGTCTAAATGTAATTTATTTAAAAATTATATATAAATGTCATTTTTCATATAATAATAGCATACAACATTCCCATCTTTAAAAAAAAAATAGCATATAACATGTGTTTATACATAGAAGATCAGTATAGATATATGTATATAAGGTCCGCTAGGTTATGATAGCAAGAACCCTAAAGAGACGGAGGCAGATGCGGGAGATGGAGAATCAGATAAATGGCTTATTGCCCGGGGGTTCATAAGAGAGATGAGATGATGACCTTTTTTTTTTCCCCTCTCTCTCTCTCTCTCTCTCTCTTTCTCTCTCTCTCATAACTGGAAAGCAACATGTGAGAGAGTGTGAAAGCTATTTCACCCTCATGCAAACGTCCCTTTCTTTCTCTCTCTCTCATTGGGAATGCCAACCACACACGTTCCTTTCTTGTAACATCATCATGTGTATGTAACTGTAGGTTAATTGGAGCTCTCTATTTTGGAGAAACGGTGGAGTTAGAAAATTAAATTAAAGGAGGTATTTATTAATCATAATATTAAAAAATTTTATAAAAATATTTTATATAAGTTTTTATGATTGATTTTGAGAAATATTAAAAAAATAATTTTTTTGTAATTAATGTATCATGAATAATATTAAAAAAATATGGATATTAGTTTTAAAATAAATTATATAATGATAAATTTTTTATACAAAATTTGATTAAAAAATCAATATAATAGTAATACCACGTCATTATTGATATGTAATATCACCAACTAATAGTACATAAACAAATAGAGAGTGAACTTCACATGTCAAATATAACTAACAATTCAATAAATTTCATATCTTTATAGTGAGATTACTTATACTTGCATGTCAATAATAATGATATCACCGTTACATTTAAAAAATTTCATAGATAATACGATTTATAGTAGTTTCTTCATTTTCAATTAAAATAACCATAATTGTTCTCATAATTTTTAAAATTTCATTAACATTTCACTCTAATAACATTTTTTGTAATTTTTTTATTTAAAATATTTTCTTTATGTTTGCAAAATTTTAAAAAAAAAATCCAAAAATCCAAGGGGGGCACATGGCCTCTATGGGCCTTCACTCCCTCCGCCACTGTCTAGGGGTGTTGCTTGAGCCGACGCAATTCAAGCAATTCAAATTCAATTTAAATTTTTTTAAGATTTAGACAAGATATTTTCAAATTTGATATGGGTTTTAAATTTGGGCGGGCTTAGGAAAAGACGTCAAACAATCTGAGTAACTTAAAACCAGAATTATAAATATGTAAATATATAAAAATATTAAATATACATATAAATTATTAGTTATTACAAAAATTAAATTATATTGAATATATATTATATATACAAATAACATAAAATCTTACTTTTATTTTGACTCATAAATTGTAAAAACTACTATAGCAACATCTCTTTTGCATTATATCAATTATTTGTTTTGTTAGTATTAATGATTTTCTATTAAAAAAATGTAAATAGAGTCAAATTTTAATAATTTAATAATGAAGCTACACACCAAAAAAAAAAAAAAAAAAAAGAAATTCATTTACAATTCGGGTTTAACTTGGGTCAGACTTGGACAAGCAATCTTGAGTTATAATTTAGGCCTAGGCAGGTCTCAGCATAATTTGGACTGGACTTGGACAACCTCCCAACCCAACCAAACTCACTCGAGTTGCCCCCCTATCTCTATCCATCTTATGATTAGTAGATTAACCACATAATTATATAGGAAGATTAACTAATAAGTCCCATATTTTTTACTTATAATTCATATAGTCTCATATTTTTTCTTGTGATCCATTTAATCATTTTGGATGTATAATGACTCATTTACCCTCCACATTGGAGTGTCACATTTAGAAAAAGCATACTAATTTTTTTTTAATGTCACATCATACCCATCACGTTAGAATGTCAAATTTGGAAAAGTACACTAAAAAGTTTTTAATTTCAATTGTGATAAAGACCCCCACACATACATGACCCTCACAACCCCCCACTCTTATCCCAACCACTCATAATATGGGGCTCACACATACATGAGTGGACCCCACACACAGAGCAACGGCCAAGATCAAATTGAGGATCACGAAACCCCCAAAAACGGGAGTCCCAAACATTTCTATTTTAATTTTTTTAGAGTGTCACATTATACTCACCATGTTGGAGAGTCACATGTCACGTTTGGAACAAGTACACTAAGGAGTTTTTAATTTTTTTAGAGTGTCACATCATACTCGTCATGTTGTCACATTTGGAAAAAGTACACTAAAGAGTTTTTAATTTTTTTAGAGTATCATGTCATACTCGTCATGTTGTCACATTTGAGAAAAGTACACCAATGAGTTTTTATTTTTTTTAAGTATGACATCATACCTGCCACATTGTCACATTAGAAAAAAGTATACTAAAGAGTTTTTTTTTTTTTTTTTGAGTAAAAATTTTACAGTATCACATCATACCCGCCATGTTGTCACATTTTAAAAATGTACACTAAGGAGTTGGAGTATCACATTATACCTGTCACATTAATGAAAATGTATAGTTGTTCACCAACATACTACCAAAATAAAAAATTGAACCACGCAAAAAGAAACTCTCCACTAATAAGACTTAACAGATCAATAAAAAAAATTAAGACTAATTGAAATATTTGTTTGTGAGATGGTATTTTTTAATAAATATCTCAATATATATAAGGTTAATTATATTTTTAATGTATAAATTATATTAATTTAGTATCTAACGTATGAAAAATATTTCAATTTGATTCTCTAACTTAATTTTGTCAATAGAGTCTGTTAAAATTAGGAATAAAAAAATTACAATTTTAATTTCTAAAATATGTGATTTATATCATTAAAGTGGAGGTAATTGGTGCATTAAGGATCCGAATTCATTCATATATGCACTATGACCAACTTATAAAGCAATAATCATTGCTTATGATCGCCCTTATTAAGATAGAGATAACCATAAAATAGTTTCAATCTCAATCCATTTTTGTTATATTTCTAAATATTTTTACTTATTTTTAAACAATTTTTCACATATTTCTATAAATTTTTGCACATATCTCAATTCAAGTATCAAGATTAATGATCAATATTCAATCATTAGATCGTGATTAGCATTTTGACAAATAAATTACAGTATCTGGAAAAGAGGGTAAGAGAATTGACCATACTGGCAGCTCTTGTATATCTATACTAAACAAACATAGACCACACACCTCTCTCTGCCCCTTTCTTTTCTATAACTTCTTTTTATTCCTCTCTTTGCTCCTTTCTTTCACACAACTCATAATCAAGAAAAGGCAGATCCAAGAAGGTGGTGGTTAATCTGTCAACCCCATCAATCAATCAATCAATCAATCACACAGTCCAATCAGTTTTTAAAAGAAACAGAGAGGAATCAAACATGTCCTCCTCCTCCTCCTCCTCTTCTTCTTCTACCTTGTCACAGGAACACGATCACCTCCCTCCCTCCGAGCAACTCTGTTATCTCCATTGCAACATCTGCAACACTGTCCTCGCGGTATTGCTACCTTTCTTTGACTTTGTCTCCCACCAATTTGCTAAATTTTTTTATTTTTTATTTTTATCAACAAAAGAAGAGAATTTTATTGATGTAAACAAAAATCATTTGCTCATAGTCAACCCAATTAGGATAACAACGATATCAAGATACGTCAGTATGAGTAATACAAGCAAGAGGTTGTTTTAGTTTAACTCTTTGGCAGCCAAGTCTCTCTTAGCTGGTTGGAAGATTTGGAAAAGAATTTAAAAAATAAAAGAGAAAATGATTAGAAATTAAGTAAAATATAAATATATTTTATTTATATTTTACTTATCTTTTCTCTTTTTATTTTCAAATTCTTTCCCAAATCTCCCAATTAAACATAACATTAAAGGAAGGTCCTGCGTTTTAAAAATAGGGATAAGATTTAAATGATTACACGAAGAGTGTGAGAGTCCAACTTTCCAATAGCAACTAACTATTAATTTATATATATATATATCAGCAATACATTTATACATAGGTAGATATATAGTGCAGTATGAGCCGATATATTAGTAATTATGGATATGGAAAGTCCAAATCTTGAATCTTGGCTATGGGTTTTCTTTGTTTTAATGGCAGGTGAGTGTTCCTTGCACCAGCTTGTTCAAGACTGTCACGGTTCGATGCGGCCACTGCACGAACCTCCTGCCAGCGAACATGCTCGGGTTGCTTCTGCCTTCAACTAATCAGCTTCATTTGGGTCACACTTTCTTCTCTCCTTCCCATAATCTTCTGGTATATGATCTCACTTCTTGTTGTCCATGTTTTCTTAGCTTAATTTTGTTTGAAAAGCACTGACATGTTCTTGTTTGGGGATATTTATGTTGCAGCAAGAGATCCCAAGCCCTACTCAGAACTTCTTGATCAACGAGACCAACTCGACTGACTTCGGTGTACTGCTCCGAGGAGGACTTGATGAGCTTCCAATGCCCCCAGTCATCAACAGACGTGAGATTCACAGCATATTCTTCTGTTTTGTTTCAAAGAAAACTTTAGTTAGGGTTCTTTGCCTATTTTTCCAAATAAAATTAGTTTTGAAAGTACTTTCAATATATCCTTGTATTTTTCTCTTAGCTAATCAAGAAAAGAAAGTGTTAAAAGAAAAGAAAATGCCATTTTAGTGAAAACTTCATAAAATAATTTCAGTTTGATGAAAAAGTTTATGAATTTATCTTTTAATGTTGCAAAATTTTTCACTAATATGCAAATATAACCCCCAAATTCCATTTGCTTTTGTGCTAGCCCTAACCGTACATGAAAAATATGTATATACACTAATTAACACACATCTATTAGAAGTCCAATGATATATCTAAGGTTTTAACATTCTTATAGAATTTGGATTATAGAATCAGACATTATCTTTTTATATCATATGAGAGAGTTGTAACCAATTGTGTGGTCAAATTTTACGCACTTAGCCATTTTTTTCTTATAATATAAACCCACATTTGCCTAATTTTCCAGTGCTTTACATAGACTAAGATTATACAAATAGAATAATAGCACGAAAAATTAATACAAAATTATGCAGTAAAAGAATTTTTTTTTTTTTAAAAAAAATTGAACTAAAATTTTTAAATTGCAACTGATACATGATTCTGTTCTTAAATTGTCCATAAATTTATGTAACAATAGAGTTTCCCTTTACTTTCTATCTTCCATTCCGCATATCCCCATGATTCAACCGATGCACTAACACATTCTGAAAAACAAATCATTGTATCTCTTTTTCTTTTTTTTTTTTTTTTTTTTTTTTTTTTGGTTCCTTTTAAAACATTGTCCTCTAAAGGAACCCGTATTGCTTTCACAAATCCTATGTCTTAACGTTGTTTGAAATTTGAATAAAAAAAACGAATAGATTATCAAAAGCAACCAAGGAAACTTTCTCCTTAGGAAATTGCAAATACATAGAGTAATGGGAAAAAAATTACACTATAAATAATTTTCTTTTTACAATTCTGACAGACGTAAAAAGTTATACCAAGCATAAGAATGTATTTACATAATACACACAATAAAATTATATCATTATAAATAATTTTTTTCTCACCGCTCTAATTTTCCTTTCTCCTTGGACACCTGACAAGAATGCCTAGGAAACATAAATAGTAAAGAATCTATGAAGTAGCATAGGAAGATAACACGATAATTGATGAAGTGACAGTAGAGAGAGTGATTAGAACTTCATGGTGTAAATAATTTTTGGGTTAGGTTATATAAGATTTTGTTCTGATTTTAAATGAATTTCCAATTAATAGATGTGGAGTTTAACTTTTTGAGTTAGGCTTTATTTGAGAACAGTTTATTTTAGTAATTTTTAAATTTTTAGTTAAAATATAAGGTAAGAGAAATTGATATGTTTTGAATAATTTTTTGATTTTTTATAAAAAAAATATATAAAAAGTAAAGAAAAAAATATTTAATTTTTTGATATAAATTATAAATTTTTTAATTTTTTTAATAATTTTTTAATTTTTAAACTAAAATAATTACTTTTCAAACGAAACTTTAGTCTTTTAGTCAGATACTGATTGTTATATAAAAAATAAAATACTAATATAATCTAAAATAAATTAAAAAGAAGGTCACATTTAAAAGTAAAATATATGTCAGCAAAGTGATTTTAATGTGTCTGTGTGTGGTCTGTACATGGACTCAGCTCCGGAGAAGAGGCAGAGAGTTCCCTCTGCGTACAATCGCTTCATCAAGTGAGTAATCATCAAGCACTACCTTCAATAACACACACTCTCTCTCTCTCTCTCTCTCTCTCTCTCTCTCTACTGAATCAAAGTTGTATCAATCTACAGGGATGAAATTCAACGCATTAAAGCAAGAAATCCAGATATTAGCCACAGAGACGCCTTCAGTGCTGCTGCAAAGAATGTATACAAATTACAAATTTGCAACACTTATTTTGCCAATTAGGGTTTCATTTTTGTGTACTCATTTTTATTTTTATATTTATTTTTTGGGTTTTGTTTATTTATTTAATTTTCAATTCACAGTGGGCCCACTTACCACATATTCACTTTGGTCTCTCGCCTGATCAGACAGTGAAGAAGACTACTGTGCGCCAACAGGTACTGTAACTGTGGAGCTTCCTCCCCTCCGCTCCCCTCTCTGCTCTGCTGCATTGCACACTCATGTTTCTCCTGTGTATCAATAGTAACTGTGGAATGTTTTGGAAATTGAATTTTTTTAGTAATTTTTAAATTTTTTTATGAAAAAATGTGTAAAAAAAAATAGAGAAAAAATTTAATTTTTTTATAATGATTTTTTTTTTACTCTTTTACTAAAATTATGACTTTCCAAATAGACCTATATTATTATATAAAGTAATTATTTTTAAGTAAATATCTAAGTTATTGGTATTTTAAATTTTGATTTTTTTTTTCAGTTTCTTTCTTCTGCACCTACATTCGATTTTATTTTTACTTTTCCAAATAATTTGGGCACACGCATTATATGTGTGCTCAATTTCTAGGATATTTATTTATTCTATTATGTGAAGTCTACATTTAAGTTGATGTAGCATGTAAATTTTTTTTTTTTTTTAAAAAAAAAAAGAAGTAAAAAACCTCTCAACTGTCTTATAATATGTCATGATCTGTTCAATTGTACACATAGTAAACTTACCCTTTTAGTATATGTATGGTATATCCTTTTTAAACCGGTGTATCTTAAAATTTCCCTAAATATCTTAGTTTGATGTATTTGACTGAAATATGAAAAAATAAAAAGAATTTATTGAAGATTAAAAAAACAAGAACAAAAATTCAAAAATAATTTTAAAAAAATTAAACCAAACAAATTTGATAAGTGTATTTTTAATAAAAATAATTAATTAATTATTAATAATTTTTGTTACATATGTACTTTCTATGTAAGAATTTAAAATACAATTTTGAAAACCTAACTAAAAAAGAGAAGGGAAAAGAAATTTTAATCTATCATTTTGAATAATTAGTATTTTGAAAAACATAAGTCATGGAATAATTAGTATTTTTATAATTATTACATTGATGTGTTAGCCAACAACATTTTTTAAATTATTTCTTAATTCAAAACTTTAGTTGAAAGTTTTGGAACTCTCACAACACTTCTTATGAAAAGTCCTTTTGCTATGGGATATAGTATAGATGTACGATCAAGTAGATAATATGTAATATACATATTGAGTTTTTGAATTTTCAATATCATTATTCTCTGACCCTCTAAAAAATATCATTATTCTTTGATATATCAATTGTATCACCGATATAGATATGTATTTATCAGGACTTTTGATATCAATATTTGTCAATATATCGACTATATCATCAATATCAATACATCTAATATATATTATTGATATGAATATGGATTTTGATACAATTATTTTTAAGGAGAAAAAAAAAAAAAAAAAAAAGAAGAAAGAAACATTCATACATTACATATACTGTTTTCATTTTTTGTATTTGGATTTGTGTAGGAGGGAGAAGATGTGCTCATGGAAGATGGTTTCTTTGCTCCGGCTAATGTGGGTGTCTCTCCTTTCTAGTGGAGTTGTTTCATTCTCTCTCTCTCTCTCTCTCTCTCTGAAACTTGTTCTTTTTCCAATGGTGAAAAAGGTTTAGATGCTAGTCGAATATGACAACTTTGATTTCTCCGTAGCTTGTAAGCCAATGGTGGTCTTTTAGAGTTTTAACACTTTGCTAGCATGTACTCTTTTTTAGATCCTTTTTAAATGTACTTAAGCTTGGGAAACCATTTCTTTTTGAAAAAATTGCAAGTCGGTGGTATTTTTATAAAATATTTATAAATTCATGAGAAAAATTATAATTTTAATCATTAAAATTGATAAATTTTTTCACGGATTTGTAATTTTTTTTTAAACAAAACTTGCACTGAAGTGCAATTTCTCCTCTTTTTTATTTTTTATTTTTTATTTTTTATGCTTCACATTTCTCAACAATGTTGCTCTTCTCAAGTAATTAACTAGCTGTACATTTCTTCAAATACTATTTTTTGGGGCGAATACTAAGGAGTACCAAGAAATTAAGCTAAAAAAATGTTTTAAATATATGTGAAAATGTTAAAAATTATATTCATTTCAATAAAGAATGTATCGGGTTCCTCAAATTGTTTTTGTCCTTTTTCTTGTATACTAGATACACTTGTTAACAAGATTTATTTTTTTAGACAAAATTATAATTTAAAAGACCAAAGTCACACGAAAATCCATTAATGTATTTTATCCAAAATTTAAAATTCTTAGTATTAAAATATATTCGCATAATTTAAGTTTGAGTTAATTACCTAAAAGTCTTATCTACATATTTGGTGGTAACTTAGGTCCTATCAAATAATTTTTGAACCAATAAGTCTCATGTACAGGTAAAAAGCCGTTTTACTCTTTAATGCCAAAATTGAGAATGTTCACAATTTCAAAACTGAGAATATTATTCTCAATTTATAATTATCAAAACTAGGAAATTTTCTCAATTTTTTTTCTAGTATAAACTGAAAATATTATCAAAACTATGAAAACTAAAAAATTTATAATTATCAATTTTGAAAATTTTCTCAATTTTTTCATGATTAAAATTGAGAATCTTATAAATTGAGAAGGTTCTCAATTTGGCATCACAATTACTATCCCAAATCCCATCACTCTCCCTCTCTCCCTCTCTCTCTCTGTCTATATAGTTGTGTATACATAATTATCTATATATATATATATATTGGTTCAGATGTCTTCTGTTCATCCAGATCTGACCACCAAAGTCTATCTAGAACCCTACACTTCATCATCATCGGACGAGATCGACTATTTCGATCTCTTGCCCGATTCGATCTTGCTCCTAATCTTCAACAAGATCAGCAATGTCAAAGCCCTAGGTCTCTTACGACGATGCTTCTTCCGCCTCTGGATCCTCCGACAAGTCTCGCGGAGCTTTCTCAAACCTGTTTCGGTTCATTTTCGGTGGAATCGTCAAGCCACTCCAAGCTCTGGGAGGTGAGGTTGACGTGGTCGAGGTCGGCTCTGGAGCCAACGACGCTCTGGACAGAGGGGAAGGAGGAGTCATACGGGGGAGACCAGAGACTGGGTTTGTGGGGAGGAGAGAGAGAGAGAGAGTGTGTCTGGTTGGCGAGGAGGTCTTGGAAGGATAAATTGACTTATTAAAAATTAATGGGACTTGAAGGAATAAATAATTTTATATAAGACTTAATAGATTATACATTTACAAAATGGGACTTGTATGTAAATGGCCCTTTTAAGTTTTGGATTGCTATCTTAAGTAAAAGTTATATTATAAAAAGGTATCAAATATTGAATCAACTAACCCATTTAGCTAGCTGTAAGGAATTTTTCTTCTCAATTTTTCTTTTCAAATCTATGATTTCGAGAATCTCAATATCAAAACGGCTATAAATAAGTTGAAATAAGAGGACAAAAAATTGAGGATAAAGGATACTACATATGATCATCTAAAACCCTAAGTTTTAATACCAACAGAAATGCTATATATCCTAAATAATTTATCAAATATTCTACTAAATTTTACACAAATTTACATGTGTGTGAGTCCCACACCCATATAAAAGATTTGATAAAATATTTAAGATCCCGAACATAACTCAAAAACATGCCATGCAACTTACAAGTTACAACCTTGGCACCCTATACTCCAACATGTTGGCCATTTCCATAACTACTTTATCAAAAAGCATATGTAGCATATATCAAAAGAAGAGTCCATATATATAGTGACGGAGACAGTATTTTTTTTTCAGTTGTGCAGGTTGATACTGTTAGCATGCATTTTTTTTTTTATTTTTTATTTTTTTTGAACAGTTGGCATGCAAGCAGTGGGATTTTTACATACTTTCATTTCAATTCCAAAATGTTCAAATTAAAATTGAGGGAAATTAGTTTGGTTGATTTTTAAAATTTTGATTTTAAAAAAAAATTAAAAACTAGTTTGATTAAAATAAACATAAAATATTTATGACCAAATTTTCAAAATAATATTTTTCCTCCAAAATAGAGAAAATTATATAAAAATTATGAGTTATTTTATTTTATTTTTATCAAACTGTTATTAGTTTTAAAAGATAAAAAGAAAACAGATATTTTGAAAATTCAACCATATGAGTTTCATCGGAAGCCCAAACAAGCACAAATTGTTGTGGTCAGTCAAGTATACATAAAAATTATGATTTTTTTTTTTTTTTTTTTTGTCAAACTGTTACTATTAGTTTTAAAAAATAAAAATTAAAACAGATTTTTTGAAAATTCAACCATATGAGTTTCTTCGGAAGCCCAAACAAGTACAGATTGTTGTGGTCAGTCAATTATATATAAAAATTATGAGTTTTTTTTTTTTTTTTTAATCAAACTGTTATTAGTTTTAAAAAATAAAAAAGAAAACAGATTTTTTGAAAACTCAACCATATGAGTTTCCTCGGAAGCCCAAACAAGTACAAATTGTTGTGGCCAGTCAAATATAAATCACGGGAGACGCTTGCTGGAGTGTACTGTTGAATCTATGGAGCTTATTATGAATTTTGTTTTGATGATCTAAATTATTTAATGTGTACAATATATTTGTATAAAATAACATATTAATAATCCCGGAAAATTATTTAATAATTTCATAATACCACGTAATCATATTTTAAGTCAATTATCAATTATTTAGTCTCATGTTGTTTTCTATCCCCAGCATAAATCACAAGTCTCTATCCCTCTCTCTAGCAATTAAAACCTTATGAAGCATAACGTGTTCATACTCTAGAAATACTGAATAATCACTCAGTAACTCCTTGATTGAAACACATTTTTATCAATGGTAAATATGATTTAAAAAATAAATTATTAACAAAAATATGCTTCGAACAAGGAACTACTGATATCTGATCAACATGATTTTTTTCAGGTATGAAATATTCAACAAGCTCTACACATTTTATTGTTTGGATCATCAAAATGGAATCCGTGATGAGTCTCATGGATCCAATAATACGCTCCAGTTCACATAGTGGACTAGAAAGAAATCTCTCCCATAAATCATAGTTGCTATATTTTGGAATGGGAATGGCTTGAATCCAGTTTAGACATTAGATTGGACAACATTGTTCGGCCCACGGGTTTACCATTGATTTCTTTTCGATCATATTTGAGTTTTATCACTTTGTGTAGATTATTCACACAAAAAATTTAGTCAATTTGATATACGCAACTACATAATTTTATCATATTTATCTCCGAAAAAATGTTATCTATTTTCAAAATCATACAAGTATTAATTTTTTGTGGTTCAAAAATTTTATCACATTTATCTCCAACCTCAAGTTATGGCCTCCATTGTACCCAATAAAAACCATGTCGCATGAGCAAAAACACACAAAAGTAGGGGAAAAAAAAATTCTTTCACCTACCAAAAACATGACAAAAAACTATAGCAGTTGAAATATATGTGGGCTTTTTTTTTTTTCTTTTTTTCTTCTGCTTCTAGCATTTGAAACAGATGAAAATGAAGAGACATGAAAGTAAGTGAAACACAGTGGAGTGGTGGGTGGTTGTATAATGTATTATTTGCAACTAGTGCCACCAAAGCAAAGCAGATAAAAATGCGTGTCAAAAAAATTAAAAAAATAGGCTTCCATTAGCTGTAGTAGATAAGCAAATCAATATCACGACAATTGCAAAAACTTTATGTTCATTTTGTATTATATGGTGGGTCTCATGTGAAACTCACAAATTCGTGCGAATTCCTCATGAGACCCTCTGTGTTTGTGCACCGTGTGCACAAACTCAGTAATGCAAGAAGAAAAGTGTTGATACAATTATAATGATCGTTCAGAGAGGCTGAAACTAGGATGTAGTCAAACTTGTATAGAAAAACTGATAAATTACACAAAATTATAGGGTCATAAAAGAATGATAAATACCAATAAATTGAACTAGGATCTTTGGGAGCATTTACTACATAGGAAAAGGAAAAAGAAAAATGTCCATCAAAATTACTGAAGATTCATATCAACAAACCTACAATTACACAAACCTAACCACTCACAAATCACAACCACAAACACCTCACTAAAGCAAGCCAGGCTCCCCATTGAAAAAGTTTCAGCGGAAAATGGAAATTACAACATATATCATCGTCACCAGAATCATGAACAGTTTTGATCTATTACCCATGATTGATGTTGCTGAAGAGATGTCTTCTGGCCTGAAAACGGAATCACAGAAAAGAGCAGTTAATAACTACATAATAAATCAGAAAAGATTGAAAGCATTTAATAACTACGTACTTTTGCAATCTACTGAGGGAACCACAGAAAAGAGCATTATCTGGCATGGGCAACTCGGTTTTGTTAGTTTCCTCTGGATTCACAACCCTGACATAAGTTTCTTGACCCAGATACCATGAGTCAAGGTTTTCTGTTCTCAAATTCCAAACTCCAACGTTGTCAAGTGAGATTAAGATTGCTGTCCATGCCCCAGGGAAAACCTGTACCAAAAAAACAAAACTTACTTGTAGCCAGTATACATGCTAAAACCAAATTCTCCAGTGAAGAAGAAAATGAGAAGCCAACAAAAACATACCTGTGTTGTGGTGCGAGCAATACCATCCCACTTATTGTATGTGCCCCTGCTATTCTCTGTCCACTCACCATAATCCATCCTGCAAAAATAATTACAATATGGGTATTCAGAGCAATTTATTACTATTATAAAAAAGAAAAATAGAAAGCATCTATACAGTGAAGTAGAGGTGATGAAGTTTAGATAAAGGAAACCAATTCCTACCCAACCACAAAAAAGGCGTATCCACTCATATGATAGCTTTGCACCTTAGTCTCATTGTTTTGCAGGATAATTTCCATAAATCCCCTATATGTACCATTGATGACCGACGTTTCCATCTTAGGTAATCCTGTAATTGGCCTATTGGGGAAATCAAGCTTGTACACTCCCTTCACTTTGAATTGGTCGGCAAGCCTGATTGGTGTGGCGGGATTGACAAATGAGATCCCACTGAGTGTTGTTCGCAGTTTCCCGTTGATAGTCACTGGTGGCTTGTTTTTCAACACATAAATATCAGTCACATTGATTGAGCCATATCTAAATGAGCCTTGTGGGTTGGGGCGAGCACCACTGGCTGACACATTCCACCTGTACAATGTTAAGCACAAGACTGATCAGTAGGAAATTGTTAAAAATAAGTTCTTCAGAAGATTTTCGAACATAGTGAAGAAACAAAATAACTTATATTCACATAAATAATGTGCCAATGAATCCAAAAAATTGCAAACAAACCTGATGGATCTAGCCTGGTTCATTGAGAAGGTTTTGTCGTATTGATCATTTGGTGGGTCCGGAAGGGGACCAGATGCCTTCCCCTTCGAATTTGAATAGTGCAAGATACCGACACCAGTAACTCTTTGCCAGAGTGATTCATTCACAAACCTAGCACTTGCTACAATGTAGTAATCAGAACTTGCATTCTGATCCATGGTTACCAAGAAAGAATAAGACTGTCCAACATGAATATCTAAGCTAGTGTAATTTTGTTGCACTGTATATGATCCCTCTGTTTCCGCTAAAAGCAGGTTATGGTTCTGAATTCTGAAATTCAAACTAGTTGACACACCAACATTGTGTACACGAATGCGATATGTTTTGCCTGGCCAACGTTATAATATAAACAATCAGAAGCTAAAAAAAATTTAAGGAAACAATGTAAGAAAGAAAAACAACTTTCACAAGCATTGACATGTGTTCCAATATACCTACCAAAAAGAAATGTTATGTTTCAATGCCTGACCAAAAAGTTCTCCTGGGATGTATAGTTCCTAACTATCATGCAGTGGCATGTTGAATGTGAGTGGTCAGGGTGAATTATAACCCCTAAAATATGCATGTCCTCAATTTTTCACAAAAATAATAAATGAATAATATATATATATAAGGAAGAAGTGCAATACTGATGCACATCCTAACACCTAACTTGTTACTTTTGTTAATGTGATTTATATCACATCAAAGAAGTACACTCCATTTCTGAAGCCAAGTCCCAAGTCCTAAGACATAATGAAAGAACATGTTATCTTAAATAATGCCCTATTTTAATCACAATCTGATGATGGTATTAGTGCTACCATGAGTTTAGTGTGCATTTAACACAAATACCATCAAATATGGCAATTCACCGAAAATAACAAATAAATAGTTAAAATAATTAGAAGAGACAAGCAGGCACATCCTAGCCAAAACTGAAAGGTCCAAAAGCCATATGGTATAAGTTGCTTCAAAAGTAGGTTCAATGCATAAAAGGAACAAGGGCACAGCTCATTCAGAGAATCCAACAAGAACAAATCTGTTCCAACTTCTAAATCGACAAAGTTCAGAGAATCCAACAAGAACAAATCTGTTCCAACTTCTAAATCAACAAAGTTCCTGAACGCATATGACTTATAGACTAATTGATTTGGTGATAAACATATAAGTTATAGCAGATTCTTCAAAAACAGTGTCTCTGAGATACTCACCAGGGTGAACATCAATTGTTTCATAGTCAATGCCGTCAGGAACAAGTGTAGTGTTATATCTATAGGGGCCTTTCCCATTGATAAGAACACCATCCGGCATCCCAAGATTTTTCCCACCATTAAGTTCTCTCCTCAAAGCCTATATATACCAAAACAAGATCAACCACAAGACACATTACATGCTAAGCTTCAATGCACACCTAAAATGTCGATTTAGACAATTTATCAAACACTAACCGTGTGGTTTCGAGTGTACCAATCACCAATCAAAATCGTGATATCCCCATCTGGGGTTGCAAAAGGAATTGGAATTATATCCCTATTGTTAATAATAAAACCACCATAACCTCCAGATGCCCTTTGAAAATTGAGCGATGGGAAGTAAAAGAAACTCCCAATCTGATCCTTCACTTGGAATTGGTAAGTCCAATTCCACTTTGGAGGAATTGGACAGTTCGTGCCGAGTACCCCATCTTGCCAAGAACTTCTCCTCTGTTGAATACCAGCCCTGTTCACAACCATTGATTTTTTAAATCCTAAATCACCATCATAGATCCAAAACCCAAATCAAATTAATAAATAAATAAATAAAACTACTGTAAATCATACCAAGTCATGAGAAGGTCCTCATCTAATTTGTTCCTCACATTGACAACTACATTGTTGTTAGTAGTCACATTAATGACAGGCCCTGGAAAATGACCATTAATAGCAATAACCTGCAATTCAAAACAATGCAGTTCATGAAAATCACTAAAAACCTAGTAGCTCTTGAATTTCATCACAATGCATCTCAGGAAAATCCCTAAGCTCACTATACTATATCACTGTAACTTCAAAAACTAAGCATATTTTGCAGATCTGAGACTAAAGACTCAAAATTTTGAAAAACAAAAACCAACCCACCAACTGTTTGTGAAATTTCAGAAAACCCAGATGGAAAGAGGAACAGAGTACATTCGAGAGAAAATAGAGTGAGAAAGAGATCTCAAACAAACCTGCTGGGGAACACCCAAAGGAGAAGCTGTGATGTAAGAGAGCACAAATTCGTAGCTAACAAATGGATCGTCAGCTAAACAGAGGCTCGAGAACAAAGAAATGTAGATGAAGAACAGTGAAACAACGCTATGGGAAGCCATGTATTGGTCTTTCTTGTTTTGAAGATAAAAAGCTAATTTTTTTAGCTTTTCTGTGTTTTACATTCTCAGAAAGCAAAGAAAGGAAGAGAAACAGCAGAGGAGAGACAAGAAACAGTCTGTGTGAGAAGTGTTTGGAGAGAGAGAGAGAGAGAGAGAGAGACAACGGCTCTAATTTACTTTTGGAATGCAGAGTGAGAGCACAAACGGTTACTTGAAGAGACAGATGTTTTAAGCTTTTTTTTTTTTTTTTTTTAATGCATTTTATTTGAGTACTTATATATATTTGAAATTTTGTGTCAAAATATTTGATAAAGTAAAAAAAAAAATTATGCTTTTACTTGGAATTTGTAGGCAATAAATACATTAAAGAAATTTTAATTTTTTTATTATTTAAAATTAAGAAAAAAATATTTTAGTTCATACTTTTTAATTATTAACTTTTAAGTTGAGAAAATTAAACAAAGCTTTTTTCTTCTTTTTTTTGGTTGATTTGGACCCATTTTATCAGTCATCATTTGTATGAATGAGCATGCATAGAGTGGGACCTTGAAAGAAAAAGAGGAAAGATGAGACTTATCATAAAAAAGAAACAAGTTTAGAGAGAGAAAAGGGCAATCTTGAGAGAGAGAGAGAGAAATCAATCCAAAATGTTCAATACTTTTTAAGTTCTTTTGATGAAAAATATTATCATACACATCTCTTAAAATGTGTGTATTATATATAAAAAATAATATAATTTTATATTTTTTAAATTATAATTAAAAAAATATCATAACTAAACACAATATGAAACACAACTAAAATCTCATGAATCATAACTAAAACAATATTATAACTATAAATAAATAAATAAATAGTCATAACAAAATAATAAAATGACATAATTAAAAATATATATGATACACTTCTTCAAAAGGCGTGTACAGTAAAATTTTCCTCTTTTAATATATGTAATCACATTATGCGGATATTTAATAAAATTATTTATTTATTATTGAATGTTTTCATCTAGTCATATCACTTTTATATGTTTTAAACAAACACCATTTATCATATTTAAAAAAAAAATGGTTGAGACTTCTAATAAGATTTTTACAATTTCACTCCTAATGGTATAGAATGATAAGTGTCAATTTTTAATTTGTCACATACATAATTATGTGAGAAACTACTCCTTTATCACATTATTAGAAATGTAATTAGAGATGATGAAATAAGAATGTAGCAAAACTCTATTTAAAAAATAATAAAAATTATCATATTATATAAAAAGTCACATAAAATTTAAAAAATAAAAATAATTTCACGACATATAACAACACTCTATCACAAAAATTATAGGGTAAATTACACTGACTTTTCTTAAGATTTGTAAAAAAATACAATAAATTTTGTAATTTTGATATAATTACATTAATTTTCATTTTAGTATTAAACGAAACAAAATTAATGCAAATGATGCGAGAATATAAAAATAAATAATGTAAGAATATATATTTTTCGTATAAAAGATATAATAATATCAATTTTTTTATCATATAAGTAACAAATTATTGATAGAAATGAAAGCCTCAATTGGGAAGGAAGAAGAAAAAAAGTAAGCCAATAAGTAAAATTACTAAAATACTTGGTGTGT
Source organism: Camellia lanceoleosa (assembly GCA_025200525.1). Lineage (NCBI taxonomy): Eukaryota > Viridiplantae > Streptophyta > Magnoliopsida > Ericales > Theaceae > Camellia > Camellia lanceoleosa. Next base: position 159,058,225 of record CM045769.1, on the reverse strand, counting down.
GAATGGCTTTTGACTAGGGTAACAAGGGTAATATGGCCAATTTATAATTTTACAAGTGATGTGAGATTCTATTATAATAATTTTAAAAAAATATAAAAAATTACTTATTTAGCACTTTTCAAATAAATTTGTCAATAAGACAAAAATATATATATAGAAATAAGCCAAAAAAAAAATCATCTTCTCAAAATAATCTTAAAAAAATTTAATATAATTATATCAAAATTATAAAATTTACTATATTTTCTTTAAATTTTAAAGAAGATGTTTATAATTTACCCAAAATTCATATATTTGTGTGTTTTGGAGAGAGAGAGAGAGAGAGAGAGAGAGAGAGAGGGGAGTATGAAGAGGATGACAGACAATGGCCAGTTCACACCTCCTTTAAATGACCAATGGTGTCCTCCGCCTGACCTTCTTTCTACACTACAGACCATATATATTTGGGTGAATAATTGTCCTCTAATAAAACTACAATATCATACAATAAATGACATTTGACTTCATGTTCCTATTCTTATAATTATTATTAGAGACACACCTTACTACATGATGAAAAAAATTATAAGTTTTTGTTAATAATGCCTTAATAAAATATTAAATGGTTAAACATTTTTCAATTACTTATTTTATGGAGAATTAATTAGTGACCTAAAGACACCTTTAACAAAACTCTAGATATAATAATATGATTGTTAAATTTTTTACGTTGGAAATCTATATTTAAGTTGGGCCGAGCTAGGATAGTGGGCCGGTCTATGGTCCGTATTGAAGAGGCTAAGAAAATGGGCCCGGACAAGTGTTAGTCCGGTCCGAAGTAAAGGATTTTCACCGGAGTAAGTACTTGAGTTTAGTTCGGTTGCACTTTGTTTTGGGTTAGCTCGGTCATGTTGTTCAGAACCGAGGTATATTGGGCTTGCTTTAAGACCTGAGTAAATGGTAACTCGGCTTGATTCTTCTATGGATAGCTCGGCCTTTGCATGTAAGGCCGAGGTAGGAGAAAGGAAAGCGGAGCCGGGGTAACAGAGTTCGGTCTTCATTACATAGTTCGGTCTTGGTATGGAAAAGCCGAGGTAAGAGAGAGGAAAGTTAGGGCCGAACTAGTGGTTACTTCGGTCATATTGGAATTTGGCCATGATAAAACCATCTCACTTGGTTTAAGCTGTGAGGGGGTGTTGGAGGATAAGCATTATCTTCCAGGAGTATGAGTCTTAGGAGGACTCTACATGGAGGAGTAAGAGTCCTACCAAGATTGTGCTACGCGAAACCTATATAAGCTCACCAATATCACCTTTGGAGAGGTAATGCAACTTTTGCTCCCTGATTACATTGAGCTTTTGCTTACTTATCTTGCTTTCTGACTTAGGCATCGGAGAGGTTTCCTAAGATACACCACGGCCAAATTTCACGCTTGTGTTTTAGGTGGCTGCTTACGTCAGACGAGGAACACAGACTTGATCAACAGGATTATACGAGAAGGTATATTTCTTTCCCGTACAGTTAAACATTTTTCAATTACTTATTTTATGGAGAATTAATTAGTGACCTAAAGACACCTTTAACAAAACTCTAGATATAATAATATGATTGTTAAATTTTTTACGTTGGAAATCTAATACTTGTCAATTATACTTTAAAAATTATAAATACCACCTTATTATAATTTTTATTTAATAGAATTAACAAAAATAAAATAAAATTGCTAACTACTCTTTTATATAAGAATAAAATTGTCTAAATTGTTAATTGAAATATATTTATGACATTATTAAAAACAGTTAATTGAATTTGTAATTTATTAATAAAAGAGATAATTTGTTATGTGATTAAAAATTTGAAGAGATGCAAGATGATTTCTACAATTATATAAAATAATTCATATTTTAAATAAATATTAAGGGATATATTTATAATTTACATTATAATGTAATATTATAATGTATAGTGATATAGTGATCTTGTGAGAGGCACATGATTGCCAGCAATGCACCTTTGGTCCGGCTCGTCTTTATATTACCTACCAAACATTGGGTTAGTTTTTGGAAAATTTAGTTAAAATTCATTTTTTTAGTTTTTTTTTTTTTTTTCTTTTCTGAAAAAGTATGTAAAAAAATAAAAAAATAATATGATTTAAAATAAGTTAAAAGTCAAAAATATCATATTCCCAAAATAATCCATTAACGAGTTATTGTTTAGTCTTGATTGGTGATCACCACCATAAGATTTGTGGTTGCAGATGCCTCGTCCACGAGTTCTTATATTTACTCTTGATTGAGGAAATTTTATGGTGACAATGTGCACCTTAAATAAGAATGAAATATGTGTAGCAAAAACGAAAATGAAAATAAAAATAAAAATTAACGCGTGTTATATTATTTAACAGTTTAATTAGAGTAAATTTTTTATTAAGAAGACAATCATTGGTCTAATTGAATTTTTTTTTTTTAAGTGTTGGGCTTGTTTCTAGTTCATATTGTATATCCTTTCAATTCTGTTAGATATTTTATATAATACATAGAGAAAAAAAAAGAGAGAAAGAAATAATGGATATATAACCAATAGAATTGCAAAGGCATATCACATAGGATATGAGACAGACTTATGTGATAATTTTTTCCTTACGGGTCTCGTTTCAATAATTAAAATTATTCAGTTTGCAAAGTCTTTTGTGTATATCAGCTATAAAAAAAATATTAAATCAATCTAATAATCATAATCTCTTCATTTTATTATATTTTTTCAAAAAATAAACATTAAGGCTAATTTTTTTAAAAATCATCTAATTTTATAAATTTTAATTATTATTTACACATATACCAATACTAGTCATGTTTAATAATTAATTCCATTGAATTGACCTAAAACTAATTGGTTAATCTTTCAATTAACAACAGTGCTATACCCATATAAAATTTTCCCCAAACTCCCTGAATAATGTGAAAAGGTTAGCGAAAAGATTTTGATAGAAGAGGGGAATGTAACAACGTGAATTATTAGTTTATCATTTTCTTAAAGATTTATGGACGAGAAATTACATAGATGAAATATTTTTCTTTAGATAAATTAATTTTTCTATTATTTTCATGGATGACAAGCTTCATCGTAAAAATCTCAAAATATGGGAAAAGTAAGATATAGAAAAATAATTGATTCACATAATATTTTTCATTTCTAAATCCTCTCAAATGATGTGATAAGTACAATTCAAAAATAGACTCGTATTTTAGTATTTTTTCAAAATTTTCTTTACATGTATTTTATTTTACCATCTAATTTGAAATATTGTAAAAAAAAAAATAAAAATAAAATTGTATGAATATAATACTGCTGATTTTGTTAAGGGGAATGAAAGACCAACCAAGGTCAAAGTATTAATTACCAAAGCAAATCTTGTCACGTGATCCTACTCATCAAAACAACCTAGCCAGAATCAGACGGCCACCTGGCTCTAATTTCACTGGACCATACTCACCTGCTCTATCATTATTCTGCATTATCTCACTATCCAATCCATGCACAGTATTTGAAAGGAAATACCCATACTATCCACTCTTTTTAAGATATAAATAAAAAAATAATAACAATAATAATTTGTGATATCAAAATTGACAAGTAAATATATATTCAGTTTCTGTATTTTTTTTTTTTTTCCAAATCATCCAATTTATTATTGAGTTGTCTAGATTTTTTTTTGTAATATACACAAGCTTATTTGATCATTAAAATATTTCATGTGGACACACATAAAGTCTAATTTTTATGAATAGGAGAGAAGTCAAAAATTTAAAATTTAAAATAAAAATAATAATTGACAAAAATAAAAGGATTTATATAGTCCCAAAGTAACCATACACCACAAATTTCGTTCTCATTAATGAAAGTAAATAATTGCTTGTTTTAAAAAATTATTCACTAATGTTTACCATTTATATCTTATAAGAATAATTAATAACTAAAGTAGCCATTTGTCTCTTTTGCTAACCTTTTACTTGATTTATACTCTTTGAAGTCTCTACATGCAAGAAATTATTTGAAAATCAACATATTTACACTTTTATAAGAAGGGGTGTGCTAAAAGTATATTTAGCACCAAATCCATCATTTCATTTTTTTATTGAAAAATCGATGCAGATCGTATGTTACGGTTCAATTTTATCGATTTTGTTGGTTTGATATAGAAAAGAAATCTATATGAAATTTTAAAAGATTTTTTAGTAGATTATAATTTTAGATTGAAAATAAATGAAGAAAAAATATGAAAATTGTTCTATAATTGTTTTTCTCCCTAATTTTTATCACAAAAGTGTATTATATTAGTTACTTCTCATATAATATTTAAGAAATTATAATATAAAAATATTTAAATATAATATTCAGTTGGTTCGGTTTGTATCAATATAAAAAGTTTCAAAACCAAAACAAATCCTATATTATAAAAACAGACCAAAAACTAAAATTTCAGTCGGTTTTAATCAGTCGGTTCGATTTTATCGGTTTTTCTTACATCCCTATTTATAACTTCAAGAAAATCCAAATATTGACATTGACATTGACATTATATATATATATATATGTATAAAAATAAAAAGTATACCACCCATCTGTTCAATCCAAATTTCCCAAAATTCTTCAAAATGCAAAAATCATGTCATCAAATATAAACCTGAAGTCGACAAATTATCTTATTTTTGCTTGTTAGGAACAGCAAAATTGGCCAAACCAAGCATATCAATAAACAAAAATTATATATTTTTTTAATTTTGGAACTTTAAACAGAACTTTAATAACTTGGCAATAATAGGAAGAAAAAAAAAAAAAACCCAGACACAAACATCATATTATTGTGAGACCCACACGCCATTAGAGCTCTCTAGAACTCCACAATTAGAGCTCCTAATCTTTTTTCTATCTATAAAACACCATTGACTTATTAGTTTTATAAATACTAGCATATCATCCATGCTATGTACGGGATAAAATAATATATTATTTAATAAAAATAAGATAATTATATTTAAATTTTTTTATATTTTGTATAATAAAAGTTAAATAAAAATTGGCCAATCAGGATTTTATTAATTGTTTAAAATTAAGAAAATTAAAAAAATTAGTATGAGATATTGATCATAAGACTTCTTACTAAAAATCTCATTTTACTTATATAAATAGAAATATAAGATCTACGTTATGTAAGTGAAACAATTCATTGTTTTCTTCTTTTCACGATATGAGATTATAAAATAAAAGTTAAATGTAATCTAACCAATCAAGATTTTCTTAATTGTTTAAAAGTTAACAATTGTTTGGCGGGAAGTTTATTTTGAATCAAACAATCTTAGCCATTTAATCTTTAATTAGGTCAATATTTAATTTATTTCGAATCAAACAAATTTAACTAATATATTTTGATAAAATCTCTAAAATCACAGTTAAATCAGCGAATCAGTCAAATCGAAAACGGTCCACCCTATTGGCTGGGTCAAAGGACCAACCAACTTATACAAAAATTAATTAATTAAAAATTTTAAATTTTATTTTAGTTTTAAAATTTAAACTGTTTTGAATTGAAACATATACAACATTACAATATTAAATTGGAGCATACGGCTTATATAGTGAAACAATTTATTTTTTTTCCTCATTTTCCTGATGTGGGATTGTAAAATAAAAGTTAACGACTGTTTAGACATGAAATTCATTTCTAATCAAGCAATCTTAGTCGTTCAATTTTTAATAAGGTCAATCTTAATTTATTTCAAATCAAACAAATCTAAGCAATATATTTTGATAAAACAACTAAAATCGCGGTTAAACTAATGAATCAGTCAAACTAAAAACGATTTAGCCTAATCGATTAAGTCAAAAAGACCAACCAATTTACAACAAAATTAATTAATTAAAATCTTTAAATTTTATTTTAAAATTTAAACTATCTTTAACTGAAACATGCACGATACTATAATATTAAATGAGAGTATAAGATTCATTTTATATAAGTAAAATAACTCACTTTTCATTTCTTTTCTCGATATGAGATTGTAAGTATTTTAAAATTAAATATTATGAGAGTTTCAAAATCCCATAAAAATTATTTTTAAAATCAAAACGTTTACGTGAGATTGTACAATAAAAGTTAAATAGAAGCTATAACCAATGGATATTTTCTTATTTTTTTAAAATTAAGAAGGAAAAAAAAAAGTATTGATTTTAGGGATTCTCACTAAAAATTTTCTTTTACTTATATAAATGGAAGTATAAGATTTCCTTTATATAAGTGAAACAATTTACTTTTTCCTTTTTTTCTCGATATAAGATTGTAAAATAAAAGTTACAGAAGGTAACCAATGAAGATTTTCTTAATTGTTTAAAATTAAGAAATTTCAATAATTTATATAAATTGGAGTATAAGATTCACTTCATGTAAATGAAACAATTCACTTTTTTTCCTTTTTTTTCCCCCCGATTTGGGATTGTAAAATAAAAGGTAAATGAAAGCTAACAAATGAGAATTTTCTTAATTTTTTAAAATCAAGAAAATTCAATAATTTTAGAATGAGGGTTTGGATCTTCTAAAAGGCTTCTCCCTTAAAACTCTATTTATAAAATTCATTTTATATAAATGAAACAATTCGCTTTTTCTTTTTTTTTTCTCGATGTGGGATTGTAATACTTTATATAAGTGAAACAGCTCACTTTTTTTTTTTTTTTTCTTTTCTCGATGTGAGATTGTAATTATTTTTGAAGTTAAATATTATGGGAGTTTCAAAATCTCATACAAAATTATTTTTAAAATCAAAATTATGTAACATTGTAAAATAAAAGTTAAATAGAAGCTAGCCAATAATGGGGATTTTCTTAATTGTTTAAAATGAAAAAAAAAAAAAGTATAAATGGGAGTATAAGATTTACTTTATATAAGTGAAACAATTCACTTTTTTTTTTTTTCTTTTTTTTATGTGGGATTGTAAAATAAAAGGTAAATGGAAGCTAGCCAACGATAATTAAAGAGGCGTAGTTTAGGTTGGTGAATTTATTATACTTGATTATTTTGTAAACTCATATGCATATTAAAAATTTTAAAAAAATTAAATTAATTTTAAAGTCATGTTCATGTAATTTCAATGTATTTATTTTCAATAAAAATGTATAATCTATTTATAAAATTATATATATTATTTATTTTAAAATTTATATATAATAAAATTACGTGATTATAAATATTAGTCTCACTCAAAATAAATCAAACTTTAATTTGTTCAGAATGTTACTAATAAAAACTGAAAATAAATCAAAGTCAATCAACTGACCTCTTCTTCTCTCTAATATGTGCCTTGTTATATTGTCATCTATGTGGTCATAATCGTGGAATTAACATGCATCATTGCATTTAGAGCAAAATATTGTTTTAAAAATTATAATTAATTATAGTCATGCAAGCAAGATGGATCCAATTGAGAGAGATTGGTGACAGTCTCCAAATTTCGAAACCCTTTTATTATAATATAGATAAGATTAATTATTAAAAAAAATCTTTAAATTATACAAGTTGGCCTCTTATTAGAGACGTGTATTTTCACCGTACAGTTTGGTGAACTATCAACTTAAACTATGATAAAAGTTTCCAACCTAAACTATCTCAACCTAAATAATTCAATTTTTCTTCTTTTTTTTTTCGATGTGAGATTATCAAATAAAAGTTAACCAATAGAGATTTTCTTAATTGTTAAAAATGAAGAAAATTAGTACAAGATATTGAAACTCTCACAAAACTCCTCATTAAATGGGATAAGAGTATAAGATTATCTTTATATAAGTAAAACAATTTTTTTTTTCCTTCTTTTCCCGATATAAGATTGTTAAATAAAAATAATTATTTAAAATTAAAAAAATTAAGAAAATTAGAATGAGAATTTAGAATTCCTAAAATAATATATATAGATATATAGATAGATAGATAACCCTAAAAATATATGGCAGTGAAAGAGGTCAAGATTCTCTGTTCAAAAAAAGAGATCAAGATTCAAATTTGGGGTAAAGTATTAAAATTTCCTTCCATTTTATTTTCCTTTTTTTGTGCGTGCAATGGGTCTAAAATGAGAATTATTGATTCGCAATTATTAAAAACAAAAAAAGACAAAAGACAAAACAGACCAATGTGACCTTATTAGGGATATTTACCAAATTTTATCAGTATTATTGCTTGATCTCTGAATCACTCATTTAATGAAATTTTGTTGAAATGGATGAGGTGGTTGGTTCTTGGCTCCCTTAAAACTGTCCAAAACTAATGACATTAAACTGTTGTAACAAATATAAATATTGCATTTTATTTTTAATTTCCCATTTGATTTTTTACTCCAATTTCTCCTAAAACGTACTCATGTGGCCTTCACATGAGCAATTGTGGTCCAAATCTTTAATATTGAGGGACAGAAAGATCGTATTGAAACATAAGTTAAAATTTAAAATTTTAATTATAATTAGAAGATAAAGAATCAAAGTGAAATTTGAATAAGTGTTAGAGAATAAAAAGTATAATTTATCTAAAACAAAAAAAAACAAATCAAGCTCAGCTACTTAAACCAATTTACATAGACCTAGCTTAATTTTTGCGCACTATTATTCAAAATAAGAATTTTGCAGTTTAGTTAGTGCTCTAATTATACACTAAATCCATAGACACACAATCAATAACAGAATAAACAGTATAAAATATAAGTGGAATTATTTGAGTAAAATTGTTTCTTTCATAACAAGACCCACCATATAATTTGTATGATTAAAATTATTTTATATATAATTAACTCTATGATCAAATCTGTTACAAGTAGTTAAAATCATAGCTCACCTTCAAGAGTTTTTTTAGAAAATTGCATGCAATGCAAGGTGTATACCTGAGTAGTTGACCAAAATGAGCAAGATAATAGTTAATGAAAGCAATGAAAATCAGACAGACATTGGTGGATTAATAATAACAGTGTGGGCCCACTAGATTATTAATCATGTAGTGTGGTAAAGGATTGTTTGTTGATCATTTCTTCTCATTCACATGTTGTAATGATATCTATTAGTCGCCACAGGCCATGGAATGGTGCAGAGACATGCCAACTCAGAGATTACCCAACCCAATTAATTATTTATTTTTAGTATATTTTAGTGTAAGAAGTTGCTTTCACATTGATTGAATAAAAATTATTGGTTGCTACTCAATGAAGTGTTCCAAATAAATTTGTACCATTCATTTGTATGATTTCGCTCAATTCCTTCTTTTTTTTTTCTTTTTCTTTTTTTTAATTTGTACCATATATTTGTATGGTTTGGTGTTTAGTTCAATTATTTTTATTTTTTTTTTGAACAACACAATGTTACTGTCATCGATGATATTAATAATTGCTTTGAGTGAAGACATTAACACTGCAAGTAATTGAGAAAACAAAAGCTAAAATTATAAGTTATATTTAGACAAGAAAATTCTTGGAGAAATTGAAAATTTCATTATTAGGAAATTTTTGTATTAAAATTTCAGTATTAAATTTTTTGTATCAAAGCTATTCAAACTTTTGGTTTCATTAAGATTTTATGAAAAATCACTACACCATATAAGACTTTTAGCGACTAATTATTTTGATCCCAAAAACGATTATTTTGATCTCTAAATGCTTTTTGTGACAAAATTAAATTTGTCACCAAAAACGTAGATAAAAGTGCATTCAGAAAAGTCAAAATTGATTTTTAGAGACCAATTTTCAAAAACGTCACTAAAAGTGACAATTGGCGAGCAATTTTATATTGTCACAAAATGTTTGATTTTGCAGAACTAAACATTTCGTTGCTAATACTTCTTCACAAAATATCCCAATTTGGTCACGAAATACAAAATAGTGACATTTTTAATAGCAATAATTTTTGGTCGCTAAAGGATAAATGAATCTACCATATACTTTCGTCACTAAAAGTCAATTTAAAAAACATTTTATAACCATTTAATTTGATAGCTAAAAATACACAAAAAAATAAATTTATCATTTAACCATAAAATTAAAAAAATAAAAATTGACATTCACATATCAAAGCATTCTATTCCCAAACCATAATGAGTACATAAAAAGTAAAATTTTACAAAAATTTAAATAAACTAAATTACACCTTTAGAAATGGATATATATCTTTCATCCACTGATTCAGTCATGTAAAGCAAAAGGAAAACAATAACATCAATTAAATCGTTGTGATAAAGGTCAAAGAACAAGGAGCAAAAACTAATACAAAAACATCGTTGTGAAATTTATAAGAAGCATGCATCCCTAAGCTAAATCAAATAAGAAACAAAGCAAATATAAATCTGACCCAGTACAAATACAGGCTAAAAAGAAAGAAGCAAGAAACACAAAATTGATCTCTCTATGCATCAAAAGAAGCACAACCCAAATCAAAGAAAAGACCAAATAACCCCAAAACACAAAAGAAAATTGATTAATTGACGAAGAGAAAAACAAAAACAAATAACAAGTGCTTCTAACTTAACTACCTGGGTTGCCTCAATCTCCATTTCTTACTGTTGAAGGACAGTGGATGCAGCATGCATAGGAAGAAATTTGATTGTAAGAGAATTTTTTAACAATTTCCTTATTTTCATTTTTTTAATCACATTATGATGTAAATATTCAGAGTCATTCTTAGATAAATGATAAGCATTGCCAAGTAAAGTAAGCCAACATGTCAAATGAAGGATAAATGCTTACGTGATATATATAGAAAATAAAAAAAGATCAAAATAAAGGATTCATGATGCATAATCTCCATACACTTTTGTGCAGCCAGTAGCAATACAGGTAGCTGTAAATTTTTCTAACTACCATGATATATAAAAATAAATGTTTGAAATTACTCTAAAAGGGGATAGAAAGAAATTCCTTATACATTCCAATTGATTCACAAATGAGCATAGGCACCAACTTATGGGAAAAGTAAGCCAACTTAAGGGCAATAGTGGCATGAAGCTCTCATCAGAATTATAAGTGTCAAGACCCATTTCAGTAACTAGGACTGGATTCACAATTAGTTAATTTTAAATTTTTTTAGATTAATTCTAAGTAATTAAATTAAATAATGCAGCGGATTAAAATAAAGGATATAGATAAATATCTGAAGTGTACATAGAAATTATTATTTATGTAACAATGTAACATCAGTCAAATAATGATTATAAGAAGAAAAAAAAAAAACATGATATACATATCAAATTTGAGGTTCTGATCCACAGGGTAAAACCATCATTTTTTAAATTTCTTCACCTAAAAGTGGTTTTAACAGCTATAAGCACATGGCAGAGTGAGAAATATTAGACTGAGAGCATAAGGGTATAAAATCACCATGGATAATTATTTAGGCTAAACATTGAATAGTTTGGTCCGAATAAATTAGTTTTAATAACGGACATATAACACAAAATCATATAAACAAAATAATTATAACCACGGTACAGAACAGAATAGAGGGTCAACGGATCCATGACAGACAGAGGGTCACGAAATGACTAATTAGAGGGCCAAAGGTTATTTAAGTCCCCCAAGACATAGGACTGTTAGAGGGCCACTGAAGTGATAATTCAAAGGGTCAGTAATTATTTAAGTCCCCAAGGCATGGGACCTCCGTAATGGTACTTATTCAAAACAAATGTTTATAAAATCATTGTCAAATATTTTTTAAAATTTAAACAAACATATCCATGGATTTCAATTTAAACAAATAAAGTTCAGAAAATAATTGACGTAATTGAAACATTAACATAACCATAAAATATAATTTATATAAAAGAAATTTGTGGTAACTCAAAACATTCATAAAATATATTATAGTAACTCAATACATATATAAAACATATTATGATAACTCAAGATATAATATAATTTACCTTAATATAATTTCTTCTACTTTAATGGGCTTTTCACCTCTGCCTATTTGACTTTACCACTCTCCTTACTATCACTGTTCTTATTTATTTTTTTTTTCTTTGCTCTCAGGTTGTGAATTTAAGTTCCTCTTTATACCAAGTTTTCGACCGTAACTGCTTCGATTACCCTATTGATAGACCTCCCACGTTGCTTGGGTAGATACCACGTTGCTGGCTTTTAGCAATGCCACCTCATTTCCCTCAGTGGATTCATGAATCACTTTTCTTTTCCCTTAAGTAGATTCACTAATTCATGGCCCTTAAGTAGATTAACTGATTCATGGATATCTCAAAGGGATAACTCATACAATACTTTAAACCCTATTACCTTATGGCCCACAGATTGCTGTAATTACATATTTCATCTTTTTTTTTTTATTTTTTTTTTTCAACACATAAGTATTCCTAGTTTAAAATTAATTACATTTGAGCACATACAATTAAATATATTATTATTATTGTTATTTTATTCATTTATTATTATTATTACTATTATTTTTTTACGCAATGTTAAATTAAACAGTTGGGGTGTCATATTTCTCTCCTCGTAAATAGAAGTTTATCCTCAAACTTATTGTACCTGAGTTTTCGAAAAGATGAGGATATCGAGCTCGTATTTGACTTTCCGCTTTCCATGTAGCTTCTTCAACACGATGATTCTGCCATAAGACTTTGACAAGAGGTATAGTCTTATTTCGGAGAATCTGATCACGATGGTCAAGAATCTGTACCGATTGTTCTTTATAAGAGAGATCTTGTTGAACATCTAGGTTTTCATAGTTGACAACATGCTCTGGATCTCGAAGATACTGTCGAAGCATCAAAGCGTAGAACACATTGTGAACATTAGACAGTTCTGGTGGAAGAGCAAAACGGTATGCTACAGGACCAATTCTCTCTAGTATTTCAAATGGTCCGACGTAACACAGATTCAACTTTCCTCGTTTATCAAACCGAATGACTCCCCTTGTTGGTGAGCTCTTTAAGAAAATGTGCTCCCCTAACTAAAATGTAACGCCCCGAAAATTGGGCAAGCTATATCTATTTATGCAACAAAACCCATATGATAGACAAACACATTGTTACCCAAAAGATAACCTAAAAATGGGATAAATTAGGTTTTTACAAATAAAAATAATAATACCCCAATAAAAATTATGACTATCACAATAGATAAATATAGTTAATGAAATAAAAATAATTAAAACAAGTGTTCTAACAACTATGTCAATTAATGATTTTAACACAATAAAAATATGAAATATAACTATGGCAATTTAAATAAAATAAAGAAATAAGGGAGAAAGAGGCAAACAAATTTATAGTGGTTCGGCTTTAACTCGGCCTATGTCCACTCCTCAAGCTTTACTTGAGATTTTCCACTATTCTCTAGCTTCACGGGGTGCTAGCAACCTTTTCCTAGATGGAGCAATCTTCCACAAATTTTACACAGACTTTCTAAGTCCAAAAAACACTGAGAGTACTATACTCTTACAAGATTGAAAAGAATGTGTTTTTGCTTTCACAGAAAGCTACAAGAATTATCTCTCAAAGATAGATATAAAATGAGACTCTGATTTTTCTGTAATCCTCACACAGGAAAAATAGGCTTAAAGTTATACGACTTAATGTATAAGTTTTTAGAGAGGATGTAAACAAAAATTGAAGAACACTTCTCAGAAAATTTTTCAGAGAATAGATGAGAGTGATTTTAGATCAAAGAATATTTTCTGATTTCTGTAACTTGTTTGTAGTTGCTATATCTTGTTCACATCAGAGGCTTTGATATATATAATGAAACTTATAGCTGTTTATAGCCGTTGTATTCATTTGAATATCTTCCACTCCATCATTATTAATTTGAATATCTTCCACTTGAACCTTTTGGCCTGCTGCTGTGTTGGGCTGTTTGAACCTTTATTTTGGGTTGTTTGAACCTCTGGTTTGGGCATTATTTTTGGGTTGAAATGAACTCCTGACTTAAGCAAATATTAAATGCATTCAAATAATATTTAGGATAAAAGTTTAGGTGAGAAATAATAGGACAAAATAAATTTTGATTCTATTTTTCTCTTTCAAATAAATTAAAACATAATTAAATAAATCATCAAAATAAATTTTAGATTCTATTAAAACATAATTAAATAAATCATCAAAATAAATTTTGGATTCTATTTTTCTTTTTCAAATAAATTAAAATTTAATTAAATAAATTATCAAAATAAATTTTGGATTCTATTTTTCTCTTTCAAATAAATTAAAACATAATTAAATAAATCATCAAAATAAATAAGTCTAACATACATATATATAGCTAACTACTCCATACATCCATTTCCATTAAATCCCAAATGCCAAATACATGTTACTCACATCTCAATGCCCCAGTTCCAATCCCAAGCATACATTTTACAACAAGTATGAAATGGAAGCCAAACAAATAATAAGTACCCTACAAGCTTACAAAGTTATCCAAGAACATTCTTGGTTACACAAAATGGAGTTTCAACTCAACGCAAATACAGCCCTGGGCTTACATTCAACAAATAACAATAAAACAAAAATGAAGCCTGAGCTCTGAGTCATCCCAAGTCAATGCTTTGGCGGAGGCATAGCACCTGTACCTGAAATGGTTTTTCCTATAAGATGAGCCACAGCCCAGTAGAGATATACTACACAACATATGAACCATGACAAGACTAAAGAGGAGTATGCTCATGCCATGCTCATGATAAAACAATTTATCTCTCTTTTTATAAAGCATGCAATGCTGAGATTCAATAACAGATATAAAACCATTTCTATTTTAAACCATATCTGTTACATGAATACAGGCTCTGTGAATCTCTAGGTGAGTGTCTACAAGTAGGCCCTAATGCACTACCACTGTCATTTTTACCAGTAAACTGGAAGGCTCGACACCTAACCACGCGGTTCTACACCCTCTGCCCAGATTCACTAAGTATTCATCTTCTTGCAAACAGATACATTTACAATGAAATGAATGTAATGCAATGTCCAATATAACAAATGAGGAATGTGGTTCAATTTACCTAAGTCTCATGCATTTCTATTACAACCATGGCTATCCTCCACCGATAGCCCAAAATAGATATTTCTAAACAAATATTTAAACAATTAAATTTCAAAAAAAAATTATGATAAATACAATCTATTCCATATCTCATCAAATATGAATAACTACACTAATTTTCATATCACAATCACGTCCGGTAATCTCTCAAGGTTCATTTCTAACCATGTCGGTTTTATTCCAACAGATACATTAAGCAAAATAATACCGTTAATGCCCAAGAAAACATCATTTTCTTTCCAAACTCATTCTTCAAGCATTATTCAATTATGACATCCTATTTTGATCGAAAGCCCCCAAAATTAAGCGTAATTCCTTCGTTTTCTTTAAAAATGTTGTTTTGGTCACAAACCGGTAAAATTTCAAAACCAATCGAATCGAAGTCCGTTTTTGTTCAAATTTAAAACATAACTCTTTCATAACCTTACAAACATATTCCAAGTTTATACTTTCGCAATTTGGGCATCAACTTTTTATTTTTCTCAAAATTTCTCTTTTAAGCAAATAAATCACAAATTTTTCAAAAATTCTAATTAAATTATATACAACTCTAAGCTCCCCATAATCAAGTAAAAGTGCATAAGAAGTGGAGGAAAATTCCCTACCTCGATCCAGGAGCTTCCAAGAAAATAAAAATTTTCGGGGACAAAAATTCAATTCATTCAGATTAAATCAGAGCCCTCGGAACCCTCTACAATTTGATCTATGAAACTAGGGTCTAATACCTAACAGGTTTTGATGGATCAAGAATTTTATATAATAAAATAACCAGAGAAAAAAAATTCAGATGGAGAGATGAAAGAAGACAAGAAAAACAGCGTTGTGAGGAAAATAGAGAATGAGAGCACATAGGGTTCTCTTCCCCATTCTTTAATATTTATACTTATAGAAAAGATTACAATACTACCCTTCTAACACATAATAACCAACACATGGATAAGAGATTGTTGTTTTCTTTTATTTCCTAGTTTATGAATCAAGTCTGCATAGATACTTTAGAGATGTGAAGTACCTGATGGTATTATTTATTGATGCATGCTGTTTGTTCTGCATCCATCACTTACTACTGTAGAGGTCAGAATGTTCTCTAAATACTATTTCTAGTTTGCTTCTTTTTTCTTTTTCTTTTTTTTGGTTTTCGAAGAAGTTGATTTTTAAAACATTAATGATGATTTTAATGACGTCTTAATCAAAATTAAAATATCTGAGTTTGCCCAATTTACTACTGAACCTCTTAATAATATGTTAAACAAGTAAAAATTCATAATCGTAAGAAGACACTTGATTCTTCCGTATATGCTTTTAACTTTTCTTCTCTGCATATAACCTTTAATTCTCCTAGCCTCTGATTGCTTTTGGTACTCGAGTGCTTGTTTAAATTATCACATTTTATGGTTCCAAATCTCTCTCTCTCTCAGATAAATAATGAATTATGGTTATGACCAACTCCAGTTGATAATATTCATGTTTGACCCTTATTTGGTGTTGATGTAGTTTAATTTTGTGGTTGGTATTCTTTATGTATTTTGCAGCAATGTTTTCCATATCATAAGTGCCACATTCTTGTCAAACACACATTTACTTCATAACATTTTGAATCAGAATCACATAATAGTATCTAAGTGTCACGACCCAAACCCGGCCCTATGGGTTTAGTACCGTAACCGGCCAGTAATCCGAGATTACCAAAGGCCTCAACAAAGAATACAATCAATCGAGTACGTATTCGGAAGCCAATACAGTAAATAACTAGTGTCCATTGAGCTGTGAAAATCTGTATGTCAAAATCATTTTTCATACATTTATGCATCGGACCAGTACAGATTATACAATCATTACAGACATTCAAGACGGAACTCAATCCTCAATAACAAGACAAAACAAGAGGAGACTAGTGGGGACACAAAACACCCCAAGCCATGGCATGGCGTCTCGAACCTCACAAAGGAGGCACATAGGTCGGCCGACAAAATCGGGGACCAATCCCACGCCCTAGCTTCTGGCCTCAAGGCCGAGAACCTACATATATATATATAAAGGAGCTAAAGCCCAAATGAATAACATAAAGCGTAAAGAGGTTATGAATGAATGTCCTTGCAAGAAATGAAATCAATTCATTAAACAAGAGTTTCATCTTTCAAGATTTCAATCAATCACCATATGTGGTACATCCAATAGCCTATAACAAGAGGGTCCAAAAGGACCGGCCTTAATAGACCCAACAAGAATGATGGCCAATCATTCAAGAACAAGATGGTTCCACAAGGAAACCGACAGAGCTCAGAATACCAATAAGAGGTGCTAAGGATGCCACAATACAGCCTAAATAGGACATACATTCATTCGATAAATAACATCGACCAAGAAATTCAAGAAACAAGATTCAAAAGATAACCATTTTGAACATATCTTTACACATCTGTTACTCACAAAGGATTGGGCTATCAAGAGCTAGAGCGCCCCTCGAGAGTCAACCCTAAACAAATAATCAATAGAACACACACTAAGTTTACATTGGAAAGGATGATAATTAAATCTCTAAATTCCCTCTGTGTGGTTCTATGTCTAAATTCTCATTAAGATGCATTAATCTAGGCCTAAGAATGCCTAGGATGAGATGAGGATGCAAAAATACAGTTGGAAGTCACTTTCAAAAGTTCTTCAGGGGCCTCGCCGGCGAGCCTTCTTTCGCTCGAGCGAGGTTGCAAAATCAAAGGCTTCGCTCGAGCGAACAATCCTTCGCTCGAGCGGTCTGATGAAACAGTAAAAGTACTGGATGTTCGAATTTTACGCTCGAGCCACCAATCTTTCGCTCGAGCGTGGCTCAGAGTAAACGTTGGTCGCTCGAGCGAGGAATCCTTCGCTCGAGTGAAGAAGCCAAATCTGGAATTTCCAGATTTGCCTTCCAAGCTCGAACCAAGCTTCCTACCACTCTATACTCGACCTCTTGGGCCCAAATTCTGGAAAACACATTTAAACTCAATATACAACAAGTTTTAAAGCTCAATTTGAGAATTCAAAGCCCAATGGGGAGTCAATTAAAGTCAAGTTTCAAACCCATTTCATGAACATGAAGAACATGCAAACAAGCATGGATTCAAACCATTTCAAAGCTCCAATTTGATGCTCTAGAGAGCCAATTGTTCCAAAAACAAGTTGAAAACATGGACTTAAGCTTAAACATGAGCATGCATGTACAATTCTACCATGAATCCAACTCAAAACTCATTAATTCAAACATGCATGCATGATATATACTATAATCCAACATATTTGAACTCAATCAAGTCTTAGCTCTTCAATTAAACATGAACCATGCATGAATCCACTTAAAGGCACAATCAAGAGGATGAAATTCATACCTAGGTTCCTTAATTACTAATCTTGAGGTTCAATTTGCCAATACACACTTCAATTCTTCAAGTTCCCCAAAGTGTAGCCAAAATCTCCCTCAATTTCTAAACATACAAGATGAATTCACTCAAGTCCCTCACTATCTCTCTCTAGAATCGGTTGAGTGCAAGGAATGGGAGAAGAAATGTTTGATTTAGTGCATAAAGGCTCAATATAAGTGATTAAACAAAATATCCACTCAACATGGCAATTTGGTAATTATGGCCAAGTTTGCAATTAACTCGTTTTAATCTAATTTAATCATTCCTAATCAATTTTCAGATAATTATACCATTAAATCACATAAATTACGATGATCATAAATCACTAAACAATTTTCAGTTCGGCCGCCGATAAGGCCTTCAATTAGCCGTTTAAACATGTAACCATGAACAGATAATCGGACGGTCAAACAGATAAACATGCAGTTGAACAGATACGGTCAATCGATTCAGCCTCAAATTTCCGTCAGTCAGTTCAGTAATTTAATTCATTCCAGTTATCAGTTATTATCAGTCTCAGTTAACGGTAATCAGTGGTTAGTTCAGTAATTACTCGGTAATCAGTATGAGGGTTGTTACAGTCTTCCCTCCTTATAAAGAGTTTGGTCCTCCAAACTCGAATCAACATAATACAACAGAGATGATGCCTATCATAAGACAACTTTCACTTTATAACAGAAGTATAATCATATTCATAAACAGGTTCATGGCCCAATCTCAATCTTAGCAATGCTCAGAACAGAATCAGAAATCACGTATAAGGATTGGGGCCCATATCAAAACAAATTTTTTTTGCACAGATTCGATCAGGGCAGTTTCGGTTACATGTTCATTTCCATATTCTTGCATTAAGCATATGCGGTGCATTCATTAGCACTACCAGAGCAGATACAGAACATGTACAATGCACGAAGCAGTCTGATCTGAAACGATTCTGATCTGAAGCGAATCTGATTATGGAGCAGACTGATTATGTAGCGGTTATGAAAAACCCGCTCAGAAAGGAATCCGGATCCAGATATGAGCGAAACAGTCAGGCCGAGCCCCTATGACGAGGCCTCCAGACGGATAATGAGTGTAGACAGTATAAGTTCCATAAAGGCTGCCGTCTGCAGCGACTAACATATAATACATAATACCAAGAGTCACAAATACATACCGTAAATCGAACAACCATTCAAGATAATAAAGATATAGCATTTCGAAACAAAACTTATTTCGTGACTCAACATGAATACAGATTGTACAAGAGTACATAGCAAGAATAAAGACAAAGGACAATACAAGAATAATAGTAGTAACAATACAATACAAGAGCAATGTCAAGATGCAGAATAAAGAATAAAGAAGTGATACATTAAAGATCAAGAATAAAGAATAATACTGAATAAAGACAAAGAATAGTATAGTAGTATTCACACCACTTATATCAAGTGCTTATCTGTTAGAGATTTGCATCGTCTCCATTTCATAAGTAATTTCCGTTAAATTACGAGTTTTGAGTCATTTACTACAAAGTCATTCATTCGGTCTTTATTCAATTTGGTTCTCTGCTCAAGAATCCATCACAATACCCAGTTCATTCGGGAGTTATTGGGGACATAAGGCGGTTTTGTACATTACTCCCATAGCAAGAGGCGAGTTCTCAGAGTAACCATTCATTTACCATTTATCGCCCATTCCTCACAGATTCATCTTAGCACATGTCAACACGACAAAGAAATATACGGATTACATATACTTTCGACAATGAGTTTATGATCAAAACCATTGGTGGTTAACAGATCCCATCAATTTTGAAGTACAAGAATCACCAAAACATATTTCCTAGTCAAACCAGCTTTAGTCAAAACGGTACACGGTAAGTAATCATATGGCATGTACCCGCTTTCCCTACGTTACAAGCAATAAGGTAATAGTTATCAATAAGAGTTTTCAAATCAATTCGATGAAAGTTCGACTAGGTCATTTCAGATGCAGTCCCTGTCCAATCATATCAAGTAAAAGTTCGGCGCAAGCATCGCATATAAGTTCCATCAGTTTACCCAAAAGGGTTTCGTTAACCCACCGCTTCTATCGACGATCGGATAACAGTTCCATTCCTATCATTTCCAGATGAGGCACATTAGTTCACACTACGGTCATCGCGGTACATAGTCAGTAGTTTCACAATTAGTCTGAGTTCATCGATTGTTAAACTCATATCAGAGTCCGGTACCATTACAGTTCATATCAAGCAGTACAGGTCATATACAATGTGTTCCTCCCAATAAGTTTACAGATAAATGTACAGTATGCGCTTATTCATATCGAGAGGTAAGCATCACAGCCAATATAGCAATTTCCCAATGAATCTTCCATAAAGGTATATGGTATACAGTAATACATCACCCAAGGTTCTCGGTGACCCATAATAGTGAGTTGCCCTACGAGGGTTCCAGATCGGTCATACAGTCACTAACGCATAGGCTCGCAGGTTTACTCAAACAGTCATGTCAATTTTCTACCACAATTCACGCCTAGAGTTTATCATTGGGGTCTTTATTTCATCATGCGCCCAGAGTCATAGTCCCAACGGTTAACTTATCAAACCAATTTATCAATCATTCTGGGCAAGGTACAGTCATGTATGTGCATATTCAGCATTCACTAACAGTCCCAATACAGGTTCACAAGTTTCAGTGTACATACAAATTAGTTCACCCGGGATACAATAATTAAGGTAACAAGTCATACGTCTATGCAGTCCAATAACATCCTTAAGCAAAGGTAAGCAGATATGTACATAAGCAATCTTCATAATATCGGTAATCGTTAACATGTGATTTTACAGTGTTGTACATATAGTTCGCATCAACAGTAGATTTCAAGAGATTCATTATCCACAGTCTATTCTTCACAGTCTTAACGGTATTACAGCATGGGAACATTTATATACAGCGTGAGTTCCAAAATCGCTTTCATGTAGGCATTCGCCACAATTTATAGGTAGTTCATCTTGACATGTCAATATGGGTTCTCGGTCGAGTCTCACACACAAACAGCTATGACACCGGTAGAGTACCTTATTCATTCCCATGGCATTTACTCAGAATTTCTGATTCGAAGCAACGCTGGCCGAACGTGATTCTAAACAGACTTTCAAGGTCATTCTATAAAGGCATGAGACACTATGGTTTAACATTCCACATATTTTATGGATCAACAACTTCCTCGGTTCGAGATATTCTCATAGTTCAATTTAACATACGCATGTATAATTCGAGTTCAAGGGTTCGCTCATTCAATAATGTCCGCCAATACGTAGCGATTCAAGACAAACCCCGGTCGTACAAATTTATCAAATCACACTAATCATACGGTATTCCCTGTATTCAACAGCTCAAAAGGCCACATTTGATACCACAATCAGCTTGTTGCAATGCGATACAAGGACCTAACGCAACAAGTTCTCATTGCTCACAAGTCCTAACAGCTCTCATAGTATATAGTTCATAATTCCAAAGAGCTCAAGTAGTTCACCAATATGTCCACAGCCTATACCAAATTACGGAGTATACAAACCTCACACAATCGTTCGTACAAGCAATTACATATAATCAAGGTAATACCCGTGTCACTATTTCAAGTGTTCCGTGCTTTCTATCTAAACTCGGTTAGTGGGTAAGATTTAGGCGGTGTTCTCCTATCCATGCCTAGACTAAGTTTCGGATAGGCGTGGCAACGCCCAATAATATTTCCCACATATAGTACGGATAGGTATATCATTGTTCATATTGCTTTTTCAACCTTCATTGGTCAAAGCTAGTCCCTGGATTTTCCATTCACGGAGGTCATTCAATTACCGGTCATTTTCACTTTCTGCTTCATTCTTTTCGGATTCACCAACGATGTTGGTTTGGATATTTCAATAATGCTATGTTGTCTCGCATATTAATACTCTATCCAGGACATTTACACACTTTGACGGTTTTAAACGCCGATTCATCAAACACATCTAGGTCACACCCACCTTCAGCTTCTTTTCTAGTCTTTTGTAGCGTGATTCATCGGTGGGGTGCCTATCAACTAGAGCTAGGTAAATTTTACCTCATATACGATCACAGCTTGTATTACCTTACTCAAGTTGTTCAGACTCGTGTACTTTCCTATTTCAGATGTATTGGGGAAAGCATTTCTTCAAGAGAACTTCACAGATTTTCTCGGTTCTAAACCCAAGTCTCGATTTGCCAAGAGTTCTACCTCCCGAAATTCGGCGGTTTCAGCTTTATTGGGTTTCAGATCAAGAATATCGATCATAGTTAGTTGATTCAGTAACGATGTCGGCCTTTATTCTCTCGAATTTTCGATTAAGGCCTCAATCATTCATTCTAGCCTCTAAATCCTCAGATTAGAAGTTTCAAATTGCTCACAATCCTCACCCTTTCCTTGTTTACACACAAACAGGTGATTATCAATATAGGAAAGGTTCTTATAGATTTTGCATTTCATTTCATATCAGACGTGTGTACATTTTCATTTCAGCGAGCATGATCACATAACCCTTCACTTTCACACGCTCATTTCCTTTACATAGATTTTCCATAGTCAGATAACATTAACTTCACACATTATTCCACTTAATTTCATTAAGTATGCATATAGGCTTTGTTTCACCACATAGGCAAGACGGTAATCATAAACATAAACAGCTGCATACTTAAACAGCTTTATCACATTGGCATGTATTCATCACGCCATTGTCACACACACTTTTCATGCTCATGCAATGCCCTAATTTCTTTTCTAGGACATCCTATAGCTCATTTGGACACGTTAATGCGGTATAACTCGTGATTAAGTATCGCTCGATACCACTCTATCACGACCCAAACCCGCCCTATGGGTTTAGTATCAGAATCGCCAAGAATCCGAGATTACCAAAGGCCTATCAACAAGAATACAATCAATCGAGTAGTATCTGGCGGAAGCCAATACAAGAAATAACTAGTGTCCATTGAGTCAGGAAAATCAGATGTCAAAAACATTTTTCATACATTTATGCATCGGACCAAGACAGATTATACAATCATTACAGACATTCAAGACGGAACTCAATCCTCAATAACAAGACAAAACAAGAGGAGACTAGTGGGGACACAAAACACCCCAAGCCATGGCATGGCGTCTCGAACCTCACAAAGGAGGCACATAGGTCGGCCGACAAAATCGGGGACCAATCCCACGCCTCCTAGCTTCTGGCCGGCGGCCGAGAACCTACATATATATATAAGGAGCTAAAGCCCGTGAATAACATAAAGCGTAAAGAGGTTATGAATGAATGTCCTTGCAAAGAAATGAAATCAATTCATTAAACAAGAGTTTCAATTTTCAAGATTTCAATCAATCACCATATGTGGTACATCCAATAGCCTATAACAAGAGGGTCCAAAAGGACCGCCTTAATAGACCCAACAAGAATGATGGCCAATCATTCAAGAACAAGATGGTTCCACAAGGAAACCGACAGCTCAGAATAATAATAACAAGAGGTGCTAAGGATGCCACAATGTCTGATTCGAAATAGGACATACATTCATTCGATAAATAACATCGATTCGATAAGAATTCGAAATGATTCAAAAGATAACCATTTTGAACATATCTTTACACATCTGTTACTCACGATGATTGGGCTATCAAGAGCTAGAGCGCGTCCCCGAGAGTCAACCTAAATAGTCAATCAATAGAACACACACTAAGTTTACGGTTGGAAAGGATGATAATTAAATCTCTAAATTCCCTCGGTGTGGTTCTATGTCTAAATCCTCATTAAGATGCATTAAACTAGGCCTAAGAATGCCTAGGATGAGATGAGGATGCAAAAATACGCTTGGAAGGCACTTTTCAAAAGTTGTCGAACAGGGCCTCGCCGAGCGAGCCTTCTTTCGCTCGAGCGAGGTTGCAAAATCAAAGGCTTCGCCGAGCGAACAATCCTTCGCCGAACGGTCCGATGAAACAAAGAAAATCTTGGATGTTCGAATTTTTCCGCTCGACCCACCAATCTTCCGCGGGGGCGTGGCTCAGAGTAAACGTTGGTCGCTCGAGCGAGGAATCCTTCGCTCGAGTGAAGAAGCCAAATCTGGAATTTCCAGATTTGCCTTCCAAGCTCGAACCAAGCTTCCTACCACTCTATACTCGACCTCTTGGGCCCAAATTCTGGAAAACACATTTAAACTCAATATACAACAAGTTTTAAAGCTCAATTTGAGAATTCAAAGCCCAATGGGGAGTCAATTAAAGTCAAGTTTCAAACCCATTTCATGAACATGAAGAACATGCAAACAAGCATGGATTCAAACCATTTCAAAGCTCCAATTTGATGCTCTAGAGAGCCAATTGTTCCAAAAACAAGTTGAAAAC
Organism: Camellia lanceoleosa; assembly: GCA_025200525.1. Lineage (NCBI taxonomy): Eukaryota > Viridiplantae > Streptophyta > Magnoliopsida > Ericales > Theaceae > Camellia > Camellia lanceoleosa. The sequence goes on along the minus strand of CM045769.1, from coordinate 159,033,381 downwards.
ATGGACTTAAGCTTAAACATGAGCATGCATGTACAATTCTACCATGAATCCAACTCAAAACTCATTAATTCAAACATGCATGCATGATATATACTATAATCCAACATATTTGAACTCAATCAAGTCTTAGCTCTTCAATTAAACATGAACCATGCATGAATCCACTTAAAGGCACAATCAAGAGGATGAAATTCATACCTAGGTTCCTTAATTACTAATCTTGAGGTTCAATTTGCCAATACACACTTCAATTCTTCAAGTTCCCCAAAGTGTAGCCAAAATCTCCTCAATTTCTAAACATACAAGATGAATTCACTCAAGTCCTCACTCTCTCTCTCTAGAATCGGTTGAGTGCAAGGAATGGGAGAAGAAATGTTTGATTTAGTGCATAAAGGCTCAATATAAGTGATTAAACAAAAGATCCACTCAACATGGCAATTTGGTAATTATGGCCAAGTTTGCAATTAACTCGTTTTACTCTAATTTAATCATTCCTAATCAATTTTCAGATAATTATACCATTAAATCACATAAATTACGATGATCATAAATCACTAAACAATTTTTTGATTCGTCGATAAGGCCTTCAATTAGCCGTTTAAACATGTAACCATGAACAGATAATCGGACGGTCAAACAGATAAACATGCAGTTGAACAGATACGGTCAATCGATTCAGCCTCAAATTTAAATTACCGATTTAATTTAATTCATTCCGATTATCGATTATTATCATCTCGATTAACTGTAATCGGTGGTTAGTTCAAGAATTACTCTGAATCGTGATGAGGGTTGTTACACTAAGTTAATACTACAAAAAAAAAATCCCATTGAAATATTTAATGATTTGCTAATTATTTTTTTTCCCAAAATTTTTTTTTTTAAAAATTTGGGTCATTACATGAAATTCCAAATCTCGTCTTCGTGTATCCGCATAGCTTTTCTGGCGACTTTGAACTGTGCAAATTCGCTGTTGGATGAGTTGAATCTTATCACTCATTATTTGCACGATTTCAGGGCCTAATAGTTTCCTGTTTCCGACTTCTGCCCAACACAGAGGTGACCGACATCTTCTTCTATACAATGCTTCGTACGGTGCCATACCAATGCTTGCTTGGTAGCCGTTGTTATAGACGAATTCCACTAAAGGAAGGTGCTCATCCCAATTACCCTTGAGGTCCAACACGCACATTTGTAACATGTCTTCTAAAGTCTGGATTGTTCTTTCGGATTGCCCATCAGTTTACGGGCGATAAGCAGTGCTAAACTTTAATGTTGTTCTCAAAGCTTCTTGTAATTTGTTCTAGAAGTGAGATACGAAGCGGGGGTCTCGGCTAGACATAATTGAAATTGGAGTACCATGCAATCGAATGATTTCTTTGATGTATAGAGTGGCGAACTTAGTAAAGGAGTATGTGATTCTGATTGATAGGAAATGCGCCGACTTCGTTAATTGGTCTACTATAACCCATATCGCATCATTCTTTGAAACTGATTGTGGCAGCCCAACCACAAAATTCATAGTAATGTGCTCCCATTTCCATTTAGGAATAGGGAGTGGTTGCAGCATTCTTGCAGGTCTCTGATGTTCTGTTTTAACACATTGACATTGTAAGCATTTAGAGATGTGGCTTGCTATGTCTTTTTTCATTCATGTCCACCAGTAGTGTTCCCTCATATTATGATACATCTTGGTGTTGCTAAGGTGGACTGCAAACCTCGAACTATGAGCCTCCACCAATATCTTCTTCTTGAGCTCTGGTATGTCGGGTACGCAAATTCGATTTTGAAATTTTAGCATCCCATTGTTTATAGTGAAGTCAAGATTAGGAGTAATTTTCTGCTCCTCGTATTTTTTCTTCAAAAGTTTGTCTTCACATTGATGTGCTTTAATTTCTTCAATTAATGTGGATTCCACGATTACGTTAACGAGCAGTCCATTGATTTTGCGGGAGACGGGGATATATGCCAAACTTCTGGTAGTCATTCAACTCAATGCGTCTGCTACCACGTTAGCTTTGCCCGGATGGTGATGGATCTCTACATCGTAGTTCTTCATAAATTTTAGCCATCGACGTTGCCGCATATTCACTTCTTTCTTCTTAAACAGATATTTAAGACTCTTATGATCTGTGTAAATCTCGCAGGTTGCACCGTAGAGATAATGATGCCAGATCTTGAGGGCGAAGATTACTGCAGCCAATTCTAGATCGTGAGTTAGGTAGTTTTTCTCGTAAGTCTTTAGTTATCGCGAGGTATATACAATGACTTTCCCATTCTACATAAGAACATAACCTAAACCATTGTATGAGGCATCGTTATAAATTACGAACCATCAGTTCCTATGGGGAGTGCTAGTATAGGAGCTATTACAAGCCTGTTTTTTAACTCCTGGAAACAACGTTCCTGCTTGTCAGTCTACTCAAAGAGTGTGTTCTTCTAAGTTAGTTGGGTCAAGGGTGATGTTATCTTCGAGAAATCTTGAACGAAGCGTCGGTAGTAGCCGGCTAGACCCAAGAAGTTTCGAATCTCGAACACGTTAATAGGTCGTGGCCAATCCACAACTGCTGCAACTTTTTGGAGATCAACCAAGATATCATCCTTATTAATGACGTGACCGAGGAAATGTACACTAGTGATCTAGAATTCATATTTCTTCAACTTGGCATAAAGTTTGTGATCACGTAGTGTTTACAGCACTGTTCGTAAGTGACGCTCATGATCTTCTGTTGACTTAGAGTATACGAGAATGTTGTCAATGAAGACAATAATGAACTCATCAAGATATGGTTTGAACATTAGGTCCATGAGGTCCATGAAGGCTACTGGAGCATTTGTGACGCCAAATGGCATGACAAGAAACTCGTAGTGCCCGTAACGTGATCTGAAGGTCGTCTTCTCGATACTTTCCGTTTTGACTTTTAGTTGATGACAGCCGGAATGCAAGTCAATTTTGGAGAATACTTGGGCGCCTTGAAGTTGATCAAACAAGTCGTCGATTCTTGGCAAAGGGTATCAATTCTTGATGGTGACTTTGTTCAGCTCCCGATAATCGATGCATAACCTCATCGTACTATCTTTTTTCTTTACGAATAGTACTGGAGCTCCCCATGGTGAGATACTTGGTTGAATGAAACCTTTGTCCAAGAGTTCTTGGAGTTGGGTTTTTAGTTCCTTCAATACCGCCAACGATATGCGGTAAGGGGTTTTAGAGATCGGTTGTGTATTGGGTTGAGTATTGATAGTAAATTCGATTTCTCGATCAACTAAGGTACCAGGTAAGTCTTCAAGAAAAACATAAGGAAATTCTCGAACGACCGGTATTGAATTGAGTGTTGGGTCTATTTGTTGAGCGTCGACTACATAACAAATACAACCACTACAACCTTTTCTCAAAAGTTGTTGGGCTATCACGGAGGATATCAAATACGGAGGGATAGAAATTCCAGTTCCTTCAAAGACTAGCTCGCGTTGGTCGGGTAACCAAAAAAAGACCTTTTTGGTCGTACAATCAATAGAGGCATGGTTGGCAGCAAGCCAATCCATTCCTAAGATTATGTCGAAGCTACTAATGCGGAGTGGAATTAGATCTACATACAAGGTTTCATCTTTTAGGGATATAACACATGACTTGTATACCTTTGTACTAAGCGTGGAGACTCCAGATGGAAAAGCCATAGATAATGCACATCCCAATGGTTCAGGTGTTGATGTTAATTTGGAAACAAAGTGTGGTACAACAAACGAATGAGTGGAACCAGAGTCAAAGAGAACATGGGCTAAGTGACCATAGACAGAAAATGTACCTGTTACAACGTTCTTCGTAGCATTGGAATTTTCAGGTACTAACGCAAAAGCTCTCCCTTGGCACCTCTATTCCTCCTTCACTCCTGTAGCGATTTTTGGTTTCTGAGCTAATTTAGAGGTACCCATCACAAAGTTGGTGAATTTTGGGTAATCTTTCATCACATGGCCAACTTGGCCACATCTATAACATGCTCCTATTGCCTAATAGCACTGTCCCTTATGAGCCTTTCCACAACTCGGACAATTTGGAATCGTGCTAGTCGTGTAACTTACTTTCGTATTCTGCCACCAACATTGTTCCTTGCCTCAAATGTAGGAAGTCAGATGCCTTTTGCTCCCGTAGTGATTATGGAAAATACTTTTCATAGAACACCTCTAGGAATCTTGCCCAAGTCATGATCTCCTCCTTTTCTAAGGTGAGGAGCCACCATTCTTGTGCATCTTTCTTGAAAGTGAAAGTAGCGAAAGGCACTTTATGTTCTTCTATGTAGGGTAGCACACAAAAAATCTTTTCCATTTCTCTAACCCAAGCTTCAGCTAGTAACGGGTTTGAGCCTCCTGTGAATGTGGAAGGTTTCAGGTCTTGGAGCTGTTTAATCGTAGTTGTTCCTTCTCGATATTCTAGTGACCCATAGTTCTGTAAGGCTTGCAAGAAACTGGTAATAGCTCTTTCCACAATCCTTTCCATTCGATCGGCTCCATTGAATGATGATCTGGTACCATTTCCATCGTTAGCCATAGCTATAAAACAATTTTAATAAACGTGGTGCATGATGTCTATTAATTACCTAAATTAAAACATATTCACATAATTTAAAAAACATAGACAATATATACATTATTCACAAAGCACTGGTTTTATTTATGTATAATGGTGTTGGTACATCACTTGTAGTTATGTCAATTTTAGTGCCTAACCCTTTATAACAAAACGGGTTAGAACTAGGTCATGGCCAGCTCACTTGGACACCAAACACAAGGAAAAAGAAAAACACAAAAACAACAAAAGAAAGGGTTTTGTTATCAGGATCTTAGGTTAAAAATAGCCATGGGTACTGCAGTTGCATGTGATGCTCAAACTCCTAACCGCTTTGCTCGATGCCAAAGCATCGCCATACCACCTCCACTCAATATATAGGGATGTCTGCCTCATAACCCCACAACTGTCGTCTTGTGATACGCACATGCATCTCCACATATGTCTTAATATCACCAAATTCAATCGTTTGAGTATCAATTAGGTTTCGAGGGGGAGGGACTTTTGCTTGAATGTGATCACTTAAGAAGGCATGTCCTCGTCGAGCCATAAACTCTGAAGGTAAAGGTGCCACTAAATAGCGAGGATATCCCTAACTTAGGGCCATGCCTACTACCCGCGTAGGTCCCAAAAACCTGTCTAAGGTATTCATAGTTTCAACCTTCCACCACTGTGTGTCTACTTTTGTGAGGACGACCCTTAAGTATACTGGTCGGCCTATAAATCGGTTGAGGGTCTACCTGCCTAACTATTGCTTCTGAATCGCCTATTTCCTTTGGTAAGTTTGGAACGTAACTGTTATTTTCAAAAATTCCTTCAACGTCTGGGGGATTAGGCCCGTATCAAAAAGAGTCGCCAAAGTTAAGTTCTAACATTTCTTGCACCATAGGATGTTCAACTTAGCTATAGAACTAAGAAAAGACTTATCACTATAATGACTAAGGTAAGTTTTTTTTTATTTTTTTTTTATTTTTTAAGCCATTGCTCTGATACCACTTTTTCACGACCCATCCCAGTGCCTAGGGCTGGATTCACAACTAGCTAATTCTAAAATTTCTTAGATTAATTCCAAGTAATTAAATTAAATAATGCAGCGAATTAAAATAAAAGATGTAGATAAATATTTGAAGTGTACATAGAAATTATTATTTATGTAACGATGTAACATGAGTCAGATAATGATTACAAGGGGAAAAAAAATGATATCCATATCAAATTTGAGGTTCTGATCCACAGGGTAAAACCATCATTCTTTAAATTTCTTCACATGAAAGGAGTTTTAACAACTATAAGCACATGGCAGAGTAAGAAATATTAGATCGAGAGCATGTGGGTATAAAATCACCATGGATAAGTATTTAGGCTAAATGATGAATAGTTTGGTTCGAATAAATTAGTTTTAATAACGGACGTATAACACAAAATCATATAAACAAAATAATTATAATCACGGTACAGAACAGAACAAAGGATCAATGGATCCATGACAGGCAGAGGGTCACGAAGTGACTAATCAGAGAGCCAAAGGTTATTTAAGTCCCCCAAGGCATGGAACTGTCAGAGGGTCACTAAAGTGACAATTTAGAGGGCCAGTAATTATTTAAGTCCCCAAGGCATGGGACTTCCGTGATGGTACTTATTCAAAACAAATGTTTATAAAATCATTGTCAAATATTTTTTAAAATTTAAACAAACATATCCATAGGTTCCAATTTAAACAAATAAAGTTCAGAAAATAATTCACGTAATTGAAACATTAACATAACCATAAAATATAATTTATATAAAAGAAATTTGTAGTAACTCAAAACATTCATAAAATTTATTATGGTAACTCAATACATATATAAAACATATTATGGTAACTCAAGATATAATATAACTCATCTTAATATAATTTCCTCTACTTTTATGGGCCTTTTCACCTCTACCTATTTGACTTTACCACTCTCCTTATTATCACTGTTCTTTTTTTTTTTTTTTCTTCTTTGCTCTTAGGTTGTGAATTCAAGTTCCCATTTATACCAAGTTTTCGACCATAGTTGCTTCGATTACCCTATTGATAGACCTCCCACGTTGCTTGGGTAGATACCACGTTGCTGGCTTATAGCAATGCCACCTCATTTCCCTCAGTAGATTCATGAATCATTTTGCTTTTCCCTTAAGTAGATTCACTAATTCATGGCCCTTAAGTAGATTCACTGATCATGGATATCTCAAAGAGATAACTCATGCAATGCTTTAGACCTTATTACCTTATGGCCCACAGATTGCCGTAATTACATATTTCATCTTCTTTTATTTATTTATTTATTTTTTTCAACACATAAGTATTCCTAGTTTAAAATTAATTACATTTGAGCACATAAAATTAAATATATTATTATTATTTTATTCATTTATTATTATTTTTTTTTTTTATGCAGTGTTGAATTAAACAATTGGGGTGTCACAATAAGAGAGAGAGAGAAAGAGAGAGAGAGTAACAAGAACTAACACTCAGAGTATGGTCTGGGCCTTAAATGCAAATATGTGACTAGCTCAAAAATAATAGAAGTTAACCACTTTGGAAACAAATGAAACTGTCAAAAAGGCCTCATTTGAAACATAATTAAAACACACCACATAGACAAATAATATAGAAATTGATACAAAGGCAATGCACAAAATAACAAGGACCAACACATGCACAAAACAAATTCAAAGAGACAAACACATTCATAATCCAATAGAATGAAAGTTATGCACAGGCTTGTTTGAACTCCGCCCCTCCTCCCCCCTCAAAAAAAAAAAAAAAAAAAAAACTCATTCAAAATCTACAAATGATGTAATCGTACCGAAATGAGAAACAAAAAACATAAAATTCATGAGTGTTGCTATTATTACCCAATTCTAGTTGGATATTTCTTGAAGTATGTCTCGCATATACTGAAATAAATAAAAATAACAAGTCAGCAAACAGAAAACAGTACCATCATCAAACAGGCACTAAAAACTTATAGGACTAGTTAAAGACCAAATATAGAATGAGAGTTCTTTTCCATTTACAAATCCTACAACCTTTTCTCTCTCCCACAAGTTACAAACCCCATTAATAAGCAAGCTTTCAATAACCTAAAATCATAATAAACCTTATTGTAGCATTTTGGGTTTTTCCTTGTATTGCTCAGCATTATCCAAAGAAAAAAACATACAATATTCGTAAAGGTTTCTATGAGGTTCTAATATGATTTAGAAGACATAAGAGAACTTTTATGCCACTAAGTGATTTAAGCTAGAATGATGTGGAGAGAAAATGTAGGTACCCTCATTTCATATTTATATGAAATTCTCTCTTTTATATTCTATGGAATTTTCAAAATATATTATTAATTAAACAGTGATGATCTAGAGCTCTAAACAGAGCTCTACTGAGCTGGCACCTTTCAAAAAAAAAAAAAAAAGTTAAGTCAAAACATCACATCCAGATAGAACCCATGCAGCTGCCACATCATTAGAGCAGCTCTAGAGCTTGCTCTAGAGCTCTGAAACATTTTTCTTAATTAAATATTGTCTTGTAGACTGCATAAAAGAAAACTAGAGATTACCTTTGTGTAAAAGACGCCTCAAAAGTACCTTGGGTGCATATTTCTTTTGTTTCTTTAGTCTTAAAAGTTACACTGTTAGCAATGAGAGCTTGGACTATTTCATCCCCTGTGGCACCCTGTCTGCATCAAAGCTATACATTAGCCCAAAAAATTATACAGAAACATCCAAAAAATACAAATGATGGCTAACAACCACATAGCCTAACAATAAATTTAGAGACATATTTATTTTTGGTTGGCCCAAATGAATGGGCTAATTTTACATCAAAACTCAAAAAAATATTTGGATTGGTAAATCATTTATAATTTGTTTGTCCAATTTGAATATAATACCCCAATCAAAATTGAAGAACTCTCCTAGCAATTCAAGCACCAAATTTTCTTTTCCGTCAGAATTACCAACAAAAAGATGTGACAAGATGCAGGATATAAGTAGGCACCTATTTTAAGAGAACATATTAGTAGAACGAATGAACTTGGTGCACTTTTGTAGATAGATAAAGAACTTAAACATGATGAGAGCCATTTTCCATTTACTTCTTATATGATTAATTGGTGTAGTATTGACTAGAAATCTAACAATATTTTCACAATAGAAAAACTAACATTGTTAAATCTAATATGCATTTCCACACCAACAAAAACCATGCATTTCCAATAGAAAGCCAAACCAACCAAACCAACCAAACTTTTGCATTTCCAAACTTAAGAAATCGCTATTAGTAGGGGCCTACTGTGTGTGATGCCCTCATCATTAAATTAAACATAGATAACACACAATATTCTCTATGGATCAATTCTAAAGAAGCTACAACACCAAATGTTTGTACAAAGTATATTATCAACAATAGCATACTAAAGTAATTTTAAACATATGGCAAGGAATCATAAAAACGCATAAAATAAATAAATAAAACACCAAACGCAATGCGTATATTGCAATATAACATTAGTAAATTGCTTTTAAAATAAATGTTTATGACTGGAATTTATTTGATAAAAACAACGAAATCAGATTTTTTTTTTTTATACAAAAATTAAGAGTAAAATTAATGAAAATGCAATCAATTAATGAAAAAACAGAAAAAGTTATATCATATACTTGAGATGCCATCTCGAATTCTGAATTGGTCGTTTACGGAGGGAGTCAAGAGGCCGATTCAATGAGGTTTATGTTTACGGAGGGATTCAAGAGGCCGATTCAACAAGATTTACGGAAGAAGATGGAGTCAGATGCAGAAATCGAGACCCCGTTAATCTCCCTACACCAATTCATCTTCTATTCTAGTTCACAGATTATAGCGATTTCGGTTTTAACCCAACCCTTTTTCATCCTAGACTCGGGTTTCTTGGTTCCATGTTGTTGTTTATATCTTACCTCCCTTGTATCTCCTTAAATTTGGCTTTAGAATTGTTGTGGTTAGCTTTAGGATTGTTGTGGTTACGTTTGGGACATGTTGGTTGCTTGTTTTTCAAACTCTTGTTACCCAGAATTCTGCTCCTCTGCTTGAGTGACACTTTTTGCACTCGAGCGGGCTTTGTGAACTCTCAGTATTTTGCAGGTCTGCAAAACTACTAGGAAAGTGTATTTTACGCTCGAGCGGATCTTTCTGCGCTCGAGAGGGCTCAGCTCGAGCAGCCTTTCTTCGTTCAAGTGTTGGTCTATTGTCTGTAAAATTACTGAAGTGTGCATTTTACACTTTAGCGGAACAACTTATTGTGTCTGATGATCAAGCGTCACTTCTTGTGCTCAAGCGGACTGTGCGTATATCAATCCGAGAATATCACTTTTTACATCACTTTTTCATTAACTTTCTCTCTCAAAACCCTAGATTTAGAGCTCCTCTCTCTAAAACTCACTCTTTCTCTACTTTTTCACCTAGATTTAGTGGTTTCTCCACCCTACTCTCTTTGTTAAAAAGGTAGAACGTCTCAAGAGCTCCATTTTGGTCCGAGCAAGATTTGGTTTCGGCGTCTTCAAAGTTTCTTCATTGTTGTTTTGGTCTTCTAAGCTTGAGGTACAGACGTTCTATACTCTTCTATGATTTTTTAACTTAGTTATTTGTTATTGTGTAAATAATGTTGAGATTTTGAGGATTTTAGACAAACCTAGGTTTTTGGTTTAAAATCAAAAGAGGAATTTTCAAATGAAAGTATTGAAAATGGATATGGGTATAGATATGAGGATGTGTTGTGTTGAATTTGTTGATTTTGACACATGGGTTGGATTTGGGAGAGAATGGAGTTTTGCCCTAAAATATTTAAAATAATTATTTTGTATAAATAATGAAATTGGTATTGGAAATATGAAATTGGTTGAATGTTTATATAAATGGTGGAGTTTGATGTGTATTGTCTCTCACCTATGGAAATTTGGATAGTTTATCTGTCTTGGAGATTGTATATTTGTTTAGAAATATCTGTCTGGGGTTATCGGTGAAGAATAGCTATGATTGTTGTAGAAATTACATGAAGATTAGGTGAATTGAAACTAATCTCTTATTGGTTGTCATTGAACATGACTGTGTTTTAATACATTGTATATGTATGATGTTTGGGAGAAGAAAGTGGATGTACTCCATATTTGGGAGGAGAAAGGAGATGGACTCCAGTGAATTAAGTTGGCTTGTGTATCTAGGGTGAAAGTTCCAAAAATCGCTTATATACATGGGTGTCAATCCCGCGGACAAAATTCCCGTAAAATGACAAATGAACGTGTTTGTATGATAATTGTATTGATTTGAGACCCGATGAGTTGTATTCTCAGTATTGGATGATTGAACGAAATGGATACGAATAATGAAATGAGATATAAAACTTGGCATACTATGATCTTGTAAACTATGAATGATTTTATCATAGGCATTGTATATGCACATTATTCTTATATATTTGTTAAGATTTATATATTATGTTAGATTGTTTCTACTGGATTTTGGCTCACCCTATTTTGGAAAAACTATTTTCAAGTGTTGGTGATATACCTGTTGGGCAATCTTCACTGTATTTAAATAAATTAAATTCTGTTGTGTACTAAACAACAATCAGAATTTAAAGAAATAAAGAAAATGAGAGAAATTTGTTTGATTACAAAAATCAAACTCAAAATAAAAATAAAATAAAACAAATAAAAACAGATTTTATTTTGTTACAAAAACAAAATTAAAATCTGATTTTAATAAACAAATAAAGAAAACAGAAAAATAATTTAATCAACTTACTTGGTTAAATACTTGGAATAACTTTCGATCAAGTCCGGTGTTGAACATCAGTGTCCTTAAAACAGATTCGTCCTCTCCAAGGTGCTTTAACTTGGGCGTCTATCTCCCGAGGATGAAATGATCTTATCAACAATTAAATGCAAGACTACAATTTAATTGTTCGTCGAACACACTAAGTGTTTACACTCTTTCTTTCGAAATAAAATGCGCAATATGGCGAGATATAAAGCGAGATGGAATACGAAAATTGGTGTATTAATCCAAATGGGAGGGGTCTATTTATAGATGTTAAGGTGGGTAGGATTTGAATTGAGCAATTATGAAACTGTTGGGTTTGAATTTCAACAGTTTGAATCATTGGTAAATTACTCAAACAGATAAAAACGGGAATGACCCTGTTTGGATGAACCTAAATGCCAAACCAGTTTAATACTGTTGGAATACGGGAAGGGCCCTGTTTGGATGAACAGAAAATCCAAAACAGTTTATTAGAATTAAATTCAAATGTTTTTGGCACAAAAAGATTCGTATTGGGCCGAACAAGCCCAACCACACACCACACACCACGCACGCTTAAGCCGAAGCCACGGACGGACCTGGCGGCGATGTGTGGTGATTTTGAGTCCAATGGGTCTAACCCATTTTGCCCATAACCTCTCCTCTAAAACACTTGGTACCCCTTGGGGCCCCAAGTACCAAACCCAAGCCTTATAAACCCTTTCAAAACCTCCCACCAAATCAATGTGGGACAAGCCTTATTCAATCAATAAGGAATTTTCACCAAAACTCCATTTCCATGGAGCACACTTTGGCTTCAATTTCCTATTCACTTTCGGTAATGGTTTTAAGCAACCAAATATATCACGTGAATCACGACGCCAAGCATAGAACGCGTTATCACTTTGACCGTGTAAATCGATGCATGGGGCCCACCTAAAAATTAGACCAAACTTAGGAAAAATTCGGTTTTACCGAATTTTATAACCATTCAACAATCCCCCACATGAATGGAATTTGATGACAACGGAAATGCAACAATATGCGCACCCTAACGAAAGAGCATAAGTCGAAAATATCTTGCATCATGATAGGTAGTTTTGACCTTGAACCTTCCTAGTGATAACCTATCGGACTTCTTGGCTAACCAATGGACGCGATGCCTTGAATTGTTCAAACCGTTTGTGTAAGCCAAGACAATAGATTTCACACAAAATATTTTCTAACACATCGTGGTTCTCCTTTGTTGTGTTCATTTTGGCCTTGAACGCTCCTGGTTTTCATGAGTGTTTCTAGAGAATGTAACCTCTTTCATTCTCATAGAACCGGCCCCAGTTCAACACTCATATAGGTGATTCTTATTGTGAGTATCTTCTTATACTCGTCTTGATTTTATGCCTTAATCAAGATATAAGTAATCATTAAAAGCAAAGCTTATCCTTATGCCCCTGCAGACAACATATGTTGCAGATATCACTCTCACCATAGGAATGAGTAGGGAATTTTTAATCCCTTGGTGATTTCTGGCGAGCCATACATAACTTAGTTGTCCCTTTGAACTTAATTCTTGGGATCTCCAGTCATATAAGTAGGGTTACCATTATGACGACTCTTATGTAATAGGCTTTAATCTCATTCCCTTCGATGAACTATACACTAGCTCTTTTGTCAAACCTTTTGTAAATGGATCCGCAATATTCTCTTTAGATTTTATATAATCTATTGAGATTATTCCGTTTGACAACAACTGCCTAACGGTATTATGTCGACGACGAATATGTCGTGACTTACCGTTATACATATGATTACGTACTTACTGCCTATTGCAGATTGACTATCACAATGAATGCAAATAGGTACGCAGTTTTGGCCACATTGGAATGTCTTCTAAGAAGTGAAGCCATTACGCTTCTTCACCGCTTTGTCTAAAGCAATGAACTCGGATTCCATTGTGGATCGTGCGATGCAAGTTTGTTTCGTGGATTTCCAAGAAAGCAAAGACACCCCTAGAGTAAAGACATATCCACTAGTGGATTTTGAATCTTTAGTATCCGATATCCAATTGGCATCACAATAACCTTCGATGCTTTGGATATCGAGTAAAGTTCAAACTATGATCACGAGTAAATCTTAGATATCTAAGAACTCGAATGATCGCTTTCAATGGTCTTCTCGGGGTTACTAGTGTACTTACTCAATTTCTTGATAGCATAAGCTATATCGGGCAGTACAATTCATTAGGTACATTAAGCTTCCAATGATTTGGGAGCATTTTAAGCTGAGACAACTGCATCACCTTTATTTTTCGATAAATAAAAGCGATGTCTCTGGTGTCCTTGCTAAATTCAAATCATCCTTGATAAATTTATCAAGAATTTTCTCAATATAATGAGATTGAGATAATGCATATCCGTCGAGATGTTTTAGTTATTTTCATTCCTAATATAACATCTGCGACCCCATATCTTTCATATCAAATCTTTTGTTAAGCATTTGCTTAGTTGATTTGATCATGTTTTGACTTCAATGATAAGCATGTCATCTACATAAAGACAAACTATGACATATCCTTGGTGGGTGTTTTTAACATAGACACATTTGTCACATTCGTTTATCTTAAACCCATTAGTAAGCATTGCATGATCAAATTTTTCATGCCATTGCTTAGGTGCTTGTTTTAATCCATAAAGGGATTTTACAAGTCGACAAACTTTCTTTTCTTGTCTGATACAACAAACCCTTGGTTGTTCCATATAGATCTCTTCATTTAGATCACCGTTTAAGAAAATTTCTTAACATCCATTTGATGTATTTCTAAATTAAACAACGCCGCTATAGCAATAAGCATGCGAATGGATGTTATTCTTGTCACGAGGGAATATGTGTCAAAATAATCCAGACCTTCCTTTTATGCGTAACCTTTAACTACAAGTCTTGCTTTATACTTGTCAATTGAACCATCTGCTTTCATTTTTCTCTTGAATATCCATTTATATCCAAGAGGTTTAGAACAGTGGAAGATCCACCAATTCCCAAGTATGATTTTGCATAATGGATTCAATTTCATTATTAATGCCTCTTTCCACAAAGGTGCTTCAGGACTGTCATTCTTTTTAAAGCTTTGAGGTTCATTTTCTAACAAGTATGTCGAAAATCTGGACCAAAGGATTTTGATGTTCTTGCTCTCTTACTTCTTCTTGGTTCATCATCGGTTAAATCACTGTTGGTTGAGACCATTACTAGTCTTTTGTGTTTGATTGTCATTAGTCTCTTGACTTTGTGTACAATCATAAGTTCTTCTGTGAACTTAATTCTGTCCTTTCTTGTTAGGAAAGACATGTTCAAAAACACAGATTCCTAGACTCTATAATAGTGTTCACATTTATATCGGTATTTCGATTTATAAGTCGAAACCGATATGCACTACTATTCGAGCATAACCAATAAACACACAATCTCTTTTTGGTCCAATCTTAGTCTTTTTAGGAGCAGAACTTCAACTTTTGCCAAACACCCCACACTTTCAAGTATTTGTAGGAAGGTGGTCGACCTTTCCATAATCCATAAGGAATGCTTTTGGTTTTCTTGTGGGGTATTCTATTAAGAACATAATTAGTGACAATATTGCTTCCCCCACAAGTTACGTAGTAGCTTTGAACTTAGTAACATGGCATTCATCATTTCTTTTAGAGTTCTATTCTTCCTTTCGGAATTCCATTTCTTTGTGGAGAATAAGAAACATAGTTTGGTGAATAATGCCATGTTGTGCACAAAATTCATTTAATGGTGCATCATATTCACCACCCCTATCACTTCTAACCATTTTAATGGTTTTACCAAGTTGATTTTCAACTTCTGTTTTGTAGAGTTTAAACATATCTAAGGCTTCATCTTTACTTCTAAGTAAATAAACATAACAATATCTTGTGCAATCATCGATAAATGTTATGAAATACTTTTTGCCTCCTCTAGTTTGAATAAATTTTAGATCACATACATCAGTATGAATTAATTCTAGAGGTTCAGTTTTCCTTTCAACTGATTTAAATGGAGCCTTAGTTAGTTTTGCTTCTACACAAACTTCACATTTATGATTAGGATTAATTTCAAACTTTGGTATATAATCCAAACCAATTAATCTCATAAAGCATCATAATTTACATGTCCTAATCTACCATGCCATAAATTTGACTCAAGAATATAAGCAAAAGATGTGTTATTCTTATTCATAGCAACTTTCTACAATCATTACATTCAATTTAAAGAGACCATCACTCATGTATCCCTTACCAACATACATACCACTCTTTGTTAATACAAACTTATCGAGACTCAAAAACAAGCCTAAAACCATTTTTACTTAACAAAGAACCGAAACTAAATTCTTCCGGATGTCGGTACATGCGATGCGTTGTTGAGGGTTAGTTCTTTTCCGATGTCATCTTCAAGATCACTTTTCCTTGTCCGCCCACGAGAAGTAGAAGAATTTCCCATAAAAAGTTGCTCACCATTTGCGGCCTCATTGTAGGTAGTGAACATCTTCTTGTCTGCACATATGTGACGAGTTGCTCGGTGTCAACCCACCATTCTTTGGGATTTCCAACCAAGTTAGCCTCGAGACACCACAGCAGAGAGGTTGATGTCATTCACTCCGTCGAGATGTAATCCAATTACACATTGGCTTGATTGGTGGTCTTCTTGCTTGTACTTCCATGATCCTTCTTAGGGCGGCAATGAAGCTCGATGTCGATCTTGCCGCTTATAGCATTTTCCTTTGAACTTCTTGTTGCCATTGTTGTTGCCTTGTTTAGGACCATCTCCGATAAACTTCCTCTTTTGTTATGTGGTTTTGAACTTGTTCAACCACATTAGCCTTGGACTCAATGGGATTTTTCCCATGCCTCTTGTCGACCTTTGGTTATCTTCCTCAATTCTTAATCTTACAATTAACTCATCCATGGTCATCTCTTTGCCCCTATCTTTTAAATAATTTTTAAAATCTTTCCAAGCCGGTGGTACCCTTTCCACCAAAGCAGCGACTTGGAAAGATTCGCTAAGACATACCTTGAATGAATATCATGCAAAATTATCGAAAATTTTGAACTTGAGATATTACCGTTTGGGAGTCGACCATTTCAAAATCTAGAAATTTACCGACAACAAATTTCTTCTTGCCGGCATCTTCTCTTTTGGATTTCTTGTCCAAAGAGTCCCATAATGCTTTTCTTGACTTGAGGATCAGATACATTATACAAAGATGTTGTCAAGGCCATTGAGGATGTAGTTTCTGCACAGGAAATCAGAATGTTTCCAAGCATCTACAGCGACAACAACTTGCCGATCACTTTCACCCTCTTTCGATCTTGGAGCCTCTTCATGAAGAAACCGGCCAAATTAAGAGTTGTAAGATAGAACAAAGATCTTCTGCCGCCATCTCTTAAACTTCGATGCATTAAATTTTTTCGTTTTTCTCCATGATTGATTGGTACATGAACATGGTTACGAATAGGGACGATGTTGGTGTAACAACAGAGTACCAACGCCAGATGCGATTTAGGTTGTAGTAGCCATAATTTCTGATTACAAAAATCAGGAAAAATTAAAACACAAATTAATTTTCTAGTTACTAAAACCGAAAATAAAATATAACACAAAATAATTTTATTTTCCTTGTTACTAAAACAGGAAAAATAAAATACCAAAATAATTTTCTAATACCAAATAATATTCGAAATTGTTAATGACACCGATGTCGTACTACTAGTTGTCAAAGAAAAGAGCGAGATATTACTACTATCGTCAAATAGCATAAATCACTATTTGTTTTTCCAACGAATATTACTTTGAAAAGCAGAAAATTAAATACAATGAAGATATCAAAAGGAATGCATCTTAAGATTGTTGGGCAATCTTCAGATTTAAATAAATTAAATTACATTGTGTACTAAACAACAATCGAATTTAAAGAAATAAAGAAAATGAGAGAAATTTGTTTGATTACAAAAATCAAACTCAAAATAAAAATAAAATAAAACAAATAAAATCAGATTTTATTTTGTTACAAAAACAAAATTAAAATCTGATTTTAATAAACAAATAAAGAAAACAGAAAAATAATTTAATCAACTTACTTGGTTAAATACTTGGAATAACTTTCGATCAAGTCCGATGTTGAACACGTGTCCTTAAGACAGATTCGTCCTCTCCAAGGTGCTTTCGAACTTGGACGTCTATCTCCCAGATGAAATGATCTTATCAACAATTAAATGCAAAGACTACAATTTAATTGTTCGTCGAACACACTAAGTGTTTACACTCTTTCTTTCGTAAATAAAATGCGAATATGGCGGAGATATAAAGCGAGAGATGGAATACGAAAATTGGTGTATTAATCCAAATGGGAGGTGGTCTATTTATAGATGTTAAGGTGGTCAGAGGATTTGAATTGAACAGGTATGAAACCTGTTGGGTTTGAATTTCAACAGGTTTGAATCTGTTGGTTAATTATTCAAACAGATAAAAACGGGAAGGGCCCTGTTTGGATGAACCAAAATACCAAACCAGTTTATTTGAATTAAATTCAAATGTTTTTGGCCCAAAAAAATTAGTATTGGGCCGAACAAGCCCAACCCAACCACACACCACACACCACGCACCCGAGCCCAAGCCCAGCCCGCCCGACCGGACGGACGGCGGCGGCGCGCGCGTGTGGTGATTTTTGAGTCCAATGGGTCTAGCCCATTTTGCCCATAACCTCTCCCTCTAAAACACTTGGGTACCCCTTGGGGCACACCCCAAGTACCAAACCCAAGCCTTATAAACCCTTTCAAAACCTCCCACCAAATCAATGTGGGACAAGCCTTATTCAATCAATAAGGAATTTTCACCAAAACTCCATTTCCATGGAGCACACTTTGGCTTCAATTTCCTATTCACTCGGTAATGGTTTTAAGCAACCAAATATACCACGTGAATCACGACGCGGCATAGAACGCGTTATCACTTTGACCCGTGTAAATCGATGCACGGGGCCCACCTAAAAATTAGACCAAACTTAGGAAAAAATTCTGGTTTTACCCAGAATTTTATAACCATTTCCAACAATACCTTTGCCAAGGACTTACCTTGGGAGGATTGTGGAGCTGAGGGCTCAATGGTGTTTATTTTGTAATTAACTTTTTGTACAAGCCTAGGGCTTTATGTGTATTGAGCTTATGACTCATTTTTGTTGTAACCAAACAGTGACTTGGAAAGATATAAGCCAGTAAGACATGTGATTAACTGTGTAGCTTTCACTCTTCTATGTAATTGTTATCTTTTGTATATTAACTCTGATTAATGAAAGCTTCTTATTGTATTAATATCACTTTATATTGGTGTTTGGAGTTGGATTCTTGTAATTATTTTGGGGGCGTTACACAAATCCAAACACCTGGACACTAAAAAAAATTCAAAACTAATGTGCCATAGACATACATATATCTGTCATATATACATATACATACACACATTAGAGAGAGAGAGAGAGAGAGAGGCCTGAGCAAGAAGGGGTACTAGTACGGAAACAAAGAAGGAGAGATAATAGATCTGCATTGGAGTATGAGATCGATTATGAAGATGAGATCGATTGAAGTTGAAGATCTTAGATCTCCATTGGAGTCC
Source organism: Camellia lanceoleosa (assembly GCA_025200525.1). Classification (NCBI taxonomy): domain Eukaryota; kingdom Viridiplantae; phylum Streptophyta; class Magnoliopsida; order Ericales; family Theaceae; genus Camellia; species Camellia lanceoleosa. The sequence goes on along the minus strand of CM045769.1, from coordinate 159,014,350 downwards.
TAGACGATTGAAGCTGAAGATCTTAGATCTCCATTGGAGCCCTAGACAGAGAGAAGAGAGAACAGATCAAGAGCATGCATTTGACAAATTAGGACCAAAGGATGAGATTTTATTTTCCTATTATTGAGACAACCAAAATATTTGGTCTCCAAAAGTCTTCACACATTAGCAACCAAATTAATTGATCTCCAGCTCTTAATCATATCAAACACACGGATCAACTGGTCAAATAAGAGTAAGTGTAACTTTTTTTTCCCCATAGTAACACATATCATAAAGGAATATAGTGTGTCTGTATTGCTTTCTCTTAAAATTTATTTTTGTCCCTAAATGATAGCTTTTAGAGGCCAAATTCAATTGATCTCTAAATATTAGTCTCTAAATCACTAATTTCTTGTAGTGTTGATAAAAGATTTCAAATATTATGAGTCAAAGATTTTGTTTTTATTCTTAAATAGTTAACATCTCTTAAAAAATATGAGATTCTCATTGAGAAATGGATTTTCTTTTTAGTTTGGAAATATAATTCTTACTGAAATAGATAATAAGATAATCCATTTTATATTGTGGAATTATGAAATTTTCAAATCACAATCTCATTCTTAGTAAAAAAATTTGTCATTAAATTTAACATAGTATATAAATAATCACCCAAAATAAATTAATATCGGATAATGGTGTCAATTCACTCTTTTCATTTCCTTTTTTGGTTTCAACTTACTCTCAACCATTAAATTATGCTTAACGATTCACATGTTTTAAAATTTATATAATTCAATAATTTAAAGTGCAGTCATATATATGAGAATAGAAAATTATTGCCCTTCTAAAAAAGTAATTAAATAAGAAGTCCTTATCCGCTAATCCAGCAACGATTAGCTCCACAACCATAATTAATGACAGACAATTTTTTAAACAAAATGTTTATGTGACTAATTATGATATAAGCAAAGCCATAAAGCTCAAATCTGGCAACAATTTGGCTACTCCAACCGACCAAAACTATAATATTAATGCTATTTTATAATAAGTTTATAATATATGCTCAATCTTATCATGCATTAAAAATTTTCTTTTATCTTTGAATGTCTATGATTAGAGTAATTTGAGTGTATAAGATTGCATAAATTAAAATATAATATTTCTTTGCAATCTTTTGCTTAGAATATCATGGTTTACCCTTGTCCAAGAAACCTTTTTGAAGAAAGCACATCTTCAACCAACTTCAAATTTGGAAATGTCATATTTTTAAAGCTTATGTGGCAAAAGTCTTTAAATTTGACAAAATATAGCATCCCACCTAATGCGTCAAATTATTATTATTATTATTATTATTATTATTATTATTATTATTTGTGGATCTGTTGTATATCAAGTTCCTGGATAAAAACCCACTTTAAGAATTGGCAAATCGGTTGAAAATATTTTTATCTTCAACTTTATATTTTAATGAATTTAAATTAATAGTGGTATTTTTCTAAGAGGCACTCATAGGTTGGTCCTATTGATTAAACTTACTTATTTATAAGTTCTGATTGATAAATTTATCACTATAAATTTATTCATTAATATTCACTATTCTTTATTCATATTCACTCACTCACTTACAAAAATCCATCATTCTCTTCCACATACACAAATAATGAAACAGACTAATAAATTTATCACTGAAAATTAAATCTAAATTTTAATCTTAATCTAGTTTTCAACATATTTGATTTAAGAGACAGATCTAGAGAATCACCAATATTTAGAGTTATTCAGTATCAATTTCACTATCTGAAATAAAGGAGGCGATGGTGATATGGTAGTTGTGTAGATCGGCGATGGTGGCAATATGTTGTATAGATGGACGATGATAAAAAATAGTTGGTAAATGGTGGCAATATCTGAAAACGACGGCAGTGATGGCGAGTGGACGACAATGGCATTGGCATTGGCAGTAGACTATGATGGAGTGAAACTTTTAAAAAAATGGTGGAGCGAGGCATAACAAGAGAGAAGAGAAGAAGATAAAAGAAATTGTAGGATCTGTTGGTGCATTTAAAAAATCAATAAGACTAATTGCATTTAAATATATTTAATGGAACTAGTGGATAATTACCCTTTTTCTAACAGCATTTGGTACTTGGTAGAATGGGCCAAACTGCAGCAGTAACATGTACCGTGGGTTGTAATTTGTTAGCCCAACAAAACAAATGAACCCAAATTCCAATGAAAGCTTAGAAAACGACATAGGAGCTTAGCCCATCAAGGCATTAATTGACATGAATTCATAAATCAGATTTGTATCTATATCTATACTATATATTAAGTAAAAGAGGGTTTTTAACCCCTAAGACCTGTGAGAGTTTCAATATCTAAATCTAAATTTTTAAAAAAATTTATTAAAAAAAAAAAAAACTCAACATTTATTGATTTGGTCAAAATCTCTGATCAGCATTTATTAACTTTTTTCAATTTACATGTCTTTCCATATGTCTGCATTTATTGATTTGATCAAAATCTTTGATCAACATTTAAAATCCTCCATACAAATAATTATAGATATAGCCTGTGAATAGTTACTGCAGTAGCATTTTTAATTTCTCCTATACATTATGGTTAATGATAAGATTGTTAAATTATTTTTATAAAAAATCTTAAAAAACATAATCTATATATTAAAAAAATTTAAAATAAATATAAATATCTATAATTATCTCGTGCATAACGGGTGATAGGCTAGTTTCACTAATTGAAAAGCCTCCGTTAAAGGAAAAATTATTTAGTGTAGTTAGGGCATACATAACAATATTCATACCAGTCATCAAATGACATATTCTCTTATTATTTCTCCATCACCCAACACAAATCGTAGACTTTACTCTTTTTACCAATAATAATACTCTTGAGGCATCATTTGACCGCCAAATTACTTCTCTCATTAAAAGCTTCTTAAAGACAATGTGAAATGCACTTGGGATTCCAACCTATACAAAACTTAGCCTCCGTTTGGGAAGTGGGTTGGCTTTTTAGCTTTTTGGCTTTTTTGGCTTTTTTAGCCTGGGCTTAAAAGTTTGGTTTGGGAAGGACTTTTTGGCTTTTTGGCTTTTTTGACTTTTTTTGTGAGAGAGGAGTGTAATGATTATGGCTAAAAAAGCCTATTTTGTTTTTTGTAGCTAAAAAAGCCTATTTTGTCTTTTGTGGCTAAAAAAGCCAAAAAGCCCCAAAAAAGCTCTTGCCAAACATAGGCTTAGTTATTGTAGAACTTCCATTGAAAAATTTAGTGACAATGTGTTTGAAAACAATTGAGATAAATTTATACTATATATTAAGTAAATAGAGGTTTTTAATCCTCAAAATTTATGAAAGCTCCAATATCTTAATCTTAATTTTCTAAATTTTTAATTTAAAAAAAAAAAAAAACTTCAGCATTTATTAATTTCTCTACATCCCCATGCCTTTTGGGAGATTTGGTCAAAATCTCCTCATAATTAAATTTTAATGCATTAAAGACCAACATAAATAAAATTTCTTAAAAATTTCAACACATCGATCTATCTATCTATATTATATTATCTATATATATATATACTATATATTAAGCAAAAAAAGAATTTTTAACCCCCAAGGCCTGTGAAAGCTTCAATATTTCAATCTAAATTTTTTAAATTTTTTATTAAAAAAAAAAACCTCAGCATTTATTGATTTAGTCGAAATTTCCTGATCAACATTTATTAACTTTTTTTAACTCACATATTTTTCCACATGCCTGCATTTATTGATACAATCCCCTGATCAGCATTTAAAATCTCCTCATACAAATAATTATAGATACAATCCGTATATAGTTACTGCAGTACCCTTTTTAATTTCTCCCATACACTATCATTAGTGATGAGATTGTTAAATTATTTTTATAAAAAATCTTAAAAAACATAATTTATATATTAAAAAAAAATCTAAAACAAATATAAATATCTATAATTATCTTATGCATAACACGAGTGATAGGCTAATGTATAATTACGCAAATATGTCAAGACTAAAATGCAATCTCAATGATAATTAGAGTTCTACCAAACTCTTATGTATAGCTTAATGTTGTGTTTGGTTGGAGGATTTAGGGAGGAATTTGAAAAGGGAAAGAGAAAAGGTGTGTGAAACTATGTGAAATATAAACATGTTTTATTCACATTTCACCTATCTTTTCCATTTCTCTTTCCAAATTTCTCAACCAAACACAGCATAAGAGAATGAGCTACTTGGTTCTTTCTCGCCTTGATGGAGAGAATCACAAATTTCCTAATACTATGTTTGGTTCATGAATTTTGGAAGGATTTTTAAAAAACAAAAGAAAAATGTTATATGAAATGTAAATGAAATATAATTATATTTCATTTACATTTTATACACTTTTTAATTTTTTCTTTATAAATTCATAAATTAAATACAATCTAAATATGAATGAGTATAAAAGTAGAAATTGAAATGAAAAGGACAAATTCGAAGTGGAATGACAATATAAATGGAAATTATTTACTATTAATGAAAATCAACAAGTACAATTCTCATCAATAAAAATAAACCAACTAAAAGCTAAGCACATGAATTTAGAAATCAAAGAATATGAATGTGAGCCACTCGTCCTATTTTTTCAAAACAACTTCAGCTCCCGTAACTCTTCTTCCCAAGAAAATAGGGATGCCAAGTGCAATACCCAACTCAGAAGCCCCCCGACTTTAGGAGATAGAATTCTATAAAAAAAAAAAATAATAAATAAATAAATAAATGATACAAAAACTTTAGGAGAGAGAATGAGTGTGATAAAGATTTCCAAATCACTATCCCATGAAAGAATCGTTGTTTGGCCGAGGAATCCATGCATTTCCAAATCAAAAGACAATGACACGTGCATCCTTATCCATCTGCCAGCTAGACTCCACGACGATGTTTACATCTCCTTCTTGCTGCCTTATGCTTTGTCACACCCATTTAACTTTCTCCACGTGTACTCCGTCCAATAGCTTTTCTAACATGGTCCGAACACAATGAAACTTAAGAGAATTGCTTAGGAATTAACATTGAAAAAAAAAAAAAAGAAGAAGAAGAAGAAAATTAAAGTTCACCTAGCTATTTGAGTTGCGGAAGAGAGAAGACAATGTGAAACGTGAATGGAACCACACAATAATTACAACGAGCACGAGGGAGACAACCAATGTTCCTCTGCAGCAAGTGTAGACAATGGATCACCAACAAATTCAATTCACCTTTGTCTCAAGTGTACAATTTCTTCATGCCATGAAACATTTAAAATAGTGCTTGTTTTTAGGTCTGAGGATGGTTCTAAAACTCTGTGTCTTTATCCCATGTTCCAATTCAATCGTAACAATTTGATCTTTCATAGAGATTTTTGTATTTTGAGACTGTCACATGATTCAATAATTTTGACTGACTGAAGTGGAACAGGAGGGCATTTGGTTAAGTTTTCAAAACTTATTTTTTGATTTTTTGAACAATTAGAAACTAGTTTGACAAAAATAAAAAATAAAAAATATTTTTAAATTTTCAAAAACTATCTTTGCCCCAAGAAAAAGATATACATATATATATGGAAATACTGGGTTTTTTTTTTTTTTTTTCAATTTTTTCATCAAACTAGTTTTTTTTCTCATAAAATAGATTCTGAAACTAAGCCAAACAATGCCAGTGTTTTCAGGGTAGAAAATTTTTGATCAGTTTATAAAGACCTGTCACATGCATAGAAATTTTACAGAAAAATAAATGGGCACTTTTCTTTACGCTTTTCCGCACAAGTATACGTTATTGTTGATTATATGTGCAAGCCAATGGAATAATCCATGGACTTCAAAAAAAAATTGCAATTTTTTTTTTATGACTGAGAACTTGGATGAGGCAAGATCTTTTTGATTGATCCAGGCATGTAAACTTGAGGTTCAAAGGTCAAGCATATGAACCGGACAAACAAGAGGGGAGTCAAACCTCAGACCTCCTAGCTAAAAACTTGGGCAACTTACTGTCCGAGCTACCTTTCAGGTTTTAAAAAAAAAAAAATGTGCATATGACTTCATGAACATTTTACACGTGAACAACACAAGGGTCCTCAACTTCAATTGATAGATGGAGATGGAGATGAGATGAGTGAAGAATATGGTCATGCTCTACTCTACATTTTTTTTTCTTTTTTTCTGCACAAAATGATGATAAAATGACAGGACACAATCTGAAGTAGAGAGCAATGGAGAGACATGATTGAGCATTAGAAGTGTTTTTTTTTTTTTTTTACATTATGAGTTCAGTAGGATAGGAATGAATATATGCAGAGTCCATTTGCCAAATCTTGACGGAGGGTATGATGTTGGCCTCAGTAGAATTGTTGAACAAGAAAATTTTTGCATCCTCATAGATGGCCTTTGTTGGATATATCCGAAGTTATGCACGTCCTCCCACGTTGAGCGAAGCTTTCTACTATCGAATGATCCACCTAAATTAAAAATGACCCCGCATTTTAATAATCCAAAATTTATTTTCGATAAATTTTAGGTTTTTAGGCAGCAAATTATTATTACTAAGCAAAATTATTTTTTTAACATACCAATATTCTCATGCTGAACTTTTCTCCTTTGAGCACTGGAACTGTGCTTCCATAAATTGGTTTCATCACATCTGTTGCCTTTGAAGACCTACACAAAAAACAGGTGTACCGGCTAGTCAAGTTGTGGTTGTTGTAGTTCATGCCAAAAACAGTCCTCTGATCAGGGATAGCAAGAAAAAACCCCAACCCAGCAGTTCCCAACCCTCCCTAATTCTAATAAAATGAGTTTGGGGACGGTAACCTGACCTGATTATGCATACTATAAAAAACTGACATATAAATTACTTAATTATAAAATGATTTTAAAGATTTTTTTTTCTCTTCTATTCTCTGTTTTATTGGATATTGCAGCTCTTTTCTTTCTTCCTCGACTCTGATCGCACACTTAAATCAATGTTAAATCATTGTCATCTAGAACTATCAAAACCACATTATTAATATTCAATACTAAAAATATATAAGTCATAAAACTAAACGGGGCAAGTAGGGTTGGAGACTGGATTATATTATGTGGGGAGGGCCGAGGATGGGGGAGAGAAGAGTCTGGTGGATAAGGTCCAATATTCACTAAACAAGGGTGGAGGAGGGTAGGGGTCAAAGACTCGTACCTGCCTCATTGCCGTCCTAAACTCTAATAATACTAAGCCAATGTTTCGCGTTGGAGAAAAAATCAGAATTATATGAAAATAATGGTGGTTCTCAGAGATGGATGGAGATTCTAACTTCAAGATGAATGTTAACAAGGGGCAGGTAATATAATTTTCAAAAAAAAAAAAAAAAAAATCATAAGGGTGGGCTTATATAATTTGGTAATACTCATAACCAATAAAACTATAATAAGGACAAAAAATATTAATTAATATTGAGCATGTTTCAAGTGCACAATGAAAAGAGTAACAAACCTTGATTCATCAGCACAGAAGAAAGTCTTCAACTTGCCCTCAGCTCCTTTGGCAACATAGAAGTAAATGGGAGTCTGCTCAGAAAGGCTCTCATCTGCAAGAACCAACAAACCAAACGGTCCAAGAGCACCCCGGTTTGCTGCTCCACCGGCAGTGCTGCAACTGAACATCTCATCGGTTTCATTCACCCTGTTCAAGGCCTCCTGATCGAGCTCAAACTCGGCCATGATGTCCAACTGTTTCATCGCCAATGCACAATTGATAATATAAGCCAATTGTTACATTCCCAAAAGAAATATGAGCGCACAAAATCTAATCATAGAATTCAAACACAACTCTCTCATTCTGTGAATCGATTCTGTGCAAGTAGAAGAAGTAATACTAACCTGAGAGGTTTTTTTGCCGACATCAAGGGGCAAGACTGAGCCTGGTTGGACAACCACATTGCTAAATTGCCAGCTTTTCGTTCTTAATTTCTCAACCTCCACCACTGGCCATTGAAGTACATTGCTTCCAGTTTTCCTGTCAAACACTATTGTCCTTGGAACTGCCTGTTTGAATCATTAGCATCTTTGTCAACAAGTGTGACATATTTATGGGTAGGAGGGTAGTAAGGAAAGAAAAAACTACATACCGTCACAGAAATTTTTGGAATACAAAAATATTTATCTAGAAAGTGAATTGTGTGATATATATTCAAATTTAGGGCTATTTTGGAAAGATGATTATAATCAATTTTTTTGTTAAAACTACTTATAAGCATTTTTTTTTTTTTAAGAGAGGAAGTGGATTATAATTTAAAAAGTAGATTATAACCCACTTTCTAAAATAGGCCTTAATGGAAGGTTGCATTGAAATTTATCATTTTACGCCAAAGTGCCAATAAAAATAATATTTAATTATATAAATATCACTGTCTTTATGTAAAAATTGAGTATGAAATATATGAATGTACCTGAAGAGAAGCCCAACCCTTCTGAATGTCGGCCAATTCGCTATCTGTCTCCGGAATCCAACCCCACAACACCCTCCTCTTCTTCTCCACATCAAAAAATGTCTTCGATGCATAGAATTTTCCATAATCATATCTCAACCCGAGACCCACATCCAATTTCGGATCATCCGGATGCCAAACAGCTGTTTCCTCATCATACGTCCCCAGAGAATAGTAATCATTCCTATCATCATCAAAGCTAGCTTTCACCACATGTTTCACTCCAGAACCCTTCATTGACGTGTCCAACCCGTTTTCCTCACTCGTGGATACCGGGTAGAAGTCCACACACTCCCACATACCCGTACCCGGAACCGCATGGAGCACCCCTTCCAAGAGCTCGAAGTTTTTAAAGTCCATGGTCTCATAAACCAATGAAATACCCGTTTTGTTGATTTTTGACCCGATTGTGATCCGCCACTTACCCTCGGATGTGAGCCAGGCGGTTGTCGGATCACGGAAGTCATGGATATCAATTCCGGGTGGGGGTACTAGAACCGGGTTTTTGGGGTATTTAACCCAATCAATGAGGAGGGGATCAGATGGGTCGGCAGGGTATGCTAGATTTTGGACCTGCACGGTCTGATTGGTTGATCCGGTGTAGAGCATGACGAGATCACCGTTGGGGAGGAGGGTAGCGGACCCGGTCCAGACACCGTTGCTATCGTACCATTGATCGTAGGTCATCGCGATGGGGAGGTGGCGCCAGTGGATCAGGTCCGTTGATACCGAATGACCCCACACGATGTTACCCCATACTGCACCTTCTGGGTTGTATTGGTAGAAGAAGTGGTACCACCCTTTGTAGTATAGTGGACCTATCATGTTTAACATGGATCATAAAGTTCTCATTAATTGAGGCTTTTTTTTGTTTATTTTTAATTTTATAAGTTATATTATAACTAAAAATATATATATACAATAAAGTTAAATACATATCATTTATAGGGAGAATAAAAATAAACAAAAAATAAACTACTCTTTCAAAAGAAACAAAACTAAGCCTATAAAAGACAAATACAACATTCACAACAAAATCGATTCAAAATTTTCCTCTATCACACTTCAAGTTATAAAGTTTCGCTTTGAATTTTCTTTTATCGTCTTTTTTGAGGCTTTGTTTGAGATAAAAAAAAAATTAGCATAAGTTTTTAATTATTTTAGCCTAATTAAAAAGTTTTATTTGAGATAAATTTTTAATTTTTTTTTAATATTTAGATGTGGTGATTGGGAAGAAAAAAAAAAGTTAAATGATTATGATTTAGATGTGATATTTTAATCTATTTTATCTTTTTATGAGTTAAATTAGCCTAATCCATATCCCAAACAATCCCGATTATCCTTTAATGCATTGATGACATGTAAACTGTCTTTTAGGGTGTGGGGGGAAAAAAAAACCGTTTATTTATAAGTACAGATCAACTCGTACAAATTTAGAAAATGAACAAGTAAGTTATACAAACTAGATGATAAAAAATAATATGATGATTCGCATACAGTTCATAAATTGTCAATCCAACTATAAACTGACTTAACTCAACTTCTACACATATGTATTTATCCCTTATTTTCATCAATTTTTTTTTTCTATAATTTGATTATTTAATATATTAATTTGTAAAAAAATGAGTTTAAATAACATCATGTATTATGTTTGGGTTTTATGTTGAGATTTGAAATTAATAATTAGTTTTTAAAAAAATTGTAAAAGAAATTATGGTTGTTTGTTCACTAATTAATGTCATTTAATAAGCACAGGTGTAACGATCATTAATAGTAAAAATGCCACGTCATTCTCAAAATTCACCTGCTTTGAGCCATTTGTAAATGCCATGTCATGGATAAGGACATTTAATGTAAAAAATTAAATTTCCTAGTATTATTACTCTTAAATAAGTAGGTAAATACATGTCATGTCTTTTTGTCCAGTTCAAATCGCTTTCAATCTGACTTTGTTTATCGACATAATTGTAAAACACATCCACGTGGCTCTTGTCAATCCACAAATCCAACACAATTTTGGTACAACTAGTGCTCTTTTTTAAATGAATAATAATTATGATTATTAAAGTCCGAAAGACACTCCTTGGAAAGTGATTGCGTGGACCAACCAATGTATTACACTAATACAAATTAACAAATAATAACTATCCAAAATTCTCGCCGTAGAGAACTTTTTATGCTTCTAAAGTTGAAAGAGAAAGAATTGTGGATAGAAAAAATTAAAATGTGATTTTACTGTAACTTTTTAATTGATTGTTTTCACCACTATTTATGACAATGATGGTTTCAACGGTGATCATATGTTTTTGAAATGTTTGAATGTTGAATTTGCACAAGAATTAGTAAAATTAAAGGTAAAGAAAAAAATTTGTAAATAAAAAATGAAAGGTAAATGTTTTCTTTGAAATTTCTTTTCTTTTTTTCCCCTACCTATATATATCTAAAGCCTTTTTGGAAACTTTAGGTTGCGTTTAGTAGAGATTTATAATTATGATTTGAGAGTGTAGGTTTTATTTTAAATTTGTGAATTTTAAAATTATAATTTGAGTGTATAAAAAATTTGTTTGGTGAAAGATTTTTGAAATGAGTGCAGAATTTTTGATGTGACATTTAATATTTGATAAAAAATTTACAACTCATAACCAAACATATAACTTAAAATTCTATTAAAGTACATAAAAAAATTTTAAAAATTCCGAAAATAATTTTTTCGAATATATAAAAATTAACATATCAAAAAAAAAATTTTGCACTGTTCTGGTCAACCGGCCCGACGACCGATGGGACGATAGGTTAGGCCAAATTTTGAAAAAAAAAAATCGAAAATCACACTCTCAAACAGAGTTTTCTGTAAAGTTGTGAAAAATTAATTCTACAACTCTATATATCCAAACATCATATTCAAACTACCAAGTGGAAAACTCGTTTAAAATGGTTCCAAACAGAGCCTTAGTTTCTAATCAAAAAATCATTATAAATTATCAAATTAATATTTCTATTTTTCAGTATATATTTTTATTAAAAAATTAAAAAAATTATTAAATGTCACATTTTTCTCAGACAATTAATCTCACTAAATTACTAAATTAATCTCTCTATTTTCTCAAACAATTCCCAAATCAAACAAGTCTATATTTAACATTTTTCTTACCAAATGTCACTCTAGATGCAAATTTGCCAATTGCATAGTAATTTAAATCCTAAAGAGAGGGCCAAAAAAAAAAAAAAAAGTCTCATGGTATCTAATTAGACAAGTGTACACGTGGGTGCGGGAGAGGGACAGAGATGTAAAAGCATACCGTTGGGATCTGCACCAGAAGAAACGATTCATCCACCATAGCAATGACAGCACGAGAAATCGGAAAAAAATAAATAAATAAATAAAAGTCAAACTAAAATATATTAGTAAATGAAAATAAGCATTCAACATTCAGTTACTTACTCATACCAAGAATAATTACTCTGTCATTAAGATTTTAAAAAAAAAAAAAAAAAAACCCATAAATAATCAAACACAAAAACTACATAGGGTTGTTTTGAAAAGTTGATAAAAAAATTAACTTTTGACTTTTTATTAAGTTTTTTGGCTTTTTTAAAAGTGATTTGGAAAATTGGTAAAAAGCTGACTTTTTACTTTTTAGTTTAATATTTATTTATGATGTCAAATCAAATTAAAATAACCAAAATACTCTTATCCAACATAAGAGATTTATTTTTTTATTTTTTTCATAGGCCTTAATTTGTAATTTTACAGTTACGTTTTTGGCACTTGTCAAATGGCTTTTCTAACGTTTTTGATGATCATTTTTTGAACATTTTATTTAAAAACGTGACTTTTTATCATATTCCCAAAATGGCACATAGATTGATAAGATTTTACAACATTTCTTAGTAAAATCACTTTTCAAAAATTCTGTCAATCCAATAACCATTCATATCTTACCCCTAAATCTTAACAATTCTTGCGTCAATGTGTGCTCACACTTCAAAAACTATAAATAAAAAACTGCTACGTATCATTGATTTTATTATAATTTATTAAATCACAACAAGCATAGCAAAACTGGGAATGGTCTCTAGTTTTTTTTTGTCAATCCTTGTTCTTTATTCCATAAAGGCCTTTTATTGAATGAAACAGATAAAAGAAACGTGTTATAAGGGATAATCTCATTTTTACCGAGTCTTATTTAATGATTGAATAGAAACACATAAATAGAAAGTGTCTAACAAGAAATCTTCCTAAGTAACGTGTCTTTATTTACATGGAAGAGGGTTTTATGGGCTAGTTGGCGCTTACCGCAAGTTTCGTTTTAATGATCAAAATCGTTCATTTTGTTAGTTATTTTGTATATTTTATTCACAAAAAAATTAGATCGATCTGATAGTTATAACTTTTTAATTTTTTGTATTTTTATCAAAAAAATAAACGACAATTGTGTTTTTAAAAGAAATAAATCATATATTTTTTATGACAAAAATAATAAATTGAACAAATTATAATTATTAGATCGACTTAATTTTTTTATAAATAAAATATACGAAGTATTCAACAAAATGAACAATTCGAATCATTAAAATAATATCTATAATGAATTCCACTAATACAAATAATCTCCTCAGATTTTAAACCGGAGAAAATCCTCCCCCTTGACATCAACAACTCTATAGACTCCAATGTTAAATAAATAAACTTTTTATCGAATTATTTTTTTGTTAAATTATAAAATACAAAATAATAAATCTCTCCCGTTCAAAAAAAAAAAACACTCTCCTACGTGGCATCTACTAGATTTGTTGGGTGGATAAGCGTCTACTAGATTGATTAGAAAGAAATTAAAAGTAAATTTCGTTCATTGAATTAGTTTTAAGTCTTGCTTTATAACGGTTTTATTATTTTACTAAAATTAAGTATGTATATTCTTACAGAGTTTAGAATTCTTAAAAATAATTGAAGTTGTTTTTTAATCTTTTAATTTATTTGGAGAGTTTAAAATTTTTTTTACTATATGTGGTTGTAATCTTATTTTTTCATCGCCTAATTTCATTCTTAAAAATTTTATATGAGATTTATTTAATATCATTTTTTTTTACTAATTATTATTTCATTGCATATAAATTTTTCTAATACTTCATATAAATAATCTATATGGCTATTTTTATTATAAAATACAAAATAATAAATCTCTCCTATGTGGTATCTTATCTACTAGATTTTTTGGGTGGACGAGCATATACTAGATTGATTAAAAAGAAATTAAAAGTAAATACCGTTCATCCAATTAATTTTAGGTTGAAAATGGAAGGATGTTCTCTGCCACGTCAGCATGCGATTGGTCCAAGGAAAAGATGGGACCCCCAGACGGAGGCCATGGGACTTGGTGGAGACGCCTTCCGCCACCCCACGCGGCAGCGTAAGCGGCGGAGGACGCTGGTGCTTGATGGCCTCCGGCAGCTCCGAGTCCCACCTTGAAACAAGACCAATGTAAGTGGCAGAAGCCATCAGGGTTACGATTGTCACCAACCCAGATAGCAGGAGGACACGGCGGCGATTCGCCGGAGCTCCGGCGTCGGAATCGGCCGCATCGGGAAGAGATGAGTAGGAATAGGAGGGTAAAATGGCGGATGAAGATGGGTTTGGAACCACCATGGTTTGAGACTTTTTGGAGTGTTTGGATTGTTTGTGTAGGAGGATCGAGATTTAGGGGGTGTATATATAAGATTTAGGGGGTGTATATATATATATATATATAGGAGAGAGAGAGAGAGAGAGAGAGAGAGAGAGAGAGAGAGGGGTGGGGTGAGTCGGATTCTGATTTGCCAGAAATGGACCTACGGACCAACGGGACTACGGGCAGGCTGTTAATAGGGTTGGCTGGTTTTCGTGCTTATAATATGGTTGGAAGAGAAAGAGAGAGAGTTTTGGAGAGAGAGGGAGAGAGAGAGAGAGAGAGAGAGAGTTGCGTATTGAATGAACAACTTTCCATTAAAATGTGAGGCCGAACAATTCTTTAACTAGTGTTGAAAGGAAAATTATACACTTGTTTTGAGTTTTTTAACAAATAAGTTTTGAAATTTTTATTTTTTGTATTTTTTTATTTATTTCATAAAGGAAAATTATTCACTTGTAACTTTAAAGCCAAACAAAGTGATTGGGTTCGTTTTATGGGTTGATTTTTAATTTTTAGTTTTTAACTATTTTAATGCGCTAAAAAGTTTCGTTTGATGAAGACTTTTTGAATTTTTTAATTTTTTTGTGAAATAAAGAATGTAATAATTATGAATTGGATGTAATATTTTTATCTTATTAGACTAAAAAGTCTATTTTATTTTTTTGTGACTAAAATAGTCCCAAACCTAATCCAATCCTTCTTCCCAAACAAAGCCATGTGGAACTGGGTTCATTTTGCCCGGTTTTAACCCGAGTTTTTTATTTAAAAAATATTAAAGTTTGAATAATATATTTTTTAATTTTGTGTAGACTTGAATAAAAATTTAAAAGTTTGAATTAAATTTAAATCAAGTTTGAACAAAAACATCCACCAATCTCAGCAATTAAAGCTTAAATTATATATATAAATATTAAGTATATCTATAAAATTATTAGTTGTTGAATAATAGTAAAATAATTTAGACTTTTAAAACATATTCATGGTGTATTCCATAAACATAAATATCACAGCCCAAGAATTACTTTTAAAATTATTAGGTTCATTTTTTTTTTCTAACTCTGAAATGGCAAAGACTACTGTAGTGACGCTACTATTCCTTAATTCTGATTTCTCTCTTCTACGTCTCTCTCGTCATATCATTTATTTGATTTGATGGTATTAATGATTTAATCTAAAAAAATATTAATAAGATCTAACTAACATTAAATTAAGAATAAATTACAATTGTACTTCTTGAAGTTTAATTAGAATACGAATCGCTCTTATATTTCATTCTTGAAATTTCTAATTTCATAACAAATCTTCTTTTTAACATTAAATCAATTAACAATTTTTAATGATGTTAAAAATAATTTTAATTAATAATTTAGGTAATTTTGTTATTATTATTATTATTATTATTATTATTTTGATCCGTAAATGTTAGTTGTTAGTTATTTATTATTATATAGGAAAACAATTATGAATTTTATTTTTTTAATTAATTTTGTTAAATAAAAAATTCTAACAAGGGGTATTTGTAATTTTTCAAATCCTATGAGACAATCTGTATTTTAAGTAAATTTTAGAAGGTGTATTTGTAATTTACCCTTTAATTAATTAGCTTATAGCGAAGGGGAAAAAAAAAGAATATTAAAAAGTTCAAATTTTGGGATAATTTAAGTCTAGCCCAGATATTATTTGATATTATCAAGTGAGTTAGTCCACGTTGGAGATTGAATTTGAACAATTTTCATCATAATTCAAGCTAAGGCGGCAACCATTCAATCCGATGGAACCTGTCCAACTTACACACCCAATTGCAAGTATTATTACAAAACATTATTGAGTTTTTATGGTTCAAAATCTCAATGTTATTTTTAGGCAAATCACTAATAAAATTCAAAATAGAATCTTATAAATAATTTAGTCTTTTATTTTTTTTTATAAATTCGAAAGTCCTATTAAAATAGAAATTACACAAAATAGTAATCACTTATATATTTGGGTTTAATTTTTTAGGAATAAAAATAAATCTTTGAATGTAAAAATTACATATTTGGGTAATCCGCACTATAAAGGTTTTGGATTTTTCTTCATTCTGGAATAAATCCCACATTACAAACAAAAACGTAACATTCCAATAATGTAACACTTCAGTAACGTAACAACCTGATGTAATATACAAAAAAACTTATTTGTGTACTTTTCTTAAACGTAACAACGTAACTGTAACAACCCTCATACTGATCACTGAATAATGCCGATTATTGCTAAATTAAGACCGATTATGGAAAGTAAATGAACTGACCGAATTACTGAACTGACTGATTGAAATCCGAAACTGAATCAATTAACTGTATCTGTTTAATTGCATGTTTATCTGTTTGAATGTTTAGATTATCTGTTCATGTTTATATGTTTAAACTGTAAATTCAAGGCCTTATCGGCGGCCGAATCAAAAATTGTTTAGGGTTTGAGGACCATCATAATTTATGTGATTTTATGGTGCATTTAATTGAAATGTGATTTGGTGCGATTAAATCGGATTAAAATAAGCTAAATTACATGAATTAAACTTATTTACAATTAGACCACTTAGTGGCCACTATCTCCACACATTTGAGACCATTACATTACACTCAAACAAAACATTTCTTCTTCCATTTCCTGTTCTAACCGGCCTTAGAGGGAGAGAGAGTGTGAGAATTGAGCTCAACTTGTAGCATTGGCTTGAGTCTTGGAAGAAATTATAGGAGATTTGCCTTCTAGAGCCTCCATACCTCTAATTCAAGGCTTAGGTAAGGAAATTCAACCTCTCATTGATGTCTTTAAGTTGATTCTTGCATGTTTCATGCTAATTTGAAGAAATGAGCCTAGATTTGGTTGAAAGTGTTGCATTAGAAGCTTAAATGTTGCATGCATGCCTATATCCTTGCATTTTGAGTTGATTTCATGGCAATTGTCACATGCATGTTCATAATTTTGTAATGGTCCATGTTTTCAACTTGTTTTTGGAACAATTGGCTCACTAGAGCATCATATTGAAGCTTTGAAATGATTTGAATTCATGCATGTCATGTTTGTAGTATGTTCATGAAAATTGGTTTAAAATTGAGTTTGAATTAAACACCTTTGGGTTTGATTTGTCAAATTGATCTTTGAAACATGTAATATTAGGTGTTTACAAGTGTTTTCCAAGTTTTCAGCCTAAGAGGATTGAATTTTTAACATTTGAACTTGATTTTGAGCTTGGGACTCAAATCTGGAATTTCCAGATTTTGAGCCTCTTTCAGCCGAAGAAGTCTACGCTCGAGCATACACTCTATGTTCGTGCTTTCTGCTCGAGCGAGAAAAGTTACGCTCGAGCGTGAAATGCGTGCATTCAGTACTTTTCATGAGTTCACAGTCCGCTCGAGCGAGGAAACCTGCGCTCGAACGAGGACCTGTGTCTTACGCTCGAGCGGGCATCAAGCGAGCATCGGGCGTAAAATCTGAGCATCCAGCATTTTTACTATAGCACGTAGTCCGCTCGAGCGACGGAATCCACGCTCGAGCAGAGCTCCTTTGTCTGCATGTCCGCTCGAGCGTAGAAAGCCACGCTCGAGCGAGACCCCTGTTTTCAGCAAAATTTGTTAAGTGTTCAAAAGTGTATCTTTGCATCATCTTTCCATCCTAGGCATTCCTAGGGCATATTTAAGGCATCTTTAAGAGGATATAGATGTAGAACACACCAAGGCAAATCTAGGGATTAAATGATTATCTTTCCCAACTGTGAAACTTAGTGTGTGTTCAATCTGTTAACTGTATAGGGTTGGCACCTCGAGGAGACGCTCTAGCCTATTGTAGCCCAGAACTCTGTGAGTAACAATTGTGTAAAGATATGTTCAACTGATTATCTTTTGAATACTGAACTGAACTGTTTACTAAACTGTTTACTGAACTGGTATTATTTACTGAATGAATGTATGTCCTTTATTTCCGAACTGTACTGTGGCATCCTTAGCACTCATCTTATCGTTATCACACAGAGATCTCTATCGGTTCCTCGCTTAACCACTATCAAGCATCGATCGATGGCCATCATTACTGTTCGGTCTTCTAAGACCTATTGTCACTGTTATGCTAATGGATGTACCACATATGACTGTTTACTGTGCTGAACTACTGATATACTGATTGAAATGAACTGTTTTTATTACCGCAAGGACATTCATTTTAAACCCCTTTACGCTTTATGTTATTCACTGGGCATTAGCTCACTGCTCATATATATATGTAAGTGTACAGGCACCGGATCAAAGCTAGAGGCGTCAGGGTTACTCCATTTTTGTCAAGCCAGCCTATGTGCCTCACTGCGAGGTTCCGAGCCTATCATGCTAAGGCTTAGGGGTGTTTTAGTATTCCCCCTCCTGCACTGTCTTATCGCTTTGTAATAACCGAATGGATTGTATAGACTGAATGTTTACTGTACTGTTGAACAGGGATTAAGTCCCTATTTTGAATGATTGTATATATGTACATACCGTCTCAGAATCGTTGCATATATGTATGAAGAAAATCTTTTTGCATACAGACTGTCACAGCTCATTGGACATTATTTATTGACTGTATTGGTTTCCGCCAGATCCTTTACTCTGTTTTCTTGTATTCATTAGCAGGCCTTGTAATCTCGGATTCTTGGCGATTCTGATACTAAACCCATAGGGCCGGGTTTGGGTCGTGACAGTAACACTCCAAAAAAACTTTCCAATGATACTTTTTACAAACATAAAACTCCAATATAACACAAAAAGAACTCATTAGTATACTTTTTTCAAACATAAAACATCAATCAATGTAATCCCAAACGTAATACTTCAGTGTAATATACTCCAATGTAACACACAAAAATAATAAAAAACTCATTAGTGTATTTTTTTCAAACGTAACACTCACAGTTTGAAATTATACATTTACCTAAAGTTTACTAAGAAATTTTTGTATTCTTTTTGAAATAGTTTGAAGGATCTCACATCCTTTTGGAATGATTTGAAAAATCTCACTTTTTTTTTTAAAGCATTACGTTTGGAAAAATTACACTAAGGAATTTTATATTGGAGTGTTACACTAAGGGGTTTTTCTGAGGTGCTATATTAAAGTATTACGTTTGAAAAAATTATACTAAAGATTTTTTTTGGAGTGATATATTTTAGTGTTATATTGGAGTATTACAGTTTGAAATTATATATTTGTCCAAAATTTACTAAGGAGAACTCCTCTTGAAATGTTTGAAAAATCTCACATCATTTTGGATTGTTCAAAGAATCTCATATTTTAAATCATTTTTGTACTCCTTTAAAATGTTTTCTAAATAAAAAAGATTCATATATAAAAATTTATCTCAAATTTAATTCTCATAAATTATGTATTTTATCTTTCTATCACAAAAGAAAAAAGAGAAAGAAACATAATAAAAATAAGAGTATAATCATAAATTCAATTTCTAAATAATATATTAAATTTATTTTTTTTAAATCAATGAGACTAGTTAGTCTATAATAAAATTCTTAGGACTAAATGGATTACTATTCTTCAAAATGGAATTTATTAGTAGATTATTCTTATTTTTATAAATTTTAAATATAAAAAGACTCATCATAAAACTAGTAATTGTTTTATTTATATTTTCTACATTATTCACAACTTTCTAAAATATTTTATATACAAACCAATTCAAATAATTTAAGCTATTGTAAAACATGCCACCATTAACTGCTCATTGGTCAAATTAAGGCAAAGTTATGAAGAAGTGGACTATAGAGAGATGTGAGTTGAAAAAAGGAGAGATGTGAGTTGATTTTTTGATTTTTTAATTTTTTTAATTAAAAAAATAAAATAATTATAATTTAAATATGATATTTTATTTTATTAATTTTTTAATTAATTTTATTTATTTTTTAACTATTTTAACCCCATCACTTTTCAAACGAATGCATAGAATTTAAACCTTCGTTTGGAAAGTGGGTTGCCTTTTTAGTTTTTGACTTTTTTAATTATTTTAGCTTCGGTTAAAAAGTTTGGTTTGGAAAAGACTTTTTGATTTTTTGACTTTTTTAATTTTTTTGTGAGAAAAAAATATAATGATTATGGATTAGATGTAATATTTTATTTTTTGTGACTAAAATAATAAAAAAACTTAAAAAAATCCGGACCCTAACTCATTGATAGAGAAGTATATCAATAAATTTAGCATCCTAGTCATTGATAGAATCCCAGTGGATTATGGATTAGCATCCTAGTCATCGATAAAAGATAAAAGTATCTATACATGCATGGGTATAGGTGTCAGGTAAATATTTGGTAAAAATTTTTTGTATGCTTAACCTTGTTCATATATATATATATATATATAATACATATGATAATTGATGGAATTCAAATATTATTTTATTATTAATATGGAAATCGATCACGCAGTTAAAAAATTTGATGATTCTACAGAATTAATTAATGAAATTTATTTTTAATTTTTTCTGTTCATTTATATATATATTCAATGTTTGATTCCATAATTAGATTTTTTAGAAAATTACGAAAATATTTATGAGATTTGTTTAAATTACAGATTGTTCCATATGATTGAAAAATTACAAATACTCTCTTGTCAAAAAAAATTTATTTAGCAGAATTAACTAAAAAAAATAAAGTGTGATTTTTTTGATAAATCCCATTCCTAAGTGTTTTATTCCATCTAACTCAAATTGTTTTTGACTATTCCAATAAGTTTCATACCTAACTTTTTGTCCAAAACACCCCTGCTATGTTTTTGAATGTCTCTTGTCATTCAAACCAACAGACTCTGAAAGTATAGGAGTTCTCCCAGGCAAAGCGGAAACAATCCCGCAAAAATTCTATATTCCATACCTATGAAATCGTCTCATCGTCTCATTGTTTCATTGCCTCAACTCCTTTATTGTCTTATCTATGTCGTCGGCTGCCGGAATCACCATTCTCATCCTTCATTTCTACTATGAATCTTCACAATGATTATCTGTGACAATCCAACCATCTCATAATGGGTACCAAACGTAAGTGATTTCACTCATTTTGTATATAAATCTTAAACCCTAACTATTTTTTTCCCCAATGCGAACTTCTACACATCCCCATGATTATATTGATATGATTTTGGTCTTTGTTGTTCATATTATTATTGTTATTTTCATTTCTTGCAGTTGTTGTTGGTATTGATGATATTCCTAAATAGATATAAATCCCTTAAAGTTTTTGCTCTTTTTTTTTCAGATTTTTTAATTTTTAATTGTTGTTGTTGCTATTCCTATGATGTAAACATTCACATAGAAACCATGGCGTATAAAATTATTACATGATTGTTGTGAACCAATTCATTTGTATGTTACATTATGAAGATTTACATCAAGCTAATACCTATGAAAAACCTCATTTCTTGGACTTGTTATGTGATATATGGATAAAACTATTATTTTTTGATATTGACATTCATACCAATGTGAATATTCACAATATGTTTTGATTTCCACAAAAATTATGGTGGGTGGTTAATGTATTACTAATGCTGTCATGTTTTTATACTTTGTAAGCTATAAATGTGAACATTCTTATCAT
This sequence comes from Camellia lanceoleosa, assembly GCA_025200525.1. Taxonomy (NCBI): domain Eukaryota; kingdom Viridiplantae; phylum Streptophyta; class Magnoliopsida; order Ericales; family Theaceae; genus Camellia; species Camellia lanceoleosa. The sequence goes on along the minus strand of CM045769.1, from coordinate 158,992,576 downwards.
TCTTATACTCAAAATCCACATTAACATTGTGAATTAACATGTGTATGTGAATATAATGTGAAAAATACCATTGACAATTGTCCATTCTCGCTAATGTTGTCCATGTTTGTCAACTTAATATTCACATCATGTTTGAGTATGATGCAAAACATTATAGTTTGGAGTTGATGAATTGGTGATATTGTCATGGTGTTTGGTAGTATGTAACTATTATGAATATTCACACTCCTTCCCCCTCTTTTTGGTTCAATGTGAATTCCAAAACAACTATTTGATATTATCGTTGTTGTGTTTCCTTCACGCTTGATTATAACGAACTAATGTGAAATATATGTCAAATAAATTTGTGCTAATGCCAACACAAATGCATAATCCATCCCCAATCCATTCAATCCTTCATCAGATATAAATGTTTACATCATTGTCCATAGATACGAACATTCACATCAGTGCCCAAAGATGTGAATGTTCACACTTGTGCTTAGATATGTGAATATTTACATCAGTATTTCAAATGTTCACATTAGTGTTTTCATTGTAGGAAATAGCATTTAATTGATTTTTTGAATGTTCACACCATGTATTTGATCAATGTGAATGTTCACACCATGTATTTGACTTTTATTGTTTTATCATATGTCGTACTGTGTTTATGTGAATATTCACATCATGGTTTTGCTTAATGCAACCATGGTTACATCATTCCGCTATTCACAACACAAATAGTTTGTACTTGTTATCATTTATCATTTGTGATTAACAGTAAATTTGTTTCTAATTGAACAAACAAATGTTGCTGATAGATTTCATGGCAAAATAAAAAGAACAATTTCACGCCAAAGACAAACTTGAACAAATAGCCAACCCTCCCCAGAAAAGTGAATATGAAAAAGGTCAACTACTGATCTAACATCATTGGGTTAGTGAAACTGATGATGAGTACCAAGTTCTCGGATCTTCAGCTGGATTGTTTGAAGGAAACGCCATTTTGATAGCTGATTAATCTGGTGAGGATCGATAAAGTTGACCTCAACAAATACATGAAGTTCAATGATGTCATTGTATGCGTGCTAGAGACATACAAGGCATCCAAAGACATATTTTACATCGGCGAGAAAAATATGAATATGAATTCCACATCCTTTGTGATTTTGTAAATATTAGAATACATTAGACAAAAGAACTATAACTAGTTATTTTGATTGTGTTTAATAAGATACAATGGTATGTTGCCATAATATTTGCTACTAGAAAGTCAATGTTAATATTCCTATTGGTTTATGTTATTTTATAATTATATGTACACATAATCATTGGCTTAATGTGACTAAATTAATTCATTTGATGTTTTATTCGTGATGTTAACATTCACATCAACAATCTGATTGTGCATAAACATACACTTCATGTTTGTGTATACACAAAAATGATGGTTTGTGCTTAATGCAATATTGATGTAGTCATATTTTGAGAGATTAAAAAATAATGTAAACCTTTACATTGTTGTCAATTGCTTTACAATTGTGTACACATTATCATTAGCTTAATGTGATTTGTGGGCAATGTAATTTTAATGTGAACTTTAATATCACCATTCCATATTAGTAATTAACACTTTGAAACCGTAGTGTCTTCATCTATATTCCGTAATTCATGTGAACCTTCACATTCAGATATTTTAATGTGAATATTCACATCATGTTTGTATTCAAAGTGAAAGTCGAGGTTTGTTATTGTGTAAGTTGATGCAATGCTAATGTGAACCTTTACATCACCTTGTCACAAGAGTAATAATAAACAGTGAAAACATATTCACCATTCAATATTATATTGGTGTGTGAATAATATTAATACCAATTGATAACACAATGATAAATTTTCAATTCAAATTAATGTGAATATTAACATCGATTACATCATGCAAAAAAAATAGCTAGTCTATATTTTGCACAACTAATCTCAAAACCGAACACTCTATGAACATTCACATTGTTCAAGCCAAAACCAAACACTCTATGAACATTCACATTGTTCATGCGATGTGAATATTCACCATATTCAAAATTTTAAATCAAAACTCAAACACATAATTAATCAAAACCAACAACCCCATACAACTAACCAACCAAAATTTAATCTAGATAATAATGTTAAAAGTAAGAAACAGAGCATACAATCCTTCATATACATTCACATTCTTCCTGTAATGTGAATATTCACCACATTCAAAAAGCCAAGCCATATCTCAACCACATAACCAGCCAAAACCCATAAACCCATTCAATCAAATAAAACTTGTATCGGCGAGAAAAATATGAATATGAATTTTACATCATTTGTGATTTTGTAAATATTAGGATACATTGGACAAAAGAATTATAATTAGTTATTTTGATTGTGCTTAATAAGATACAATGGTATGTTGTCATCAAATTTGCTACCAGAAAGTCAATGTTAATATTCCTATTGGTTTATGTTATTTTATAATTATGTACACATAACCATTGGCTTAATGTGACTAAATTAATTCATTTGATGTTTTATTCGTGAAGTTAACATTCACATCAATAATTTAATTGTGCATAAACATACACTTCATGTTTGTGTACACACAAAAATAATGGTTTGTGCTTAATGCAATGTTGATGTAGTCATATTTTTAGAGATTAAAAAATCAATGTAAACCTTTACATTGTTATCAATTGCTTTACAATTGTGTACACATTATCATTGGCTTAATGTGATTTGTGGGTAATGCAATTTTGATGTGAACTTTAATATCACCATTCCATATTAGTAATTAACACTTTGAAATCATAGTGTCTTCATCTATATTTCAAAATTCATGTGAACCTTCACATTCGTATATTTTAGTATAAATATTCACATCATGTTTGTATTCAAAGTAAAAGCTGAGGTTTGTCGTTTTGTAAGTTGATGCAATGCTGATGTGAACTTTCACATCACCTTGTTACAGTGGTAATGAACACAGTGAAAACATATTCACCATTCAATATTATATTGGTGTGTGAATAATATTAACACTAATTAATAACACAATGATAAATTTTCAATTCAAATTAATGTGAATATTAACATTGATCACATCATGTAAAAATAATAACTAGTCTATATTTTGCACAACTAATCCCAAAACTGAGCACTTTATGAACATTCACATTGTTTATTCGATGTGAATATTCACCATATTCAAAAATTTAAATCAAAACTCAAACACATAATCAACTAAAACCAACAACTCCATACAACCAACCAACCAAAATTTAATCTAGATAATAATGTTAAAAGTAAGAAACAGAGCATGCAATCCTTCATATACATTCACATTCTTCCTACGATGTGAATATTCACCACATTCAAAAAAACAGAGCCATATCTCAATCACATAACCAGCCAAAACCCATAACCCCATTCAACCAAATAAAATTTGCATCGGCGAGAAAAATATGAATATGAATTCCACCTCCTTTGTGATTTTGTAAATATTAGAATACATTTGACAAAAGAACCATAATTAGTTATTTTGATTGTGCTTAATAAGATACAATGGTATGTTGTCATAAGATTTGCTACGAGAAAGTCAATGTTAATATTCATATTAGTTTATCTTATTTTATAATTATGTACACATAACCATTGGCTTAATGTGACTAAATTAATTCATTTGATGTTTTATTCGTGATGTTAATATTCACATCAATAATCTGATTGTGCATAAATATACATTTCATGTTTGTGTACACACAAAAATAATGGTTTGTGCTTAATGCGATGTTGATGTAGTTATATTTTTAGAGATTAAAAAATCAATGTGAACATTTACATTGTTGTCAATTGCTTTACAATTGTGTACACATAATCATTGGCTTAATGTGATTTGTGGGCAATGTAATTTTGATGTGAACTTTAATATCACCATTCCATATTAGTAATTAACACTTTGAAACCATAGTGTCTTCATCTATATTTCAAAATTCATGTGAACCTTCACATTGGTATATTTTAATATAAATATTCACATCATGTTTGTATTCAAAGTGAAAGCTGAGGTTTGTCGTTGTGTAAATTGATGCCATGCTGATATGGACCTTCACATCACCTTATCACAGTGGTAATGAATACAGTGAAAACACATTCACCATTCAATATTATATTGGTATGTGAATCATATTAACACCAATTGATAACACAATGATAAATTTTCAATTCAAATTAATGCGAATATTAACATTGATCACATCATGTAAAAATAATAACTAGTCTATATTTTGCCCAACTAGTCCCAAAACCGAACACCTTATGAACATTCACATTGTTTATTCGATGTGAATATTCACCATATTTAAAAATTTAAATCAAAACTCAAACACATGATCAACCAAAACCAACAACCCCATACAACCAACCAACCAAAATTTAATCTAGATAATAATGTTAAAAGGAAGAAATAGAGCATACAATCCTTCATATACATTCATATTCTTTATGCGATGTGAATATTCACCATATTCAAAAAAACAGAGTCATATCTCAATTACATAACCAGCCAAAACCCATAACCCCATTTAACCAAATAAAACTTTCATCGGCGAGAAAAATATGAATATGAATTCCACTTTCTTTATGATTTTGTAAATATTAGAATACATTAGACAAAAGAACCATAATTAGTTATTTTGATTGTGCTTAATAAGACACAATGGTATGTTGTCGTAATATTTGCTACTAGAAAGTCAATGTTAATATTCATATTGGTTTATGTCATTTTATAATTATATACACATAACCATTGGTTTAATGTGACTAAATTAATTCATTTGATATTTTATTCGTGATGTTAACATTCACATCAATAATCTGACTGTGCATAAATATACACTTCATGCTTGTGTACACACAAAAATGATGGTTTGTGCTTAATGCAATGTTGATGTAGTCATATTTTTAGAGATTAAAAAATCAATATGAACCTTTACATTGTTGTCAATTGCTTTACAATTGTGTACACATAATCATTAGCTTAATGTGATTTGTGAGCAATGTAATTTTGATGTGAACTTTAATATCACAATTCCCTATTAGTAATTAACACTTTGAGACCATAATGCCTTCATCTATATTCCAAAATTCATGTGAACCTTCACATTCGTATATTTTAGTGTGAATATTCACATCATGTTTGTATTCAAAGTGAAAGCTGAGGTTTGTCGTTGTATAAATTGACATAATGAAGTGAACCTTCACATCACTTTGTCACAAAGGTAACGAACACAAGGAAAACATATTCACCATTCAATATTATATTGGTGTGTAAATAATATTAACACCAATTGATAAATCAATGACAAATTTTCAATTCAAATTAATGTGACTATTAACATCGATCACATCATGCAAAAAAAATAGCTAGTCTATATTTTGCACAACTAATCCCAAAATCGAACACTTTATAAACATTCACATTGTCCATGCGATGTAAATATTCACCATATTCAAAAATTTAAATCAAAACTCAAACACATGATCAACCGAAACCAACCCTATATAACCAACCAACCAACCAACCAAAATTTACTCTAGATAATAATGTTAAAAGTAATAAACAGAGCATACAATCCTTTATAGACATTCACATTCTTCCTGCGATATGAATATTCACCACATTAAAAAAACAGAGTCATATATCAACCACATAACCAGCCAAAACCCATAACCCATTCAACCAAATAAAACTTGCATGTTCATCAATTCCAGAAAATAAAGTTGAAAAAAAGAATTTAACAATATAGATTGGATACAAAAATAGTTGCGATTCAAGTCCATCTCCTCTTTCCCTTTGATTCAATCCAATCAAATGTAAGTTTCAATCAATCTACTGAACAAGTTTGTAAGTCATCATCTCTGTTCCTTCGATTCAAATCCTCCTCTGTTCCTTTGATTTTCGGCTGAAATCATAACTATGGCAGAAAAAAAAAAAAAAAAAAAAACAAACAGAGCACAAACTCTAAATCGTCATCTTCTCTCCTACAGGAATGAAACCCTATCGCAATAAAATACTACCACGAACTCTGTGTCGTTGTCTTCTCTCCTATAGGAACGAAACCCTACCACAACAAAAACTGATGGAAACGCGTGTATCATTCTTATATATAATATATATCAATAATAGACATAAGGGTATAATAGTCTAACAAAAAATATAAATCAAGAAAAAAAAACCTTATAGAATAAAAGTATAAACACATGGGACTAATTAGGTTATAATGTTCCTTTGTGGACTTATTGGGATAAAACACTTCTAAATGAGATTTATCAATAAAAAACCCAAAAATAAAATGCATAACTGCTTTCCTATACAATAATAAAATTACATAAATTATTAATTAAAACATATTTCTAACATCATTAAACATTGTTAATTGACTTAATGATTTATTAACAAAATAACGATTTGTTATGAAATTAGAAATCTTAAGAGTGGAATGTAATTTCTAAAATCATAGAAAACGATTTATATTTTAATCAAATTTTAAGAAATATGTTTGTAATTTACCCTAATTTGTATGTGTGTAAAGTTGTTAGAATTCAATTCTATATTATTCCCAGGAGCCTATTTGAGGACTGAGAAAGTCACATATTTTTCGATTTTTTTTTTTTAGTTTTTTTTTTTTTTTTTTGAAATCGGTCTTGTGTAAATAAATTTAAAAAGTAAAAATAAAAATAAAAATTCAAAAAATGTGCACGAAAGACAAAAGAAAAACAAAAAACAAAATAAAAAGTCAACTATTTTTAGCTTTTTTTGGTTGTCTTTTCTAGATTTTTTTTTTCAAATTTTAAATTTTCTTTTATTTTTTCAGTTATCTACTTGAGTAGAATTCAAAGGTATAAAGTTATTACTTTAAAAATCAACCCCAAACACCAACATAGTCAATTGTTTTCCCTCCCAACTTTATGGTTGCTTTCATTTTCAGACCATCTCTATTTTGTAAAAGAAAACTGATTTGTGGCTTTAAAACTGCTGGTACTAATGGCACTAATTTCTTTTTTTGGTAACTTTGTTTTTTTTTTTATTACCTGATATATAAATTAGTGCCATTAGTGCTCAATAAATTAGTGTCACAAATCACAACTGTTTGTAAAAACACCTTTTTTTCAAAATCAAATATGAAAAAACCTCTTCAAAATCTATTTTTAATGGCCTGTCATTTCTCTTAATCAACTTATAGTATTACTCAAATTTTGACATAATTAGAAAGAACATTTACAGACTACATTTGATATTGAATGTAATCCACACCATATTAATCTTAAATCAACACCATACGCTTCACTTTTAAAATAAAAATTCTAATCAGATAGCATTTTTCATCTCTCTTGTGACAAAATGCATAAATTGCATTTTAATTTAAAATCTAGTAAGAAAATAAAATAAACATTACAATATTAGTGAAGGATGGAGTAGAATTGTCGAACCTCAACATTTCTATGTTAAAAAATAAATGACAAACATATTTTTAAAAATAGATTATTCATTTTCTTAAGATAACCACAATAAAATGAAAATATTATAATTATCGAATTAATTTAATTTTTTTTTCATGAATGATATATATAAAGGGTCTCACAAAATGAATAGTTCAAATCATTAAAATGGAACTTTTGATAAGCTCCACAAACCCCTCATTTTATCAAATTTAAATTTAAATTTGAGAAAAAATCAATGTGATAAAAAGGGTATATCAACCAACGGAGTTTGTTTGATCGGCCAAAATTTTTGTACGAAGTCCGTGGTTTGAACCTGCACATTCTTGTTTGATTACTTATAGAATAATTTTGGGTACCCACCCTTAACTTACAAACTATAAATTAATTTTAAAATTATACTAAGTACAAAATTAAAAATATTATTATATTAAATATAATAAAATATAATAATATAAGATAAACCAAAATTAAATATTATTATATTAAATAACCTACAAACTATAACTTAATTTTAAAACTATACTGAGTACAAAACAAAAAATGAAAAGAAGTCTAATAAAATGAATTTTATCTTTGTAATAGAAGAAAATATTGTTTTAACTGAGGTACGGTACAGTTTTGGTATATACTAGATATGTTTGGATGCGCCAAAAATTAAGAATTAAGTACGTGTGTTGTATACTCGGTGTACGTATGCAGAAATATCATATGTCAGTAAGTACCTGGTACTGGTATGATATGTTTGTTGAATTATCAATGCTTCATAGTCTCAAAATAATTCTAAATAAGAATTTTTATATTTTTTATTATTTTTTTGTAAAGTATATATTATTTAAAATTTAATTTTTCATTATTGAGATAAAAATTATTTATAAAATATTTCAATTTATTTTTTTTTATATTTGGGGAAAAAATTGATTTTTAAGGTATGGTTATGGGTAAAATAAAGATCGGATTGGACGGTGTTGTTCGGCCCTTGGGAGCCCACCACGGGTCCCGTTTTGATAATCTGAACCGTTGAATGTGTAGAGCTCGTCGAGTACTATATGCTTGTAAAAAATCATGTTGATTGAATATCGATAGTTATATAATCAAATCAGTTTTGTATTAAAAAAAATGGACGGTGAACAAATTAACGATTGACAAAAAACTGATCCAATTAGATAGCTATCGATATTCGATTAACACGATTTTTACAAGTATATAGTACTCTATGAGTTCTACACATTGAATGGTTCGGATTATCAAAACAAGACCCGTGGTGGGCTCTCATAGGCCGAATAGCACCGTCTAGTCCGATCTCGAACTAGAGGCAAGTTGCTCCCAAAACGGAATTCCAAATGAACTTTGGTGCCACGTCAACACATTCTGTTCAATTGTAGACGGAACGTGACGGTAGGGGTCAAATTGATCAAAATTTTAAAAGTTTTAATATAAAATCTATATTAATCGAAGTCTGGGGGTCGAATTGAAAAACGTGTGAAAATTTGGGAGGCAAAATGATATTTTTTCTATTAATTATATATTGTGTATTATTTAAGTGGTAAGAGTGTTTTTAATTGACTCTATGATCTTATGTTCAAATTCCGCTATCTTTTTTATTTAATTAATTAATTATCTTATTTTATTTTATTTTTGAATAAAAAAATTAACACTTGACGTAAGGAGAAAAAGAGATTTCATGGCACTAACAAACCTATTCACTTTATATAGGGGTGTTTTGGAAAGATAATTAAAAGTTGACTTTTTTATTTTTTTCACTATTTCATGTGAGAGGTGATATGATTCAAAATGGATTAAAAGCTGACTTTTACTTTTTTTGGTGTGTTGCCAAAACAGCCCATAATACAAGTTTGAGTTTTAAACTCGTAAGAATCACTGAAATTTATCAAAGTCTTGGTCTTTGGCGGAGTGAAGCATGTGACGAAATCTCCAGCGACAGATCAAGCGGTTATCTTGCACAAAGGCATATATATCAAGTTCTCATGCACGATGCAATCGCTGCTCACCTACATTCCCGTGAAGGGAACCATTGTGCAGATAGGCTTGCAACTGGGAGTTCATCATGGAGAAAATCTAGTAGTTCTAGTGACCTCCAAATGATCTTGCTAGTCCGCTAGTTGCGCACATTGTTGGATTATCTCGTGAATGTGCCTAAGTCTGTTTAGGCCTTTTGGTGTTTTTCTGTCTTGTTTTTTCTTTCTGTAATCCTTTCCTTTGAATCAAAAAAAATATATATGTATTGCAAGTTAAAGAAATAAAAATAAAATAAAATATTTAACATATATTGTGAAAAATTTAGAAATCCCCTAAATATTAATTTGTGATTATGTATAAATTTTAAGCAGTAAATAACAATCTTAATCAAACAATCAAGACAGATCAACACAACAATTTTAACATGGAAAACTACAATTAGAGCACCCCCAATTGTAATAAAAAATCACAGGCAAAAGCCACAAAACAATCTACTAAGAAGACAAAAGGAATTACATAAGTGCACTCTCAATTACCTAGCGAATCCACGCCCAAATCGAATTGACCCCTATATGCCTCTTCCATCACGGTCTTCACCTCGAAATCGTTTTGCTCAACGTTGAATCCACAACACCGATGTCGAATCACGACGATGAGCCACTTCGAAATCCACCAGAGCTTTAGGCCCGAATTTTATGGAATTCACCGAAGAACAATACTCTCTTTTGTATTGAACGAAACAAACAATCCCTTGATGTATGCTTTTCAAACCAGATTTAAACTCAAACAAACATCAAAGAAACTAGTAAAGAAGCTTCATATATAAACCCTAATATCCAAGAAGAAGATCTGGAAACCATAACCCTAAAATCTGACTGAAACACATATTTATAGAAAATCGGGTTGCGAAGGTCGCTTGAGCAAGAAGACTAAAACTCGTGTTTTTCCAAGTGTCTTCGCTCGAGCCACCAAAGTGTCACTCGAGTGAGAAATGCAACTTCTCAGTATTTTTTACAGTCAGTGAAAATTTTTGAGACCAAAGATTCTTCGCTCGAGCGAACAAACAACTTCAATTGCATTTTTGCTTTTTGCTTCGGGGGCGTTGCCCCTCGAACCCGTCTGGGCGTTACCCCGGACCCGCCAAGGGGGCGCTGCTCCTTGGACCCCTGCGAGTTGACCGGGCAGCTTGATCTTCAACATAGTCAGCGAAGTGGAAAATATAAAAGAACTAACTTTTGAAACTTCTCTGCAAGGTACAATTCGAGTTGAATTAGCATCTAAAACTCATAACTTTACTGAAATAAAAGATTGAATAAAATTATAACTGAAAAGAGTTTTGTTAAACGAAATTTCCAAGAATAAAAACCTAACATATTGGTTGTAATCTCAAGTAGTAAAAGTCTTCTTTATCAAATTTGTGATCTTAAGTTTAAGTCTCAGCCTATTCCTTTTTTTTTTTTGTCTTCTTCTTCTTCTTTTTTTATAGATAACTGGACACTTAACATGAAGAGACAAAACTTCAAGAAATCAATCCAAGCGTTCACATATATAATAACTAGCGGATGGCACACGCGATCCGTGTGCAATTCAAATAACTAATAATAAAAACAAATAATAAATAATTTAGTATCAAAATATGTATGTTGCTTAAGTGATAAGTATATTCTTAATAAAACTCAAGGTCTTGGATTCAAAACTTACTTATGTTGTATACAATAATTTTTTTATTTTAATATATATAAAAGTTACCACGTAGTATGAGAAGAAGAAGGTTTTACTAAACTAATTTAGACCTTTACTTAATAACAGTATAAATAGATATAGATATGCTATTTAAATATTATTTTATGACTAATATAGAAATCAATCACGCAGTTAAAAAATTTGATGTAGAGTATTTTACCAAATTAATTAAGGGAAAATTATTGAAAAGTCCTGATTTGAAAAATGTTGCACAAGTTGGCCCCACGGTCCAAATGTTTGATTAGCAAGTCCTTTGAAATGGTAAATTGTAACCAAGAAGTCCCGTTTCAAATGTAGCTTCAGACAGGGACGATTATGCCCTCTTTAGTTTATTTGCAGGAAGTTCTGTAGTTTTGGAATGTGCAGATCAATGTTTGGATTGAACAAGCAAACGTGAACAATGTCACAGAAGATGGACTGACGAAGCAAACGAAATAAAAATGGTAGATCAACGTGAACAATGTTAGGAGGGAAATCGACGAACAAATAAAATCGACGTGAACAATGTTTGGTAGGAATCCGGCAGATTGACTTTGCCGATGTAGTACACCGACTTGACGATGTTCACACTAGAAGCAACAATGGCAGACTATCACAGCAGATAGACTGGCCAAGCAAACAAAATCAATGTAAACGATGTTAGAAGGGATTCCGGTAGATCGACTTTGCCGACGCGGTACACCGAATGGTCGGGTTGTTGAATGCAAAGACGAAGTCGAGACTGATGGACCCGCCAAAGCAAGATCAAAGATCTTAAAGGATGATGAAATCGGCTTTTTTGCCTGCAGTTTCTTGTGAATCAAAAGTACATAAACAAAAAAATTGGTGTCATGCATCTCTTATCACGCAATTTCAAATGAAAATTCAGAAGGTAAGAATTTAAATTTCAATCAGGCAATCCACATCAAGAACACAGATTTTTAGCATATTCTAATAATCAAACCTTTTTGTCGGAATTGTCGAGGAAGAAAACCCCGTAGTCTAGGGTTTCGAATTGGCCTTCCTCTTGGATATGAATCTGGGGCTTATACAAAGCACTGCAAGTGAATAGCCTCCTCTTGGGTACTAATTTTTTGTTGTTGTTGTTGTTGTTGTTGTTGAAGATAAGATTGAAAGCTTGAGATCTTCGCAATGGCGTCCCTTTGAAGAGTAAGGCAGTGGTGGTGGTGGTGGTGGTGAAGGAGGCGTTGGTTGCTACTGCTGTGGCTGTCACTTTGGTGACCACTGCCATTGTTGATTTTGCTATGAACTCCAAAATCAGAGAGGGAGTCTGCGAAGACAAAGAAGAAATCTGGTAGGCTCGGCTCTTTCTCACTCTCAATTAGTAATTTTACAACAAAACTATGACATTATGGTCCTTCTTTGGATGAAGATTTGCCTGAAGAGTACAAGATGATGAAGTTCAGTTTATGGTATGTGATACAATTGGCGAGTTTGATTTTGATTATTGGTGCTTTAGCTTGTAGCCTTGCAATTCCCAGATTTAGAAACAAAAGATTGTATGAACTTGAATTGTAGAAATGCAAACTCATGATTTTGGTTCTGATTTCGGATTGTGAAAAATCCAAAATGGAAATTCGAAACCATTTCAATGTGTCTTATTTTGCGTGTTCACATCACGTACGAAACAACACTATGACGTTACCACGTTTCATTTCTATGCATGTTACAAACCTATTAAATTAAAAAAGGTATTAGTGCGCTTTTCCGATCAACGTGACACACAAACACTCATTCACCTTTCCTACACAACCCACGCCAATCAACCAATAATACTAGTAGTGGCAAAATAGTCAACAAACAAATTAAGGGACCATTCAGTCACCAAGAAAGCATTTAGGATCTCATGAATTACAAGTCCACAAAATGGGATTTACTGGTCAATTCTCCATTAATTAATGATATTTATTTTTAAATTTTTATTCATTTATATATATTCAATGTTTGATTCCATAATTAATTTTGTTGGTAAATTATAAATACATCTTTAATATTTGCTTAAAGTACAGATTAATCTTGTGATTTGAAAAATTACAAATATCTCCTTGTCAAATTATAAATACATCTTTAATATTTGCTTAAAGTACAAATTAATCTTGTGATTTGAAAAATTACAAATATCTCCTTGTCAAAATTTTTTGTTTAACAAAATTAACTAAAAAAAATAAAATTCATAATTGCTCTCCTATACAATAATAAAATTACAAAATTATTAATTGAAATATATTTCTAACATCATTAAAAATTATTAATTGACTTAATGATTTATTAATAAAAATGACAATTTATTATAAAATTAGAAACTTCAGAAGTGAAATGTAATTTTCAAAATCACAAAGGGTGATTTGTATTTTGATATAATTGATCTTAATTTTTATGTGCATAAACATATTAAAATTCAATTCTATATTATTCCCAAGCGCCTATTGTTCTCTTGCTTGAGGACTGAGAATGTTACATATTTTTTCGATTTTCATTTTTATTTTTTAGTTTTTTTTTTTAAAATTATGTCAATTTTATTTTTTCAAATTGGTCCTGTGTAAATAAGTTTAAAAATTAAAAATAAAAATACAAATACAAATTCAAAAAATGTACACTAAGGACAAAACAAAACAAAAAGTCAATTATTTTTAGCATTTTTTGAAGTCTTTTCTGGACTTTTTTTTTTTTCAAGTTTTAAATTTTCTTTTATTTTTTTAATTTATCTAATTGAGTAGAACCCAAAAGTATAAAGTTTTTTTTTTTTTTTTTGGATTCATACAAGTATATAAAGTTATTACTTTAAAGAGTCAACCCCAAACACTAACATAGTTCAATTGTTGTCCCTCCCAACTTTACTGTTGCTTTCATTTTCAGACCATCTCTATTTTGTAAAAACACTTTTTTTTTACCAAAATCAAAATATGACAAAACCTCTTCAAAATCTATTTTAATGGTCTGTCATTTCTCTTAATCAATTTATAGAATTATCAAATTTTGACATAATTAGAAAGAACATTTACAGACCACATTTGATTTTAATTTTAAATACATCTTTGATATTTGCTTAAAGTACAGATTAATCTTGTGATTTGAAAAATTACAAATATCTCTTTGTCAAAAATTTTTGTTTAACAAAATTAATTAAAAAAAAATAAAATTCATAACTGCTCTCCTATACAATAATAAAATTACAAAATTATTAATTAAAATATATTTCTAACATCATTAAAAATTATTAATTGACTTAATGATTTATTAATAAAAATGACAATTTGTTATAAAATTAAAAACTTCAGAAGTGAAATGTAATTTTCAAAATCACACAGGGTGATTTGTATTTTGATATAATTGATCTTAATTTTTATGTGCATAAACATATTAAAATTCAATTCTATATTATTCCCAAGCGCCTATTGTTCTCATGCTTGAGGACTGAGAAGGTTACATATTTTTTCGATTTTCATTTTTATTTTTTAGTTTTTATTTTTTTTAAATTATGTCAATTTTATTTTTTCAAATTGGTCCTGTGTAAATAAGTTTAAAAATTAAAAATACAAATACAAATTCAAAAAATGTACACTAAAGACAAAACAAAACAAAAAGTCAATTATTTTTAGCATTTTTTTTAGTCTTTTCTGGACTTTTTTTTTCAAGTTTTAAATTTTATTTTATTTTTTTAATTTATCTAATTAAGTAGAACCCAAAAGTATAAAGTTTTTTTTTTTTTTTTTTTTGGGATTCATTCAAGTATATAAAGTTATTACTTTAAAGAGTCAACCCCAAACACTAACATAGTTCAATTGTTGTCCCTCCCAACTTTACTGTTGCTTTCATTTTCAGACCATCTCTATTTTGTAAAAACACCTTTTTTTACCAAAATCAAAATATGACAAAACCTCTTCAAAATCTATTTTAATGGTCTGTCATTTCTCTTAATCAATTTATAGAATTATCAAATTTTGACATAATTAGAAAGAACATTTACAGACGACATTTGATTTTAATTTTAAATTAACACCCTACACTTCACTTTTAAAGTAATTTTTAAGATAAAAATTCTAACCAGATAGCATTTTTATCTCTCTTGTGATAAAATCCATAAATTGCATTTTAATTAAAATCTAGTAAGGAAATAAAATAAACATTACAATTTTAGTGAAGGATGGAGTAGAATTGTCAAACCTCAACATTTTTATGTTAAAAAACAGATGATAAATATGTTTTTAAAAATAAATTATTTATTTTTTTAAGATAAATATAATAAAATGAAAATATTATATTTATCGAATCAATTTAATTTTTTTTTCATAAATGATATATATTAAAAATTTCATAAAATAAATAGTTCATATTACCAAAATGAGATTTGTAGTAACTTCACAAGCCTTTATTCTATCAAATTTAAATTTAAACTTTAAAAGGGTTATTCACCCAAAAAAACTTTTAAAAGGGTGAGTTAGTTTGATTACCTAGAACTTCTGTACCAATTCAGTAACTTTAAACTTTTAAAAGGGTAAGTTAGTTAGGTTGGCTAGAACTTCTGTACCAAGTCAGTGGTGGTTTGAACTTGTTCGTGAGTTTTATTCCTGTATGATTGTTTATAAAATAATTCTTATCCACCCTTAACTTTTTCAAATTTATCTGGTTGTGATTGGATTTGTGTAATGTAAGATTTATATAGAATAAATTTCAATCATAAGATGATAATACTAAATAATTTTTGAATAATTAAATATGAATTTATATTATTATTGCTGTTTATATATCTAATAAAATTTTGGGTAGCTTTTGATCGAGTTTTTTAAATATAATTTGATAATAGAGTTGTATTTTGAGTTTGTGAGTTTTAGAATTATGATTTGAGTGTAAAACATTTGTTTGGTTATGAGTGTTTTCAAAACTTAATTTAAAAAGTTATAACTTATAACAAAACACATAACTTAAAACTCTATTGAAATTTCTGATCAACACTCATAACCAAACTCTTTTGAAAAGTTAATTCAAAAAATTAATTATTAACAAAAAATAACACTCATAAGCAAACTATTTTGAAAATTCAATTCAAAAAATTAATTATTAACAAAAAATAACACTCATAACCAAACTCTTTTTAAAATTTAATTCAAAAAATTAAGGGGGATGCACCAATAAATCCCAAATTAATAATTTATACATTGTTTAGTCTTAAAAGTTTTCTTATAGACTAAAAAATCCCATTATAATGTTTCAAACATCAGATTAATGTTTCGAACATTAGATTTCAAACATCTAATGTTCATCAGATTTCAATAATGTTTGAAATTATAGGATGAATGTTTCAAATATTAAATTTCACACATCTAATGTTCATCAGATTTCAATAAATTTTGAAATTATAGAATGAAACATCAGATTTATTTACATCATGAACAACATGATGATGTATAAATGGGACTAAATGGAGCATAAGAAAACTTTTAGGACTAAATGGTTCAACTTTTTAGAAATTAGGATTTATAGATAAATTTTTCAAAAATTAATTATTAACAAAAAATAACATTATTTTTTTTTAATTGAAAATAACTCAAAAAGTTATAACTCATAACTAAACATACAACTCAAAACTCTATTGAAAATTCTATTCAAAACTCATAACCAAACTTTTTTTAATATTCAAATAAAAAAAAAATGTTATTTTGGTTTAAAAAAATAATTTTTATATTTAAAAAATATAAAAAACAAATATAAATTTTTTTTTTTTTCCAAATAACAAGTGGCGATTGGTGATTAACGATTGGCAATTGGCAATTGAAAAATATATATATATATATATTACACTGTTCCAGTCAACCGGCCGAACGTTCGAAAGATGACCGGATAGATCTAAAATTCAAAAATTTTGTGCTTTTCATAATGGAAAACATGAAAGAGAGAGTAGTCAAACGTGAAGGAAAATTATATTTTGAAATGTGTGGTGGAATCACATGTTAAAAACTCTATCCAAACATAAAATACAAAGGGTGCGTTTGTTTGGATGGACTGGATAAGGGGGGATTGTAATCCATCGGGCTATTAATCCTGGGATATATTGTCCCAGGACTATTTGGTTGGACTAAATTTATATCCTATGTTTGTTTAGTCATGCGATTAGATGTCTGGATTGGACTATTTTTAGTTATCTAATGTTTGTTTGGAATATTATGGAGAAGGATAAATACTCAAATGACTATTTTATCATTTTCAATTATTTACTAAGTAATAGCAATATTAAACATAACTTTAATATTTTAATTATTTTTAGCTAGATTAAATAAAAATTTGTTTTATTTTATTTTTTGCACAATATTTTAATTATTTTAATTTATTATTTTCAATTAAATTAAATTTATAATTTACATTTTTTATTTAATATATAATTTTAAATTAACGACAATAAAAAATAATTTTATTTAATATATAAATTAAATTTTCAACAATACTAAAAAAATTTAATTTATAAGGCCATAATTTATAATTTATTATTTTTAAATAAATTTAATTTATAATTTATATTTTTTATTTAATATATAATTTTAAATTAACAACACTAAAAAAATTTAATTTATAAGGTCATAATTTATAATTTATTATTTATTATTTTTAATTAAATTAAATTTATAATTTATAATTTATAATTAAAATTTTTTATTTAATATATAATTTTAAATTAACAACACTAAAAAAATAATTTATAAATATTCAAGAGACTATTTTATCATTTTCTAATTTTTTGCAAAGTAATAGCATCACAAAATAATTTCATGAAATACCAATACCATGATTTCTATCTTATCCTCTATGAAATAGAATAGTTCCATATTTATAGGGTAATAGTCGAAAAAGACTATTAATTAAGAACAAAAAAGATGAAATAACCAATAATCTATTAATCTGGTGAAATTAATAGTCCAATCTCACCCATAATCCTTAGAAACAAACGCACCAAAATGGAAGGATGGAATTACATTTCCGGAACGCAACTAAACACAGCCTTGGTTTTTTCCTGACAAAGACAGAACCAACCAAATCAGATCCCATTAATTTGCTTGTCCATTAGTCATTTAATGATACATAAAACACAAACCCAACAAACATGATTGATTGTGCATGTGGAAACATGCACATGGACCATGGTTTGGAGCCAGATAGACGCATCACTAGGTAGGTGGACCATGGTTTTGCCAGATCCATAACATGCCCCCACTAATTTACATCACAAATTGGAATTGCACATGCGCTTCATGACATATGCCACCCATTTTACCTCACAAACTTCCAATTTCATTTAATAAATTCTATCATTTTTAAATATCAGTTCCAGAAAATTAAAAAAGTTTGGTGAAGGCCATCAATGTAGGGCCCTCCATGTATTATAAAAAAAATTAAATTTATTTAGTAATTGAATTTTTTTATTTTATTAAATTTATTTATAAAAAAATAATAATAAATATGCATTTAAAAATAAGAAAAAATTATCGATAAATCTAACTTAAGGAATGCATTAGGTATTGCATCCAGGAATCAATCTTATTTGGTGAGAAAGAAGTTAAAAAGTCGCCAATGCCAAAAAATTGACCAAAAATGTCACCAAAAAGTCGTCGACGGAGAATGGCTAGTGAAGGCAATTGGTGGCAGTAAATTGAACAAATAAATGAATAGATAAGTGACACATAAATAGATGGACATTTAAACAAATAGTTGCATAGATAAGTAACACATTCATACATTTAAACAAATAATTGAATATGTAGATGACACGCGTTCAGATTAGAGCATTAAAACAAATATGGAATATTTGAATAGATAGACAAATAATTAAACTTTTAAATAGATAACATATCTTTTTGAACAAATAATATCCTTTTGGAGTAAAAATATTTAAGTTTGGACCTATTATCTCAATAGTTCAAAAAATGAACATTTGGAGTGAGTGCTCTAAGAATAACTCATTTATTTTTTTAAAACAAATACGATGAAATAAAAAAGGTTATCATTATCAGATCTACTTTATTTTTGTACGAATAGCGTACACGATGAGTGTTATAAAAAAACGATTCAAATTATCAAAACAGAGACACAAAGAGCACTCTAAAATAAACGATTCGAATTATCAAAATGGAGACATGTGAACAGATTCCAAGGACCCTTCACGTTTTCATCAAATTATTTCAAATTCAAATTTAGACTGAAAAGAAAAAACCAAAGACTTTAATAAACAACAAAGTAATGCAACTAAATGAACTTTGCAGTAACTAAAAAATTATTGGGTAAATTACAAACACACCCTTTAATGTTTATTTAAATTATAAATTACTTTTTGTGATTCTAGAAATTACATTATACCCCTTAAGATTTCTAACTTCATAACAAATAGGTCATTTTATTAATAAATCATCAAGTTAATTAACAGTTTTTAATAATGTTCAACTTTTATTTCAATTAATAATTCAAATAATTTTATTATTGTATAGTTGAATAGTTAAAAATTTCACTTTTTTAATTAATTTTGTTAAATAAAAAATTCTGACAGAGAGGTATTTATAATTTTCCAAATCACAGAAGACAATTCGTATTTTAAGCAAATTTTAAGGAGTATATTTGTAATTTATCCAAAATTATTCAATGTCGAATCATTGTGAAAACAATAATTAAAAAAACACACTTATATATAGATTCCGTTTACTAGTGAAGAATATAGATTTCAACGAGAGAATGAAGCTGACATTGAATAATTGCTCAATAATCATAGTATTAGTCATAGATGCTTTGCTCAATAATCATAGTATTAGTCATAGATGCTTTGCTCAATAATTGCTCAATAATCATAGAGTCAAAATCATATATATTGTAGGGTGTTGTTAACAAATACCCCTAGCGTACAAATAAAAGATAAAGAATTTGAAGAACACAAAATATTTTTCATTAAATTCAATACATTTCAACTGAAATCAATACATTTTTTAATAATTTTACATATTTTCAATACACTTGATACATATTTCTCAACATTAAACAATATACGCATTTCTTAACATTAAACAAGGCATAACAGATGCTTGTTAGCATTTACCTGCCTATATTATATATGTTTCTCTTAATCTTATTACAACCCTTTTTATTGCCTAATTATATAAAAGAAAAATCTTAAAAGACTTAACAATAAAACTTAGGATTGATTAATTACACCAGGAACCCCTCAATTATTAATAAATATCACTTTACTCTATTCATTTATGAATTCATACATATTGACACATTCAATTATAACAATTATTCAAATAACTCACTTTTGAAGGTATTTTTAAAGGGTAAAAAGTGATACAGGAATTGAACTAATCTTTGCCAATTAACTATCCAGTAATTGCAAGTCATGTGGTTTCAATTTTTGATAAGTGAGCAACCAAGAGGAATAGCACTTCAAATACAGAGTGAAGAGAGGAGCAACTGAGACTATAGTCTCGAACAGAGGTTTGATTCCAAAAGCAGAAGTCTCAAAAAGCAGAGGTCTCAAACAATGCCGCCAGGGATAGGCAACTGGAGAAGAGGAACAATGGACAAATCATAAAATAGAGGTGTGATGCTAGGGTTTCGAACAATGCTAGGGGTCCAAAACCAAAGGTGCAACGAAGAAGGGGTGCGGCTGGCAAAGAGGACTTCCAATAACTTTGATGCCATGTAAGTTTAAAGACAAAATAATATGTTTTATATATTTCTCTTAATCATATTACATCCCTTTAATCACCCTCATTATATAAGAGAAACCCTAAAGACTTCACGATACAACTTATTCAAGAACAAAATTCCTTTCACATTAGACCTGTCAATCAATCATTGCCACCCTAGTCTTCTTGTAAAGAGTGGAGAAAGCCCAAGTGCAAAGGAATTTTTTACAAAACGAAACATATGAGACAAAAGACAGGCCCCACATGTGAACTCCACTTATGTACGGCCAACACACCATTGTCTTTACGTCTGTGTCCCATTTTATGAAAGTATAGCTATAAACAGTGGGCTGGTTTCCAGAACTATGTCTTCAGCAGTAAAACACAGACAGGGTAAAAACATTTTATCATTAAACTGCAAACTTAAAACTTTATATGGTTAAATCGAAAACATGTTGCCGGAGATAACAACAGAACTGTGCTCTGGAGAAGGGGGGAAAAAAAGAAGAAGCAGGGAGACCAACTGCATTTGAAGAAGGAAACGAAGAAAGGAACAAAAAGAAAAGCAGTTTGAACCAGATTTGTCCCTTATTTCATGAAGGCAACATCCACTTGGGTGATCTATGAGACTTCTTCAAACATTTGGGGGTGGCCAGATCTTCCCAAATAACTCCTCGACCCGCCTAGCTTGATTAACATAGCCATCCAATCCGGCAGTCAGAAGTTCTTCAGCAGCAGGGCCCATAGCTGATGCAAAGCTATATTGGTCCCACTTTACAAGCTGAAATAAAGCAAAGATCAACTAGTAAACCTTCACAGCCATCAAGGAAATAAAAGGGAAACTAAAAATACTCCAAACTTGGCTGGTTATATATGTTCCAACTATGAAATTTTTTGATAATTTATTTTCCTCGTTTTCTTTTCTTCTTTTTATTTATTTATTATTTTTTATCAATTGAAGGTTCTTCATTTCTACTTGAAGTTTATTTATTATCTTCTTGGTGGCATCAAGAACCATGAAGAGTGGCTCATCCTAGACCCTGCTGTAGGCAAGAGCCTTATCCACTGGATTTGACCTTTTTTATGAGTGAAAAATAAAAATCATCGATCATTACTTTAGAGAGGTTATCAAAGTGAGTGATGGGATGGGAAAGGCATTGGATACAGGAAAAATCAAAGAATTTGTAATCTTATTTATTTAAGAGTTCTATTTATCTAAGCGTTTAATTTATTTAGGAAGTTGAATTTGTTTGGGATTAATTTGGTTTACCTCTATATATATGACTTTTTATGTGATAGGAATACTTAGAATTTGATGAATATTGATAATTAACTATTGAGATTGATATTGAAAATTGTTTTGAGATGGCGATCCCCGATTTCTTGTTGTTCTTGGCACTAAATCAGTGGGTTTTGTAGCTTCTGTTGGAGTGTTCCAGAACAATAAAGAAAAGGGTCTTCAGCCAACACAGTTTGCAGCTCAGATTGATGCACCATCAGTTTCCATCAGCTTCCAAAAATCTCTACAAATTTCTAAAATTTAAATGAAGCTTGTTTCACAACAAAAAAATTTATGTTGTAATGATTACTTCCCCATTGCTCAAATCAACCACAAGGTAAACATCACCACATACAAAGGGTCATACCAAATAAATGACATTCCAAGCAGATATGTATAATATAAAAGAGTAAGAGGAAATAAGAATGCAGACCTCTTCATCACTGAAGTTGTAGGCAGTAGCTGATTGTGGGGATAACCTTCCCGCAAAAGAGTATTTATCGTCAGGAGGAGTGATAGAATCCTTGAGAGACTGCAATATCTTCAATGGTGTGATGATATAATCAACCCTGCACAAGAGGACAACAAAGCTTGAGCAACTAGTGATCATTTCTGCCGTTCAAACTATCAAATTCCCAAATAATGATTGAAGATCAGTCATAATAAAGTTACCCAAGAAGATTGAAAATATCCTGCTTGTTCCGCACTGCTGCCGCCATCAACTTCGATTTATGCCCATATTTGTGAATGTAATTATAAGCTTTTGTCACCTGCAGTGATGTACTATAGGCTGAGCACATGAGCAATTCAAGGGTGTCAACTGTAATCACTTGAGTGACTCAACATAGCAAGGGAGAAACTAAAAGGCAAAAAATATCAAACAAAATCAATCTATGCCTCGTGTCCCACTAGAAGAAGTAACAGGATTGAATTTAAAGAAAAGATGAAGTAAGCGTTGAACAGCAGTTGAATAAATTTTTCAGACAAGGCCAATGCCCTACCTTACAGAGTTTTGTGGTGGTGGCAGTGCAAAGGTGTCAGCAACTCTGACATTTGAAGGTTTTAAAGAAAACCCTATGTCTAAATTTACTACAAGCTTTGGACCCTATCTTTACCAGCTAACATCACAAATAAAATTCATCCACTCCTGCTCCCACCTCAAAGAAAAATTGAAAACATGTCAAACTGGAAAAGAATAAGCTCTTTTAATTCACTTGTATGCAAGGATACTATTAACAAATTATAAAGTTCATCATTTGAAACTTTGGTGACAAGATTTGCTACAGCTGTTAACCATCAGCAATTGAACCATTTTCTAATCAGTGGGGCCTATGGCCAACTTTCATCAGAGCTCAGAAAAGGCTTTCACCTTAGAAGAGGCACCTTCGTGTTTCAAATCTTTTAAACAGGCAGAAAAGACATGTAGGCATCACCTCTAACAGGAATACTAATAATAGTAATAGTACTACCGATAAACAACAATATTAAAAAACCATTAGCCTACATTTGTCCTGCCAATGCAGTATACTAGGAAGGGTGGAAGAAATATGGTAAACTTTAACATTATTGGAACAAAGTGACTGCAACAGACAAGAACTCTGATCCCAAGCTCCACAGCCCAAGCTTTTACCATGTTTTCATTGATAATGATGGATGATATTACAATTATCTGTGTGTTGTTAGTTAACAAGCCCATAGAAATAGTCTTTAACAAAGAACTAAAAATAGGGTTCAGATAAAAACTTGCCACTACTTTCAAGTTTCCAACAAATCTCTTTTTATTTTATTTTATTTTATTTTTTGAAGGAAGGGAGATAGAAGATGAAAGGTAAAAATATCATCCAAAGAAGATGTGAAAGAATTGAAGAGATGTGGCAGAATCTTTTATTAACACAATCAAAAGAAGGAAGATGTGGAAGAAAAAGAAGAGACGGCAGAACCAAAATACAATGGAAGTTGACGATAACTATAAAAATCAATCTAAACTGCTTAAGCTTAGAAGCCAGGCAACTTTCTCAAAACATGAAAAATCACAAGAACATTTATTTTATTTATTTTGTGTTTGTGTGTGTGTGTGTGTGTGGATGGGTTTATGGGGGAATTCCACCGTAATCTGCCAACATTTTCAAGCAAAGTTTACACTTAAAAACTCAATAAAAGGAGGTGATTCAGTACTATAATGAAGTCACTTCGGGGTTAACATTGCTGCACCCAACACTGACAGATGCAGCAACATCAGCAGTAACTATACAGCCAGCCACCCTACAGGCAAGCAATAATCCTTACTAGCCATAAGGGAATAATGAAGTCAACATAGCAGTGAGGTGTATAACTAACCAAAGCCAACCCAGGATCTTCTCCTCTTCTGAGAGCAGCTTCTATCTCAGGGTCACCAGAATGGTTGCGTGCCCAATCCTGAAAAAGATGAACACACCCTAGCTGTCACCAGATCGAATATTTTACAAACAATGTAATTTACTCATTAGAAAAAGAGGCATTACCCTAATGCGACCAACAAAAATCTGAATAACAGAAGCACCGGCTTGAGCTGCAGCCGCAGCTTGGCCAAAGCTGAAGCATGACAAATGGCAATGATTTAGCAATAGGTTTGATTTATGAATGCTCTAAACCTTAAGAACATGTTCGAGTGTTTCAACAAAGATAGTTGGGGATTAAAAACAGGCAATAGATATACAGGGCCAATCAATACAACAGTGAAATGTTGGAGAAAAAAAGGAGGGGGGGGGGGGGGGGGGGGGGGAAGATATCAAACACCAACTGCAGCTTTTGAACCATGATAAGAGCCTAATGATGCATTAACATTCCAGCCTCATTCTTTAGTTAATGAAAACTCAAACACCACTTAGCAGATAGATATTTCGTAAATATCAAAATGTATAGAATGACCACACCTTCCATATAAATCACTTAATACCTAGATCAGAGACCTTTAATATGAAACATTTTAAAACCCGTGTATATTACATTTGCCAGATATAATGGCACAAACATGAGCTTAATTTTCATCATGACAATCAGTTAATGATCACTTGATAAATGGAGTTTCACATCTGAATTAATATAAAAATTCATTCAAAGTTTTCATAACCAACAAATGAAATATTTGAAGGACAAGCTTCCACTACAAATGCACCTGTAAACAAAAGTCAAGTGTGTCTGTATGCCTTCAGATTCCAATACTCTTGATGCCTCTATTCCCTGAGTAGAAACCAACACATTACAAGCCACAAAGGAAGACAAAGAATTACTAGCATTCATGTGTCATGCAGTTTTTAACATATAAAATATACACACATTTCTCAGATACTCACTTGCCAAGTTGAAGGAATTTTAAATAACAATCGTTCTGGAGGGACGTCAATTCCATGATACAGTTTCAGCAGGTCATGCACCTGTGCAGACAATGATAAACTCAAAAGTGTCAATACTACATATGTACATAATCAGTAGAGGGCACGTTATAACAACGGTTTCAGCATCCCTTGTTACAATTGTCCATCTCAAATATGCTCAAAGTGTTGTGCCAACTGCCCCCAACACTCAATGCTATAGCCATTCAACAAACAACATATAAACGCACAATTTAAAAAACGTTGCAAATATAAAAACTGATATTGACTTACAACTTAATATGGGATTATGGGATGATCAAAATGAATGCAAATCCAATTTTCAGGCAAATACCATATAGCATGAGAGGTTTGGATAATCCAAATGGTCACTTACTCCACATTCATATAGTGAATCACATCTCTCACAAACTACAGACCTTATGAGAAAGAACTACAGGTATCAACATCAAAAACTTACATCCTGTTTAAAAATTAGAAAACAACAAAGGAAAAATAACAAAAAAAAAAAAAAAATCAATGACATCAGGGAGAAAACCCCTTACTGAGAAAATATAAAATACATAAAAAAAATTGAGTCACAACCTTTGTTGAACTGTTCATGTTCAATGGAGGTTGAATATACTGAGCAACAACTCAAAGTAGTTGAGATAAGGCAAAAGCATGCTGATCAGAATGTTAAATCAATATAGAAAGGACTACCAAAAAAGTAATTGAGAGCACAATATTTACTGTCATTAACGTATGGCAGTATCTTCATTACAGACATGAGTGAATGAACCACATGTAATTATATAGGTCCCACTACCTTATGTTATAGGTAATAAAATTTGTTAGAAAAAAACTAGATTGTATAGCTTCACTGAAATTTAATCAACCTTTAAGTTCCAACATCCTACATTCAACTTAAAAACTGATACTATCAAACAAAAAGCTCAGAATAATAAAGGTACAACATATCCCAAGACGAAAAATTGATAAAAAAAAAATAATAATAAATAAATAAAATAAAAAAAAACTTGGAAGAAATCAATACCTTCCTAACAATGCCGTGTGTGTCATATGCAAGACGAGCATCCACTTCCGTTGAAACTCGACCAGGGACGAGCTTTGCAAGTTCACCACCAACATTTACTAAAGCCTACAGATTCCATGCTCAGTTGTCAGACCACCAAACTAACCACATATATGTGTATGCACACACATCCATCTATATTTATATATTTGATGGGTGACTGACGACATGTTCAATCACATTAAGGAAAGGTATTACCTTGTTAACGAAACAGGACATGCGAACATCTGGGCCGGCCAGCCCGTAACACTCAGAATCTGCCAACGCGGTATCCACAGCACTCTACACCCCGGAAACAAATGTACACAAAAACCAATCATATTCATAAGCTCATGCGCCCATCACACCATGTAAATACATTGGCAACCACGTAGAACTACAATGCCTAAAAATCCCATTTTTGTGATTGAATTCTCAATTTCATAACCAAGATTTCAAATTTAAATAGCATTCAGTCCCATATATGTAATATGATTAAATTGATACATGTGTATATATATATATATTACCCTAAACATTGTATCGGGCAGACTGCAGATACCGAGCAGGAGAGAGGAGCTGACAGTGGCAGCAGTTGGAGGAAACCTGTAAATTGCCAAACAAAAACCCAATAATCTGCTGAAAAAGGAAAAGGGGAAATGGGAAATTTGGGGAGAAAGTGTTTTACCTCTCGAAATCATCGAAAATGACAGTATCGGGAACGATCTCGCTGTATCTTGACACAGAGTCTAATTCAGTGATTGAACCTAAATCCATCAAATCCATCAAATAGCACATTGAGTAAATTCAACAGTTCTAGATTATATATAAGATGAGAGAGAGAGAGAGAGAGAGAGAGACCAGTGTCGAGAGAAGAAGAGAAGCCAGTGGAAGCTCGAATTTGAGGAAAGGATCTGTGAGACTTGAAGTTGAAAGTAGGTCTTGCGGAGCGAACGATGAAGCTCAACCTTGTTTCCTATTCGATCAAAATCCCTAAATTTATATATATATATATATAGAGAGAGAGAGAGAGAGAGAGAGAGAGAGGATTCTTACTTGAAGAGAGGAGGAGGAGGAGAGAGCTGAGGAAGGCGGAGAATGCAACGAAGCTGACATTTCGAAAGAGTGTGCTGGTTGAGAGAGTGTGCTGGTTGAGAGAGAGAGAGAGAGAGAGAGAGTAGAACGGGAGATTTATACAGAAATATATGATATGATTGGTTACAGTGTCAGCACATAGCATAAACTAAAATTATTTGCAAAAATTTTGATATTGGATAACGATGGGGTCTGAATCGGTGGAATTAATTCCATTAGTTATTTTTTATTTTTATTTTTTATTAAAAAGTTAATAATTTAAATTTATTCATATTAAAAAGTTAATTGAAATTTTCTTGATAAAATTATAT
Organism: Camellia lanceoleosa; assembly: GCA_025200525.1. Taxonomy (NCBI): domain Eukaryota; kingdom Viridiplantae; phylum Streptophyta; class Magnoliopsida; order Ericales; family Theaceae; genus Camellia; species Camellia lanceoleosa. Next base: position 158,964,578 of record CM045769.1, on the reverse strand, counting down.
TTGATTTATTCGATGGGTTTAACAATGGGGCCAAAATAATATTTTATTCGCGCTGTCTATTTTTAAAAGTAGAATAGAGGAAATTAATAGTGAAGAGATTATTAGTGAGAAAATTAAGTAAAATTATGTTTGTTTTGATGATAATTGTTAGTGTAAGAATTGTTAAATTATTTTTATATAAAATAATAAAACAAAAAAAAAATATAAAAAATTAAACATTAATGTTTAAAAAAAATTCTCAATATGTAAAAAATAAAAAAAAAATTTCTAATTCTCTCACTATTTTTTTAATACCATCTCCACCTCCTCTATTCCAATTTCCTTTTCAACCTCTATCTTAATCATCTTTACTATCCTAATCCCTTTTCTAATTTTACAAACAAACACAATATTATATAACCCCAGCTCCATCTTAATCACCTCCCTATTAGACCCCGAAACAAACGAGGTGATTGCTAAAACTACAAAGAAATTATTAGATATTTGATGCACGTGTCACTGCAAGCATTATCCAAAAGACTCACATCCCCATGTAAATGCAAACCTAATGGTCTTTTTTGGTTTGGGCCTTTTGTGCTCTTGGTCCAAAGCCCAGTGGTGTGGCACTGTGGTAAAATTTTAGGCTATAATTTGGGGTCGCAGATTTTATTTTATTTTATTTATTTATTTAGATTAGTTATTTAGGCGACAGAATATATGAATAGTAGGATGAACTTTTAAAATTTTGGTGACTCATACCTATTGTCAGGAGTGTAGATTTGAATTCCTGCCTGTGTACGAGTTTGTGACCTACTGCTATATGATTGAGTAATCCTATTATGTAGCAACCATCTAAAGGTAACCGTTAAGGTCTCGACTTCTTATAAGATTTAACCCCAAATATTATTCCTTTGTGTTTTCTCATTTATATATATATATATATATTTTAATTACAAAATAATGAGATACTAGAACCATGATCTTCTAGTAAGATATAGAAGTTCTGAACTATTGTTTTATCTTTGGTATGATTCATACCTATCTAACATATAAAAAGAGAGAGATACGAATGAGAAATGTTAGAAATTCTAAAAATTTTATCAAATATCTTATATGAGTATATCTATGTGAAATATTTAGCAAAATTTTTAGAATCTCTAGTATTTTTATATATGAATAGCATTATTCATTAATTATTCTAAAATGTTGAAGATTTAAATAGATTAGTAGTTGATAATTATTTACCTCTTTCAATTAAAAATTGTCTTATTTTACACAAAATCCAATTATTAACACTGCATTTAGTTAAAAAAAATTAAATATATATATTTCAAATCTCTCAAATATAACATAAAAAAAATAAAAATAAATAAATAAATAAATAAATGTCATTGTCATATTTATATAATTATTAAAAAAATAAAAATAAATAAATAAATGTCATTGTCATATTTATATAATTATTAAAAAAATAAAAATAAATAAATAAATAAATAAATGTCATTGTCATATTTATATAATCATTATCATCTTTAGATAGGCTTACTTGTGCTACTACCACAATTTCCCTCTCTCTCTCTCTCTCTCTCTCTCTCTCTCTCTCGTGTGAGTTTTGTCTTTTAATCAATAATAGTACAAATTGTTGACAATACCAAGGTGGATTTGTTTTGAATAATCGGCTAGTTTTGGTGGGCATGTATGGCGGCTTCTACCCTCGCTTACTCGGCCGGGCCTCTAAATAATGGCAAAACGGTGTTCTGCGTTTGCTTCGGGACAAAATTGGGATGGGGCAACTCATTGTCAAAAACAGTGGGCCTGATCCCTTTCTAATTTTTTTTTTTCTTGAGTGTTTCGAATTTGCTAATTTGATAAAAAAAAAATTGAATTATTTTTTGCCTTTAATTAATTAATTAATTAATTTTTTTTTTGTAAATTTAAGTTTTTAAATTCAACTCAACAACACAAACCGAAATGTTTTTTTAAAAAATTCATAAAAAGGCCGAAGAGACAAAAATAAACGATTTTTTTAAACTTATTTGGTTATTAAATAAATTTTTTAAAAAAACAAAATTACGTTTTAAATGTGTCTACACATGGACCACAAAAGTAAATATTTTAATATTTTAACCTAATTTAAAAAAAAAAAAATCACTAAAAATAAAATCAAAAAAATAGATGATTTTAAACAACTCTATTTTAGTCTAAAAGTCAAAAAAAAAAAAAAAAAACTAACAAATTATACAAAAAACTAAAAAAAATACTTCTCTCTTTACTTTTTGCCGTTTTTTTTTTTTGTGTAAAAAATCGAAAAATATTTCACATATTATTTTTTTTTACCTCATATTTTAACTAAAAAATTACTAATAAAATAATCTATTCTCAAATGAGGAATTATTTAGTGAATTAAACAGGTAGCTTATTTACTTACAATCGCGGTTGGTAGCTCGAAAAACCGTGGGTCGAATGGGTCGAAAGGGCAAAACGACGTCTGCTTTTGTTTTTTTTTTTTTCTGCAGAAGGAAGAAGAAGACGAGGGGAGGAAGAAGGAGGGGGAGGAGAGGGGAGAGGAGGAAGAGAAGGAAGGGGAGGGGAGGGGGTCAACAAACTCGGGGTGAGGCAGTGGCGGAGGCGGGGCGGCGAGACAGACGGAGCTGCGGCGAGGCAGAGTCAGAGCTGCGACGAGAACGGCGAGACGACGATCGGCGGCTGGGCGACGATCGGCGAGCTGCGACGAACGTCCGAGGCCTCCGCCGTCGTCCTCCTCTCTCCCTCTCTTCTCTGCTCTCCCTCTCTTCTCTTTCTCTCCCTTTCTTCTCTTTCGGGCCATTCGACCCCCAAGAAATTCGAGCACCCACCCTTTTTCCATTTACTTATTTGCTACAATTTATAACATCATTTATCTATTCTTTTACACATCTTTTTATAAAGAGAGCTACTAATTGCCCCCACATTTTTACTTTCACCCCCTCACTTCTACCAACTATACTCCCACATCTTCTCTTCTTCTTTTGGCAATGCTTTCACCGCCGGCAGCCCTTCACCGGCGACCTCCACCATCTCCGACGACCTTTACCCTCTCCATTTCCAAACCTTAAGTCAATCCAAATCCAAACCCAAACCCAACCCAATCCAAATTTCTTCTTCTTCTTTTTCCTCTAAACCCAGATCTGGTTTTCAAAACCCAAATTCTTCTTCTAGCAACCCAAATTAAAGCCTGAATTAAGACACCTTAAAACTTAGGGGTGAGCAGCGGATATACTGATCCGCCAAAACCGACCGAACCGAACTGATCCGCCGCGTTTTGGACGGATGCGTGATGACGAGCGGACGGTTGCGGATTGATTTTCTCCAATCCGCCAATTTGGCGGACGGATGGCGGATTTGAGATTTATTTGGCCGCAACCGAACCGCCAAACCGCCAAATCATGAGCACCCCTAGTAATTTATAAGACTTTGTATTTTCAATTTGTTTAAATATTATGTTTGTGCTTTCAATTGAACAAGAGTTTAAATATTTTGTTGAAAAAAAGTTTTCAACTTGAATATATATTTTGAATTGAAAAAAATAAACGTATTATTTATCTATATTTTTTAGTTTTTAAATGTAACTCTAAAAATAATAAATAGAAAATATGATATATGCTGGTTAGTTCTTTATTTTCAAAAACATATGTAGATGTAACAATACAAAAACATACAATCTATACTACTGCTCTGTTCATGGTTTTGGTGGTTTGAATTGGTATTATATTTTAAGAATCACAAATTGTAATACTTTATGTGGATGAATCATACTGTGATTGTGATATGTGAATGAGGCATGCAATGATCTTGACATTCTAAAGTTTCAAACTTTATTTCTTTGAATAAGGCATACAGTGATTGTAATACTTTTTTAAGTCATTGACTGTATTTCTTTTCTTTTTTTTTTTGAGCAAGTGCACAAGTTGAATTATGTTGAAAATTTATAAAATTTTAAACCGTCAAACCGATTCGCATCCACCCGCTAAACCGCTAATCCGCTCAATCCACATCCGTCGGATTGGCGGACGGATGTGGATTGATTTTCTTCAATCCGCCAATTTGACGGACGGATGACAGATTGGAGGTTCCGTGGCCGCAACCGACCCGCGCCCACCCCTATTAAAACTTATCTATCTCTCTCTCTCTCTCTCTCTCTCTCTCTCTCTCTCTCTCTCACACACACACACACACGCGCGCGCGCACGCGCACACCAATTCATGGCAGCTACAACATCCACCAATTGTACAAGCTTCTGCAACCTAAGAGCCAACCAGTTGAGACTAGGGTCCAGTCTCCCCCAACTCATGGCTCACCAAGTAGCTGCAAAAAGCTCGATGGGGTGGCTATGTGGCTCGTCAATGGAGTCGCAAGCGCATTCTTCGCTTTCTTAGAATGACGCTCTTGCATCCTCATAGCCATCGTAGACGACAGCGATGAAACTAACGAAGATGATGGCGACACGACCGTTGGGCCAGGGTTTTGCAGCGAGATGATGGCGACGCAAAAAAGCTTGAATTCCTATATGTTGAATTTGAATCGTATGAGGATTGAGGCAATTTTTTGGGTTGTTGTAATGGTTTGGTTCTAGCTCATAACATAGCAAACAATGCCAAGTATTTGCTAATTAAGATTAGCCATGACCAGAGCTCCATTCGTTGAATAGATTTGGGTTCGAATATGAACTTGGGTTCGAACACTTACAGGTATAGGAGAAAAGGAAATAGGGTTCCTCCATTTTCACAACCAGAGAGAGACGCAGCGGTGGCGAAATCACCAGAGATGGGAAGAGAGGTCGCCGGCGGCAATGGCAGTGGTTGTCGCCGGTGATGGTGGTGGTGAAAAGGTTGGTGGGTTAGGGTTTGGGAAATTAGGATTAGGGTTTAAGGAATTAGGGTTAGAATGTTAGGGATGAGGGTAAAAGTGTAACTTCATTTTTGAACAAAATTGAAATTAAAAAAATTAAAGAAAATTGGAGGGAAATTCTATTTCCACACACAAGTTTCTTTACTCCACACACTTAGGCCTCGTTTGGGAATCCTCCCGTTTAGCCAAAAAGTTAAATTAGCAAAAAAGTCACCAACTCATACCAAAAAGTCAAAGATTTTTTTTTTCTCTCTACTTTTTGTACATTTTTTTCATAAAAAGCTAAAAAATCATTCCAAACATATTAGTTTTTTTTAGCTCATATTTCAGCCAAATGGTCAAAAAATTACTAAATTAGCCTGTTCCCAAACGAGGCCTTAATGAATTTTTTCATAATCACAATTTTATCTTTTAACAAAATTACTATCTCACCCACCATCAATTAATTGTCTCTCGTTTGTTTCAACATTGAAGTCTTGCTCTGAAATCATCACAGTTTCTTCAATGTCCTCCTTGCTTCTAACAGTGATCCAATCTTCTTCCCAACTCCAATTGGGCAAATTTGAACTACCTCTAATCAAACTTCGGATTCTCTCTGCCAGAAAATTTAAAGATGAACCGATGTGGGTCAGATTCCGGTGAGCTTCTGATACCTCCACTAAATCTCAAACACCTTGATCTAACATAGTCATTAGAGAATTCCGAGTAAATTCTTCAACTACTTTAGGAGAATTCAATTCTAGATCATCAAGAAATGGGTGACGAAGAAGCTCTTTACCTGTCCATCTCTCTTTGGAATCTCTTCTCAAACATTTTCCCAGAAAATCTTTAGCTTTCTCAGAAAACCAAGTAGGAAGCTCCGGCACTTCTTCGAAAAACCCAATTGTGTAAAGAGTCAACACAAGGTCGTTAACCTTCGGCCATGGGTGAAACCTAGTGGCCATCTCAATTATAGTACACCTAAGAGCCCACACATCAGCTGAAAAACCCTGTTTTTCACCACGCACCACCTCCGGCGTCATAAACACCGGTGTCTAAAAAAAATACCGTAGAACTCATAGTCTTCACCATCCATTTGGCACAACCCAAGTCTACAATTTGATACCATCTTCGCCGATCAAAACATTCTGACCCTTGAATTGCAGACTTGGGGTTGGGTAAGGGGCACGAAGGGTGAGAGTATTGAGACGAGGAAGGGAGAAGAGTGGTTGTTGGCTATCGGTGGCCAGCAGTGGACGATGGCAAGGGTTATGGTTAGGGTTTGTTGGAGGAGATGAGGGTAATATGGTATTATATGAAAATTGGAGTTGTGTATTGAGATTAAATCAATATATTTTATTTGTGTGTGATGTATACTGAGTAAATGATGTGTATTGAGGGAATTGTAATGTGGAAATAGAATTACCCGAAATTGGGGGTCTAAAGAACAAAAGTAAGTGCTAATAGCAGCACTCTTTTGTAAAAAGTCAAAAAATATAAACCCCAAACAATTGATGTAAAAGCAAAGAAAAATAAATAAATACTTTGAAAAGGAAAAAGTAAAAAAAAAATCTGAATAAAATATAATTACATTTTACTTAATTTCACATTTTTTTTTTCTTTTTAAATCCCTCCCTAAATACCTCAAATTCATGAACCAAACACAGCATAATGCCATTACAAAACAAACCACAAATAACTCTCATTGAAGAGGGTATTTTAACCTTGGGGGAGAAAAAGAAAAAGGCTTTACAGAAGTGCAGCCAAAAAAAATCTTCGAGCAATGAACAATTCAAGTAATCAATTGAAGAAAAAGAAAATCAAATTGGAATATAGCTAGCAGCTCCCACCTGCCTCAATTTATTATAAACAGAATTAAGACCTAACAAATAATTCATCTATACTATACGTAGTCAATCGATCAGTACTCTTCTTTATCGTCCTTTGTATTGCATTTCAGCAGCCCACTCCGCTCCTTCCATCTCACGAGAGACTTGAGGAATTGTTTCACCTACATTTAAATTTAAATTTTTTTAATAAAAAAAACCAAGTAAAATAAAAATTCACAAAGGAGACTATATGCAGAACTCAGAAGTGCACCTCTGAAGTGTCTCTCAGAGAGAAAAAAGCCTTGGTTTCTTTTGGGACAGAAGACACAAGAATCCCATAACCTCGGTTACCCTCTCGCAATACCTGATTTTAAGTTGGTGATAAATTAAACTAATTAGATTACTAAACATAGAATTTAATTTACACATGAACATACAACTTCACAAGCTCATGAGACCCCAAAAACTTAATATAAGTTGTTTATTACCTTAAATGCATCTTCATCTGTCGTGTCATCTCCGATGTAGATTGGCAGCACATCGTCACTATTACATAGCCCTGCACCAATTGGTAAATTATAAGATTGAAGAACTAAGAGAATGTAATAGATTAACACCTATGACTTGTTCACTTACCGAGTGACTCCAGCAGAAACTCAACTGCTTTCCCTTTATTCCAATCAATCACTGGACGGACCTCTAAAACCTGTATATGTGAAGTGGGAATGAACGCCCAATTAATATTTAAACATGATAAAGCAAAAAAAAAAAAAAATAGAGAGAAAGGAAAAAAACAAACAAGAATATGCTACAAATCCAAAAACAAAACCTGAAAAATATGTTGATGAGGAAATTACCTTCCGCCCATGAGTTAGTCGCAAGTGTGGGAAATCTTTTAAAACGTCATGAACAATTTGCGCAATAGTAGACCAATTCTGGAATCGGTCAAAAAGCAGAACATGTTTAACTTGTGAACCAAAACTACTAACAAGCTAATGTGAGCTATTATTTCATCACATGATCAAATCTATAAAGAACCTGTCAATTCCTTACCTTCTCATCTACGTTACGATAATGTACTGAGGCACAAAATTTGTGATTCTCAACTTTTGCACCTTTGATATCATTAGTCTTATCGACGAGGGTTCTAAAAACCTGCACAAATCAATATGAAAGAACCAAGTCCGTGTCACATTATTAGATAAATGTTGTTTACTTGCACAATATAGTGGTATATGCAATAGAATTACACACCTCATCAATCATGGGTAAAAATTTGCTAGCGGGCTGGAAAAGGTTTACCTCCTTGCCCTACACATGAAGAATAAATCAGATGCAAACCACAAGAACAAGAGTTTGCAAGAAAAGTGATTCAAACAAGCCATTATCACAATCTACAAGTACAGTGGAAGTGGAAATAAAGAGTTTTAGAAAGACTTGTACTATCTTACCTGCTGATCAGTAAATTTAATACAATTCGAAGCGTTGGCAGACACACTGTCTTTGACTGGACACATGATGTCCATACCATGACTACCAGCATAGTAAAGCTCAGTTAGTCCCACCAAATCATAAACCTGAAAAGAGGTTGGGAATCAGACACTAATTGCAACAAGAAATAATATGTGCAAACAAAAAGATAAAATAACGGGGCAGAGGGATGTAAGACTCTTAAAAGATTCTGTATGGTATAATCTTCATTTTCAATGTTTTTGCTTTTCGTTTTCATTTTCGTATTTTGTGTTTTTGAAAACAAACAATAATGAAAAAAATTGACAAACAACCATGATTGCTAATGGGTGTAATTCAAGATAGAAAATTAGCCACCTACCTTGTCACGGCTTCTTCCACTAATGATTGCTGTTGGAATATACTTTGCAACATCCATAACAGCAGAACGCATCTGATAAGAGATGTGGTTTAACTTCAGTATGAACACTCTACTATACAAAAGGAACAAATATTCACACATATAAAGGTTAAGATACTGACCTCGTCAGACATGAAGGCACGATCAGGGTCATCTACAATTGGTGCAAGAGTCCCATCATAATCTAAAAACATCACCATCTTCTTATTCCTCGCACGATTTATGATTTTCTCGAAGGAGTTGAGGGCCGATGGATAAGTCAGCTGCTCAATAAAGAAACAACAATATGGACAAAAGATTAATTTTAATTTTGATCAATCCTTAACATATCTGCAATTTAGACAGATATATAGACTTTAAGGCTACCATCCAGGAGCAGTAAGCAACATCACTATCATCTAAAGCCACCTCAACATTGCAGTTTTTAAGTATCTTCTTGCTAGGAGGTGAAGAAGATTTCATGGCATCAAGCCAACCATTGGACCGAACATCATCAAGCTTTCCTGGCTTCTTTCTCGGAATTGTTAGCATGTCAGAGGAGAATGATGCTCCAGATTGTGTGTATGGCAACAGACTGGAATGTATTCCAAGTCTGGACTTGTTTATCACAGCAGGGTCAGTAAAAACAGGAGAAACATTTGTCGATTTTAAATCCATCTAGTCCAGATTACTTGCTCAAAGTTTTGACTACAAAGAAAAGTGTATGATATATATAATCACTGCTTGGTAAGAAAGTGGGACTTGGTATACGCCTAATGTTGGATACTCTTCACCCAACCCTTTTGTCTATGAAAAACCACCTCTTCAAAGTTTTCTTGTCGCTGCTACTGGGTGGGCAGTCCATTAAGCACAAGCTTCGCGAAATCTGACAATAAAAACAACATATTAAATGAAAAACATAACTCTAGTTTCCTTTTTTTTTTTTTTTTTAAAATTTGTTTGACATTCAAAATAAATAATCAAACTGCATCGTACCTCATCTCTAAAGGTACACTGCATCTATAGACGAAGGCTACACATTAGTTGTACAAGTTTTTCTGAAAACAGAGTGATGTATAGCCCCCAACGCCAGCCAAAATTAATGTAGTTTCTACCTGTAGCATGAAAAACAGAGTCCAGTTAATTTAATTTCTGAAACATCATAAATTGTCATACATAAAATGCTAAAAAAACATTTTCTATGTACACAGTACCACTAGGAAGCACAAGCATAGACCAAAAACACTCCAAGAAGGAATAATAACCGGAACAGATGTTCCCTTAATGCAAATTTGGTGAAATTTGTTCAAGACTGATGTTCTCTATTTTGTCAAGCAGAGACTTAAAACAAAATGGTGACAAAATAGTAGTCCTGAACTACCATCATTTTCAATTTGTTCCAAAAGATGTAATTTTGCATTCCATTTAACAAATAGCTACTCCAATTTGATAAAAGGATCTGAAGACACTTGATAAAATTCCCAAGGAAAATCACCTTTAAGGGATTAGAAAAAACTGATAGTTAAATTATAAACATTGCCTTTCCATGTGTATCTAAATTAAGCATATAATGCATTGGGCACTCTGCAACAAATAGTGTGCACATAATACAAAACATGTCTACATATATGTAGATGTATGCATACATGTGCATGTGCATATCGCACCTAATTATTTAAGTCTAAGTTTGGTTCAAAAGGGGTGCAGATTTTAAATGAATCATTGTGAGTGGGAGATGCCAAACTTCTGGCCTACCTAAAAGTAAAAAGTTATATATCCCAAAAAATGCCCATAAATAAAGCATAGAGTGTAGATTCAAATAGTGTGATGTGGGACACAGCCATGGTAAATTAGGTTCATACATTCCTTTTTTGGGATACTTTTTCTGTTAACAAGTGGTGCTGCTACCTAAAATTGACTGTTAGGGATAATAACCAAAAGTTTTGTAAAGTCTCTGTGCTAGCATAAGGAGTGCTTCTCATGCCCAGACCTAACAAATAATGAACTGTATGTTGAAGAAAACATTGCTACACCTAATCAAAGCGGAGACCATAAATCACATTTCATAATTACTTTGCAAGGCAATGCAAAACATATACAAAAGCAGCAGATCTGATGTAAAAATTCAAAATTGCAAAATAGTGAACACAGTAAAAATAGACAACATAAAATACCTTGATCCAAGTATATCAAATTAGCTTTCACTTGTCTCATGACTAGTGCTCTCTAAATCTACAAAATACCTTGATAAAAATTTGTCACAAATTCAGAGAGTTTCCTTTCCAATTACTGATCAGTATCATTTTGACATGGATCTGTCCTTAGTTTTACCTTGGTAATTCAATGCTCCTCGTTTACAAATAAAATGTTGTTGTTCTAAGGTGTAAGGTTTAAAACAATATGTGATATTTTGATTGAACTTGAATAATTTTATATGTATAATAACATATCTTACTGTAGTCAAAACACACATACAGCTAGACCCAAAGACAACAATGATATAGGATGCTAAACTAGCACTTATAGACACATACACGCAAGGTAGAACATCCAAATTTTGACATTACAATCAAAAGGTAGATGTATTTATAGAAAGATGATGGTTATGTCAAAAAAATGGCATAAACATTAGAGTACCTTGCCATCTTTTTTTTGCCATGTGTTTTTTTTTTTTTTCCCAGAAATTTCTTCTTCCGATTTAAAATCACAAAAGTTGATCAGGACATAATTGCAAAAAACAGAAAGAAAAAAATCAACATCTTGTCTTGTCTATTTGCAACAAACGACCAAATCAAATCTTTATAAGAAGAAATTTAAAAATTAGCTGTCAAATCACGATTAAATATATATATTTATGCGTATGGTCATATATTATTCATACAAATACACAAACACTCAGGGTAGAATATCCTGATATATAATTCATCAAACACGATCAAAACAGGTGGTCAGAAACTAGTTGGAATTAAATAATGATAAAAAAAACTCATCACAAAATAATAATAAAGAACACACAAGCATGAATTTTGCACAAGAAAACAGAAACTTTCAAATCGTGAAAATATGCAAAATGATTCATCTTCTTCTCTCAATTCCAACAGCATTGCATAAAATAGCCTAGAAATTTTTCCATCATCAAAGAAAATAAGAGAGAAAGTGAGAGAAAATGGAAGCAGCAGCAATACCTGATTCGTTCAATCAGGTGGAGATGACAGACTCGGAACCTACAAACGGACGACATAGATTGAAAGGGAAAAGAAAAGGATTAATGAGAAAATTGAACTTTGACGAGAAACAAACAGAAAATGTATAAGAAAAGGGGGGAAAGGAAGGAAGGAAAATTGAATCTATCTACCTCCACGAAAACGGCTGGTGGAGAGAGAAAACCCTAGAAAGAAAAAGAAAACGCAGGAAAGTAGAGAGACAAAGGAAGAAGGATTTTGAGGGAGAAAAGTTTGGGTATTTATAGAGTTTGATTGGAAAAAAGACGTGCCAAACAAGGCATGTAAACGAGTCGGTTGTTGAATTGGGAAACAATCACCTCCGCAAGAAAATTTACCAAATCAATATTTCGTTAAATATTACTACTATACTATAAACCGAAAAACGGTGCAACAACCTGTATTTTTAAAATGGACTGGGTTCTCTTTAGCTGGGTTTTTTTAATTAGGAGGTATTATTGGATCTTTGTGGGTTTATTATGGAGGTTGTATTGATAATTTAAACTATTCAGTGTATAATATTTGTTGAGTATTTTATTTTTATAAAAAATTATATTGATTAGATATCGATAATTAATCGATCAAATCACATTTTTGTCAACAATTTATTGATAGAATTGTAATTTGACTAAGTAATTATCAATATATAATTATTGTAATTTTTTAAAAGAATAAAACACTCAATAAATTGTACAAATTAAAATATTCAAATTATTAATGCGAACTCTGTAGTGAGCTGCCGGAAGTCCAACGGCTTTCCAATCCAATTTAAACGGGAGAAAAGTCTCTCCGTTTTTAAAACTAATTAATTCACTGTAAAGAAAATTTTAAAATTTTGTACAGTAGTGTACGTTTTTTATTTTAAAATTTTATTATAACATGACATGACATGTTAAAATAATAAAATAAAATTATATGTTTTGTCTGTATAAAAAATGCTAAGAACATTCATATCAAGTTCTTCAAATTTAACCCAAGGGGCTGTGGCATTGTGGTAAAACCTTGGGGTTTAAGCCCCAAGGTCACAGGTTCAATTCCCCACCCCCCTTGGGCCAATCTCTGGCGGCTTGTTGGTTAGGAGGTTGGACCTCAAGTTGTCTAGTCGGACTTGGTGTGGGTTCAATACTCCCATTGTCTAGTCGACTTAAGCGAGCTTGTCTTGGGAGGTCGGGCAAGTTCGAGTTATAGTCTCTCGCTTGTCTAGGCTAACAGGACACTTTGGTGATCTCTGCAAGGGGCGCTGCCTTGGACCTGCGGAAGAGTGAGAGGATTTCCCTGTAACAAAAAAAAAAAAAAAAAAAAAAAAAAAGTTCTTCAAATTTTAACCCAAGGGTTGTAGTATTGTGATAAGGTCTTGGAGTTTAAGTCCCAAGGTTACAAGTTCAATTCCCCTTCTTGGGTCAATCTCCTGGACGAAGCACTGTTGGTTAGGAGGTTGGACCTCAAGGATGCCTAATCAGCTACTTGGTGTGGGTTTAATGTTCCTCCGGCTGTGCGAGTCCTGACTTTAATCGAAACTTGCCTTGGGAGGTCAGGACAAGTTTCCAGGTTATAGTCTCTTACTCGGAACGGACAACAGGATACCCTGGTGATCTCCTTATGGGGCGCTGCTTTGGATCTGCGGGAGGGTAGGAGGATTTCCCTGTAACAAAAAAAAAAAAAAAGTTCTTCAAATTTTTAGGTTAATTTAATCCAAAATTTATTTTTTTTATTTTAACTAGTCACCTTTTTAGTATTTACTGCATCAATCTCTCTATTCTAACTCAATCTTATTAAAATATTAATTTCTTATTGTATTTGTTATTCTTTTTTTTTAATTAAATTGATGAGATGCCACCCGAACAATTCTTTTAAAAAGTCAAAAAAAAAAAATGTTGTTGACCGGTCAACTGGTTAGGCTAATTTTAGCCCAGTTTACAATTTTTGACCCATTCGGATGAGCGACGATTCTGATTTTTGGCCCAATTTTCTTCCGAAAATATAATAAAAATCATATAATGAATGACGATTGCCTCAACAAAGTTGTTGAAGTCTTGTAACAAATTAAAAAAATATTAATTTAGAAAAAAAATTTGCTAAGGCTAATGGAGAGAATTTGATGATTTATTAGCTATATTTTAGTTTTTTGTTATTTTGGTGATCTTGATGCGGATGCTCTAATTGTCGCCCACTTAGCAATAATTAATAGTGATATATGTGTAAGTTTTTCTTTTTTTGAAAATTTTTAATTCAGTATAAGGGGTTATTTGGGATGATCTAAATAAGTGTACTTTTTGACTTTTTATGAAATATGTGTTGGATTTGGATTAGGTTTAAAATGATGTGTTAGAGAAGTGATGTGACTTAAATAAGATGATATGACTAAGATAGTGACTTTTTGACTTTTTTAAAACTTGTCAAACTAACCCTAAATTTTTAAAAATAATGATAAAACTTTACAAATATTAATAATTGAAATTATAATGTTTTCTATGAATCTGTAATAATTTTCTATGAGTATCACTGACAAGTAATTTTTTTATTTTTATTTTTGATAACTTATATAAAGGGATTTGCCATATGTGAAATATGTATAAAAATAAATAAAAATGTATTGAAATATATATATGTTTAAAATACTTAAAACATTATTTTTAAATATATTTCCAAATAACATAGACAATTGCAGGTCAATTGATAATTTATTTAGGAAGCAATAAAAAAAAGACCAAATTCCACGTTAGTGTGACTAAATTTAAAAATAATATATTAAAATTCATCAATATTATTCTAGATAAAATGTGTATTCAAATTCTACTCTTCTAAAAAAATATTATAGAGCCCTAACCCAATGATGTGGCAATGAATTTAATGATTAAATTGACTATTTCAAACATACATTTATATATATAGTGCTAAATGCATGTTGGGAATTTTATATTGGGTGGTACAGCGAGGTAGTGGAAGCAAACACGTGTTGGTGGGCGTGTCAATTTACTACGCAAAATATGACGACACTTGTGACATGTATCCTTGTCACGTGGCCACGTGTCTCTGTAATGTGATCCCCGCCGCACTGGATCGACGGCTTTCAGTTCCAGTGTGCACCTCTCCCGCGCTTGTTTCGGGGACACCTCGACAAGGTTTCATTACGAATCAAAAAAGGTTAATAATTCTCCAATGGGCAAAGCACCAATAAATTTTAAATTTGAGAATATTAATTCATTTAGTTTTGAACGTTTTTTGTTAGATTAATAGGTCTTATTTCTCTAAAAACTTACTATAGGCCTTTTTATAACAAATATTATTCATTAAACATCAAACATTATTCAACATCACCAACATTATTCAACATCACCAACATTAAACATTATTCAACATCACCAACATTATTCAGAAACATTATTCAACATCACCAAGATCAAACATTATTCAACATCACCAACATTATTCAAACATTTTTCAACATCACCAACGTCATCAAATATTATTCATCAAATATCAAACATTATTCAACATCAGGATTATTTATCAAACATCAAACATTATTCATCAAACATCAAATACAAATTTTCAACCATTAATCATTAGGATTATGCATCAAGCACCTATCATTATTTATCAAACATCAAACATCAGATTTATTTTTAAAAAAAATAAAACTAAACATCACAACATTATCATCAAAACAACATTAAAATAACGATTAAACGATTTTTTTAATAACAATTACACATCAAAATAAACAATTAAAAAAACATCAACCATCAACCTAACAAATGGCAGATTCTGGGTAAGCTTCCTCGGAAGCCATCGTGGAAATCATCACACAATGATTCGAACAATGATGGGGCGGTTTCAACTATGAATTCCTCGACTTTGAATCCCATGACTAGCATCTCGAATTTCAAGGTAAGCAAAGCTTTTCCAAATCCATCCACGAGGACAATCCCTAGTCCTCCTCTGCATCCAAAGCGATCCTTTCTGGAATAGTTATCTACTCGGAAAACCAATCGTCCACCGATTACGGCTTGATTGAAGATATTGTTGTTTCTGATGCCAATTTCCCCTCTTGTGGTTGTTGCAGTAGCCAAAAAGCTCCATTTTTTTGTTGTTGCAGAATAATAGGGGAAGAAGACATGGAAAAACGTCTTTTGGATTCCGTATGCTTAGTAGTTTTCAAACAATCTGAGACTCACGAAGGATCTTGTATTAAGATCCAAGGCTATGATTTCAACCGAGGCGTCAACTATTTTGAGCTTCTCAAATCCATGGTCTCAACTGGGTTTCAAGCCACCAATCTCGGCGATGCCATTGAAGTTGTCAATCAAATGGTGGGTTCGATTTCCAAAACCCCCAATTTTTTTTTTTTTCATAAAAACAACATCAAAATAATCTTAATGTTTAATGGTTGAGAATCTGTGGTTTTGATTTTTTTGATGAATAATGTTTGATGTTTGATAAATAATCTTAATGTTTAATAGTTAATGTTTGATGAATAATTCTGACGTTGCTAATATTTGATGTTGGATGAATAATTCTAATGTTGAAACACCCACAAACATCAATGAATCTGATGTTAGATTAATAAATACGATGTTGGATGAATAATGTTTGATGTAGGATAATATTTGATGTTTGATGAATAACGTTTGATATTTGATGAATAATCCTAATGTTTCCTAAATTCGGGAATAGTTGATGTTTGTTGATTTTTTTTTTATGTTTGTTAATGTTTTAATGTTTGATGTTATTTTGATGATGATGTTGTGATGTAAAAAAAGGACTAAATGGTTTATAAAAAAACACTCAGGACTAGATGGAGTAACATTTCCCAATATGAGACTTATGAGTAATTTTTCCTTCTCTAATAACAAATAATTATTTTTTGCACACTAAAAAAAAAATTATTATTATTATTCTCCATAAAGAATCTTTTAACATCTTGTTGTTTTGTTTCAAATTCATAATCAATTTTTAAAAAAAGGTAATTTTGAATATTTAAAATTTAAAATTTATTTTCTTTGTGACCAAATTATATAGTATTTTGTTTGGTAGAATGTATGATTTTATTTGCTTTGATTTTTAAAATTTGTTTTCTGAAAGTTTTTAAACAAATTTTAAAAATAATTTAGTAAAAAAATATTAAATAAAAAACACTTGTATATTTAAACACACAACAAATACCAAACAAAATAAATATAAGTTATCAAAAATAAATAAATAAATAAATTCAAACCCTAATATTTTATTAATACAATAATTTTGGGCTATGAAACTAACCCGTTGACATAAACGTTAACAAAATATGTCTTTCAATCATTGATTTTGTTAGTACCTTTTAGTAGTCTTGATAAAGAGTTATAAAATACGAAAATATAATTTTTCGCAAAATGTAAGCTGCTGATGCTGCTCTGGTCTTATCTTAATACAATTTGTGGAGACGTTTTTTTAGGGTTGTGTCACGGGTTGTGTCACGTGGCTAAGGTGTCATCGAGGTATTGGTTAAGGTATCACGTGGACGAGTTAGATTGTCAATATGATTGTGGTATTGTCGAGATCTAGTGCAGTAATACCGAAATTCGAAATATTTAAGTAGGGAACAAGAGTCCTAGATAAGTGATGCACTTAATTATAAGGATAAAACTTTTGAGGAGTTCATCCATGTTTAGGCCAAGTTTGGCATACTTCAAATAATCTATCTTTTTATCTTTTTTTCATCATACCACCTCTCTATTTTTTTACACATCTTTTCGTAAAAAGACAAAAAATATACTTATTTAGATCATCCCAAACAAGCCCTTAATTAAGGGTCCTGAAATAAGCGTTGTGTTTGAATCATATGAAGTGAGACTTCTAGGAGATTAGGATACTATAGACTATAAAAATAAGGTACCCATGGATCTAAGGTAGATTTTTACTTGTGCATTGAATACTTGATTTGATATCTTTGAGAGATAAGTGATTGATTTGATAGTCAGAGTGTCCCTAGGTGGACAAATCACCGTAGAATTCGTGTCTTCTTGTTGGTAGGTTTGGTTTAATCTATTCTGCCATGTGGTCTCTAGCAAAGTTTTTCGATTTGGTTGTGAGGTTCAAAATCACCACCCACAATTTATTGTAAGTTAAAAATTAATAATTTAAAAATAAAAGTTAAAAGTATTTCTTAATTAGTTTTAAAATAATCAATGTTTTTAAACTTATTTAGGTTTCGTTTGGGAAGAAGGGTTGTGGCTATTTTAGTTACAAAAAAACAAAATAGACTTTTTAGCCCAATAAGACAAAATATTACATCCAACCTATAATCATTACATTATTTCTTTAACAAAAAGTCAAAGAAGCCAAAAAAATCTTTCCTAAACGAGGCATTTTAACCCCAGACTAAAATAGTCAAAAAACTAAAAAGCCAATACACTTCCTAAACGAACCCTTAAGTTATTTATACCTAATAACTAATAAGGTATAAATAAAAACTACACCAAATAATTGGGTACAAATTTCTAAATTAAAATAAATTATAAACAAGTCATTTAAGTTATAACAAACACCCATGCTAATTTGACATAGTTTATAGGGAAAATTATAATTCAAAGTTTAGGATTAAAAAATAAAAAATAAAAAAATAACAAAATATGGTGCAGCTAATTTTTATTTATTTATTTATTTTTTATTTTGTGTGTATTTCCTTTTTCATTGTCAATGATTCCCCTTAATTCTGATCCCCCCCAAAAAAATGATTCCCCTTAATTTGTATATAAAATAATTAACAACTAACTAGAAAGATATTATTTGACATTAATTAAATAAGTATATTTATTTAGATAAGTAAATTTACTTAAATCATATCACTTTTCTATTTTTTTATAAAAAAAAATTTAAAAATATATTTATTTAGATCATTTTAAATATTTTATAAATATGATTCGTGGACACAAAAAGAAAAAAAAAATGAGAAATTTGGATTCACGTAGAGCAATGCGACTTTTTAAAATTTTTTTTTTTGTTTTGTTTTGCTTTTTTTTGTTTTTTGGATCAGCTTTTTAAGAACTTTAAAAACACTTTTTTGGTCATTTTGAGATGTTTAGGACCCCCGATTCACGTGTGAGGAGTCATGTAGTATCCTGTCCCAGCCGGCGACACGGGTTGCGTATTTTACTTGGTCCAATCAAAACAAATCCATATATTAAATTGATGGATAAATTATAAATACATTTTAAAAAATTTATTTAAAGTATAAATTATTTTTATAGTTTAAAAATTTATAAATATTCTTTTATTAATTTTTATTTTATTTTATAGAATTAATTAAAAAAATAAAATTAATCATTTCTCTCATATATAATAATATAATTACTTAAATTATTAATTTAAACATATTTATAATATCATTAAAAACTATTACTTGACTTGATAATTTATTAATAAAATAAGCTATGAAATTAAAAATCACAAGAATGGAATTTAATTTTCATAATTACAGAGAGCGATTCGTATTTTAATCAAATTTTCAAAAATATATATTTATAATTTACCCTAAATTCAATTAATTAAATAAATAAATCGGGCGGAAGTGGAGGTGAATTGGACCACACACACCCAACAACCAAAAAAAAAAAATTAAAGAAATTTATTTAAAGGTGAAATGGTCCCTACATTACACCAAATTTTCTTTTTCCACAATCACGTTTGGCTTTGGTAACAAAATAAAATTTTAATTTTATCAATTTAAATTATAATTTTTTAATTTATTTTCAATATAAGTTATTACTCTATTTTCGTTAGATAAAATTGATAAAAAAAAAGATATTTTAATTCTTAAACTCAAGGTAAGTATATATAAAATATCATTTTTCATTGATTTTAATAATTAAATTACACTTTTTCCCAACAATTTTAATTAACGGAAATAACAAATGGTTTAAATTAAAAATAAATCAAAATTTTAGGTTTTAAATTGACAAAATAAAAAATTTATGATTTATGTTATTACAATGGTTAGATTATGAATTTTTTTTGTTATAATCTTTCCAAAAATAAGATATTGAACAAGGCACACTTCAATAATACAATAGATGCCTCATCATTAAAACTTTGTTTGGTTGCAACTAAAAAATCAGAGAGATTATTTTTAAAATCATAATTATCATCACTTTAAATCATTTTTTAAAAGAAAAATTGATGAAATAATGTAATTACGATTAATTATTAATTTGATATTTTTGTGTGAATAACCTAGTATCTACAATATGAAGGAATCAAATCATTGGAGTGGAGATGAACATTTTTACTTTCATTTTTTTTGATAGTGGGGATGAACATTACAATGTGGGAAAAGATTTCAGCTCTAAACGTGGGATGGTAACAAGTCACTTTTTGTATGAGAATTGCTAACTATAGTTTAATGGGCAGTAGTTATGCTGTGTTTGATTTGAAGATTTAGGGAGGGATTTGGAAAGGGAAAGGGAAAAGGTATGTGAAACTATGTGAAATATAGACATATTTTATTCACATTTCATCAACTTTTTTCATTTCCCTTTCCAAATCCCTCCCCAAATCCCCCAACCAAACACAGCATTAACTGTGAATAAAGTGTATGAAAAAATATAAAATATGTATTAAATTTATAATTTTTTTTTTTATATTATTTGATACTTAACAAACGTCAATAAGCAATTGTTAGCTAAACCTGTTTTATATTCAAACCTAGTTTAGCCATCTAGTAGTTCAAACTGCTTGCTGACTAGTAGGAATTTATCGTATATGCTTGAGCAATGTGCATGTGAAAGTCCAAGCCCCATGTGTAATTTGGGTTTTATTAGTTTACTTTTGTGTATTTAATGCCTAAGCAACCGACTAAACATTGACTAGCATGTTCAGTGGATTGAAAATTACATGAGTATATTGTTTTCAATATACTACAAGTGTTCTTTGTTTTGTTCTTCTCCTCCTTCCTCTTTCTTCCTTTTTGCTTTTTTTCTTTTTAAATACTTTTGCGCAATGTGCATGTGAATAGCTTTTTATTTTTGACTTTTACTTTTGTTAGCTTCTTTTAATAATGTTATGATAATAACATTGATTTATTATGTTTTGTTTAAATCTCATAAATCATTGTTGCATCTGTAAGAACTATGAGTGACGAAAATTGTTAAACCAATATACACATAATGATAAACAAAGCATAATAAACAAATGTTATCATTCGAGGGTTATTATAATTAGGAACACTGCCATACGCTTTGTTGGAACCAATTCATAGGGGTTAGTGTTATAACTAGTTCAGTGTGGGTGTGATCATACTAGCACTAATACAACGGATTCTACCAGAATTTTATTGGAACTCCGCAGGTAAGCGTGTTTGGGTGAGAATAGCATTAGGATATGTGTGTTTGAACAATCTTCTGTCTAAATAAAATAAATTGAAACTAATTCAAACAAAATAAAATAAAATTTACAGAATTTATTTTGTCGAACCAAATGAAAATAAAAGACCAAGTCGAGTGTGAGACACTTTGTCCTTAAGACAGATTCGCCCCGCTACGGTGCTTACGGTTATGTGGCGTCTATCTCCCAAGATACAATGATCTTAACCAATTTGTAGTAGCACTCCAAAACAAATTATACGGCGAACCAAACCTGTGTTCTAACTCTCGGAAAGTTATTCTAAAACTAATATGAAGAATAATGCACCAAAGATAAAAGTTGGACAGCACAAAGAAATTAATTTCAGACTGTTTTTTTCTATAAAATACTGCTGGAAATGTTGGTATATATAAGCATACAAAAGGTTGTCCGAACAGGTAAGTTTCTGTAACTTCAACAGATGCTAAACCCTTGAACAGATTTAGTAAGGAAACTAGACAGATTTGCAACTGTGCAGATTTTGAATCTGTCCAAAATTTCAACTGTGCAGATTTTGAATCTGTCCAGAAATTCAACAGATTGAAAGCTTATCTGGACAGAAATTTACTTGATGTTTGATAAACCAAAAACTGCTGGTGCAAGTCTAGAATAAATAGACCCGAACAGGTACTAATTTGAATTGAACAAATGCTGTTTGAAAATCAAACAGATCTGGCAGTTACAACAAATAATTGCACAGCAGTTAAATCTGTTATGGACAGTTTGAATCTCTTCAGGTGAAACAGATTTTGAGACCTGTTTGAACTGATTAATCTGTTCAGAAATAATGGACTGGAAAAGGTAATATTTGGATAGAAAAAATAAATTCAAATTTGAATTTATTTCGGTTCAGAAAATTAAATTTTTCCGCAAGAATTTTGAAAAAAATTCAAATGAATTTTGTTCAAAAAATTAATAATCGATCCATACCCGGCACAGCTCGGCTGGACAGACGGCGGCGGCGCGCGTATGGTGGTTTGGGCTAAGGTTCACTTTGTCCATAACTCCCTCCTTCTACAAACTTGGGGTGCCCCTTGGGGCCCAACCCAAGTTTTGTAGTCTAAAGCTTATATACACCAAAAAGCTCTCTTAAAGTTTCAATGTGGGACAACCCATTTTAAAGAAACCCACATTTAAATCTTTAAATGTCCATTTCATGAACCCGAAAACGACACCAAATCCTCATTCACTCATAAATGGTTTTGACGAACCGTCTTCACTGTGTGACTTGCCACGCGGTAAGGAACACGTCACCTCTTCGGACCCGCCCCAAAAGACGTTCGAGGCCCACTCAATTTTAGGCTCAAAGTTGCCCAAAAATAAGTC
The DNA here is from genome assembly GCA_025200525.1 of Camellia lanceoleosa. NCBI lineage: Eukaryota > Viridiplantae > Streptophyta > Magnoliopsida > Ericales > Theaceae > Camellia > Camellia lanceoleosa. Next base: position 158,942,130 of record CM045769.1, on the reverse strand, counting down.
TTATAAACCAAATTTTCCAACAATGTAACCCCTCCGGATCCTATCAGAATTTCATTAGAACTCCGCAGTTAAACGTGCTTGGGTGAGAATAGCATTAGGATATATGACCCCCCTGAATCCTATCAGAATTTCATTAGAACTCTGCAGTTAAACGTGCTTGGGTGAGAATAGTATTAAGATGTGTGACCCCCTGGGAAGTACTCGTGTTATACCTCTTTTGCCCCCTCTTTTTTTTTTTTTTTTTATAACCCCAAGAGGTTTGGCTTATTGGATAAAGAAAACAACCAAAGGACTTATCACTCAAGAGGTTTGAATATGAAAATAAAGAAAACCATTTGCATGGAAAGTATTCAACAATCATAGAAAGTAAAATACTTGAAAGAAAAAATGAAAAATATATTTAAAAACTTCTTGAATTCCATACAACTTGTTCAAACAATTATATAATCAAAACCAAAAAGAAAACCTTATTTACTTGGCTAGGGCTTTATCAAAACCCTAAAAATAGAAGAATTAGCCACTCATGGAGAAGTGAAAAGAGGTAGAGTAAGAGAGCACCACTATATGTAAGATTTTCTTGAAGCTTGGAATCCTTCCCTTTAAAACTGTAACACCCCAAAATAATTACAATAACTAGACCCAACACAAAATACATAAGACAATGTAATCAAAATAATAAACTTCCATTAACCTGAATCGTTATATAAAAGTGGCACGTGCAATATACATTCATAAATAGTTCATCTTGAATCTACAGCATGTGTTACAAGTAATAAAGAGGAATAAAAGTTAAACAGATAATTATATGCCCTAAAGGCTTACATCTTTCCAAGTCATTGCTTGGTTATAACAAAAAAGAGTCTAACTCTGTACAATTTAAGCTCTTGGCTATACAAATAAGGACAAAAAGTAAAGCTCGTGCTCCAAACTCCTTCCGAGCTATTGCTTTAGCGGAGCTATATTATAAACACCTGAAAATGGTTTTCCCCAGATAGGGTGAGTCAAAGCCTAGTAGAAACAATCTAACACAATACATGAGTTTTAACGAAGGTATAAGTAAAATGTGCATTTATAAGGCCAGGATAAAACATTCATTTTCTATATAATTATAAAGTGCCAAAATTCACATCTCAATCCCCTTTTTTCTTCTCATCAATTCAAGTTAATTCATTTCATCTTTATTCATGAGCCAATTTTATTATCTTTTAGACAACCCATTTGAGACTACAACTTAGTGGTTCCCAAATTAACACAATTATCACACAAATACTTCAATTTGCCATTTTATGAAAATTTCGTTTGTAGGATCGGCACCCATGTATACGTGCGGTTTCGGGACTTTCACTCAGGACACACAGGCCAACTTAATTCAGTAGAGTCCATTCCCTATCCCATCCCAAACATAGCGTACATCCCCTTTCTCCTCCCAACCAATTGTACATATACAATGTATTTAAAACATAGAGGTATTCAATAACAACCTTCAAGAAATTAGTTTTAATTCACCTAATCCTCATGCAATTTCTACAACAATCTTAGCTATCCTCTACCAATAGCCCAAAACAGATATTTCTAAACAGATATTCAATCTCAAGACAAATAATTTATTCAAATTTCGAAAAGTGTGAGGTAATGCATATTCAACTCTACCATTTACATCAACATTCATCCAATTTCATATTTATAATACGAATTTCATTTATTTATACAAAATAAATATTTGAACTAGGGGTGGGCGCAGATCGGTTGTGACCACGAAACCTTTACTCCGCCATCCGTCCGCCAGATTGGCGGATTAGAGAAAATCAATCCTTATCCGTCCGCCAATCCGGCGGATACAGATTGGGCAGATTGGCGGATGGATACGAATCGGTTTGGCGGTTGAAAAATTTACAAATTTTCAACATATAAAAAAAAACAATGAAAATAATAATAGTGGACTTTCTCAAAACCTAGGCAAGTTTCACAAAACCTGGGCAATTTTCACATCTTTGCAACGTAACAATGCACTTCCAAAAAATAACAGTACACTTACAAATTAGCATAACTTGGACACTTAACATAACAGTGCATTTGCATATTAACAGTCATCCAAAACCTGGGCAATTTTCACATCTATATATGTAACATAATAGTGCACTTGCTCAAAACAACCAATATTTATTCACATCTATGTAATAGGGCTGTAACAACCCTCGTCAATGATTATCGAAAAACTACTGAATTACTGTTAAACTGAGACTGATTATGAGAGGTAATTGAATTGATCAAAATACTGGATTGGTATTTGAGATCTGGCCCGAATCGATTAGTATGTCTGTTTAATTACGTGTTTATCTGTTTGACTGTTTAATTATCTGTTCAGTTTTTATGTTTAAACTGTTAATTGAAGGCCTTATCGGCGGCCAAATCCAAAATTGACCGTTGTCTTATGATCCTTAGAATTAATGTAATTTTATGGCACATTTATCAAAAATGTGATTTGGTGTGATTAAATTAGACTAAATATTGATAAAAATGCACAGATTGAACTTAATTACTATTCTACCACTTAGTGGCCCACTACATAACCTATACTTGAACTTCATTGTACCTAGATACAACACTTTCTTCAGCCATTCTCTTGTCTTAGCCGACCAAATAGAGAGAGAGGGAGAGAGTTAAGAGAGATTTGAGTTCCTTCTTGTGAATTGGCTTGTAAACTTGAGGAATTGTAGGAGCATTGTCCAATTAAGCTTCTAGTCTTGTGATTGAAGACCTAGATAAGGTAATTGAACCTCTCATTGTTGTATTTAAGATTGTTCTTGCATGATTCATGTCAAATTGTAGAGTTAAGGCATGATTTGGTTCAATGGTGTTGATTTAGAGCTCGATTGATGCATGCATGTGCATGTTGGCAAGTTTTGAACTAATTTCATAGCAAAATGTTACATGCATGTTCATAATTATGTTTAAGTCCATGAACTCATCTTGTTTTTGAAAGGAATTAGCTCACTAGAGTATGTTTTGAAGCTTGAGAGTTGTTTAAAGCCTTGCATGTTTAAGTTAAGTCATGTTCATGAAAATTGGTTTGAAATGTATTTAATTGAACTCCCTTTGGGCTTTGATTTCCCAAATTGAGCTTTGAATCATGTTATCTTATGTGTTTACAAGGGTTTTCTGGAAAATTAGCCCAAGGAGATTGGTTTTGATGCTTTAAAACTTGGTTTTTGGCTTGGAGGTGCAATCTGGGTTTTCAGTTTTGCACTCCCTTCGGCGAGAAAATGGCGCTCAGTGGAATTCGAGCATCGATGCTGTTATGTCTTGCAGTACGCTCGAGCGGGGTATTGGACGCTCAAGAGGGACTTTGTGTCTTGCGCTCGAGCGCCCTATCGAGCGTGATTTTCACCCATCTAGTACTTTTTGGTCCGCTCGAGCGGGTAAGTTGACGCTCGAGCGTGGACGTTTGGTTGCATGTCTGCTCGAGCGGGGAAGTTAACGCTCGAGCGGGACCCTATTTCACTGAAAATTCTGAAAATATTTTCTGAATACATCCTTGCATCCTCTTTCCATCCTAAGCATTCCTAGGGCATATTTAAGGTATCTTAAAGAGGATATAGATACAGAACACACTAAGGCAAATTTAGGATTAAGTTATTATCTTTCCCAACTGTGAAACTTAGTGTGTGTTCAATCTGTTAACTGTATAGGGTTGGCATTCCGAGGAGACGCTCTAGTTCACTGTAGCCCAGAACTCTGTGAGTAACAATTGTGTAAAGATATGTTCGAAATGATTATCTTACGAATCTTGGTAGGCTGTTTCTTGAATCGATATTGATTCTTGAATGAATGTATGTCCTTTATTTACGAAGTATCTTGTGGCATCCTTAGCACCCATGTTTCTTTATTCAATTACTATTACCGAGATCTCTGTCGGTTCCCTCGTGGAACCACTCATTCTTGATTGATGGCCATCATTCTTTGTTAGGTCTTTAAGACCCTCGCTTCTTATCTTGTTATGCTAATGGATGTACCACATATGACTGATTGACTGAAAGACTGAAATACTGATTTAATGAACTGTTTTCATTACTGTAAGGACATTCATTCTAAACCCCTTTACGCATTATGTTATTCACTGGGCTTTAACTCATTGCTCATATATATATGTAGGTGTACAGGCACCGGACTAATGCTAGAAGTGTCGGGGTATTTCCAGTTTTGTCAAGCCAACCTATGTGCCTCATTGCGAGGTTCCGAGCCTGCCAAGCTAAGGCTAGGGGTGTTTAGTGTTTCCCCCTCCTGTACTGTTTTGTTTACTGTATAGACTGTATAGACCGCACTGTATTGGTTAATAGGGACTTGATCCCCGTATTGAATGTTTGTAAATATTTTGCTTACTGTTCTGTATAAATGTATGAAAAATCTTTTGACATACAGACTGTCACAGCTCATTGGACATTGTTTATTTACTGTATTGGCTTCCGCCTTACTTTCTGTTATCTTGTCTTACTATTAGCGTGCCTTCGTAACCTAGGGTTCTTGGCGATTCTGATGCTAAACCCATAGGGGCGGGTTTGGATCGTGACAAGGGCTGTGCACTTCCTCAAAAAATAACCTAGGCAATGCAAAACCTGGGCAATAACAGTGCACTTCCTCAAAAATTAATGAACTGTAAATGTTACATAGTGGGCTGTTATGAACAAGAAGGCATAATTGTAAAAGTTACTGATGAAAATAATAGATTAATGAAAATAAAGTGGGCATAAATGGTTCCATTCTAGTGGGCATAATTCACCTCATATTCACATCTGAGAGGTTGTTGTCCAAAAACTAATCTATTATTTTCATTTTGAATATCTCAAATGCCCCCATCTCTCAACTATCATGAATCTTTTTGTTTTCAGTTCCTAAATCAGTTCCTAAATCAATTTATAAACACAAATTGCTCAAATCAGTTCACTTCTGAAGCAATTCCTAAATCATACCAGAATGTGATACTATTAAATCAAACCAGTTTATTAAATCATATCATGCTAGAATGTGATACTATTAAATCATGCTAGCAGTTCCTAAATCAAATCAGTTCAATTGTAATACTATTAAATCAGAACATGAGACATACTAGAGTGTAGAGAGACATATCGGAGAACATGAGAAGAGAAATAAGATTAATCTAATAAGTCCAATAGACAATGTAATAACAGATTAATCTAACAAGTCCAATATATAGTGTAATAACAGAACAGATTAATCTAATTTTTTTTTCACTCTTCGATACAAATTAATCTAATATTTTTTCTATGAAGTCCCTTACGAAATCCATTGCAGATAACGAGAAAAAGAAACCAAACCTCTATGTTTTTCTCTCTGTAAGCTTCCTCTCTCTGTGTGTGTAGAACCCTTACTGTCAATCTTACCACCTCTCTAGTTTTAGAATTCGAACAAAACCAAAACCAAAAAAATAAAAAATAAAAAAATAATTGAGGAGAAGAAGAGAATTTCAATGCCCTAATTAATCAACAGAAACATGATCAAATACTCAGGAAAAAATATTAGATTAATCTAATTAATTTAACACAATCAAACACTTAGTCAAATACTCCATGGAAACCTTAACCATGGAGTTTAGGTCATCAATTTGGGTTGTCATTGATCAAATACTCAGAAACATGATTAATTTAACACAGTCAAAGCCCTAATTAATTAAAAAAACACAGTCGAAGCCCTATCAGAACACAGTCAAAGCCCTAAAAAAATAAAAAGATCTGTACAAAGACAAGCAGAGAAGAGAAGAAGCCGAAGCCCTAATTACTGAAAAAATAAAAAAATAAAAACACATAACATAATCGCCAATCGTCGATCAAAGAGAAGATTATTTTCTTTTTTTATTTTTTATTTTTTCAGAAAAGAAGAGAAAAGAAGAGAAGACTACCTTCAAATTGATGCTTTGATCGCTACTTACTATCACGATCGCTGATCGTCGATAGCCACCATTGTCGTCGACGTTGATCGCTTCTCGTTACCTCCGTTCAAGTATGAGTGAGAGAGAGAGTTGAAAGTGAGGCAGACACTGTTGTCGAACTCGAAACCTAGGGCTATGAACAAACCTTAAATGAAAAAAATAGGAGCAAGACTGGAGAAAAAATAGGGAAAATTAGTGTGAATGGGTTGGGTGATTCAATAGAATCGGCGGATTACCCGTCACCTGACCCGCGACCCGTACCCGCACTTGTGAAAATGGTATTTCTGGGTCTGCATCCTCCCGCCAAGTGTCATGCATCCATCCATTGTATCTCGGGTCTGGTGAGGCGGATCGGCAGATCCATTGCACACTCCTAATTTGAACCATTTTAGGTTAACTGCTGTCACGACCCAAACCCGTCCCTGTAGGTTTGGCATCGTCATATGGGTTTGGCATCAGAAGGCCGATGTCAAGTGGATTACCAAAGGCCTCTGAGCAGTTAACAAATAACAAGAGGCGGAAGCAAATATATAAAATAAACAAGGTCCAATGAACATGAAACAGAACTTCTCAAAACTTATTTATATACAAAAACATGCTAGTCAAATACATCAATATTTACAGAGGATAGTCCCTAAGACCTGACTTTACATAACACACATACAGACTAGCATGGTCACAAAAAACAGCCATGTCAATAGGCTTCAAGCGAAACCTCCTCAGGAGGCGCAACGTTTGGCTGACAAAACAGAACTGAAGGCCGTCAACTCTGGCCTGGGTCATGTGCTGCCTCACCTATATATATATAGTAAACTGTGAGCGAATGCCCAGTGAATAATAAACAGAGTAAAGGGGTTTCAATGAATGAGTTCGTACAGATTTCAGAAATCAATTCATATTGTATCAAAATCATACTTGTTCAGATCATATACAGAGAGAAATCATAAGTCATGGTTACATTTACGTGATACATCCACTAGCATAATAGAATAGGACGCATAAGCGTAACAGAACAGGACGCATAAGCGTAAGGTTATGAATAACCTAGTTCCAAGAAGGAACCTCCGGATCCGGGTCACAGAACAGGATAGCTAAGCCCCTATGGCGAGCCTCCGGTACGGGTAACAGTGCACAGACAGGACGCATACGCGTGCGGTTATGAATAACCAATTCCATGAAGGAACCTCGATACCGGGTAACGGCTGTAGATATCACATGATACTAAGGATGTCACGAATACATGTCAGAAATTGAACAATCATTCATTGTACAGAACATATCATTACTGAAAAAAAATCTCATTTTGCCACCCAGAAAATAAGTACAGCTAAACATATCTTTACTATTTTATTACTCACAGTGGGCGTTGAAACAGACGGACGGCGCCAAAAGGTCAAACAGAGTGTGGCGCGTGACCTACATAACACATAATAGACATATACATGAAACACACGTTCTAACTATACAAAACTTATGTCATTGGTTCTAAGTGTGTTTCTACCCTTGAATTCCCCTTGTAGAGTCTTAAACATGACCTAGGAATGCCTAGGATGGAATGAGGATGCAAAAATGCATTTTTAGACACTTTACAAAATTTTTAGAAAACAGGGGTCTCGCTCCAGCGTGGCTTTCTACACTCGAGTGGACATGCAGACAAATGAGCTCCACTCGAGCGTGACTTCCGTCGCTCGAGCGGATTGTAAGCTACAGTGAAAATACTAGATGCTCAAAATTCACGCTCAACGGGCGCTCGACCCTCGCTCGAGCATGAGACACAAGTCCTCGCTCGAGCGTGAATTCTCTCGCTCGAGCGGACTGCAAGCTCATGCAAAGTACTGGATGCACGCATTTCACGCTCAAGCGTCACTTTACTCACTCGAGTGGAAAGCATGATCACAGAGTGTACGCTCGAGCGTCGAGTTCCTTACTCGAGCGTGGGTCCAAAATCTGGAAATTCCAGATTTGAACCTCAAGCTCAAAACCAAGTTTTAATGCATAAATTCCGCTCCTCTTGGGTTAATTTTCTGGAAAACACTTGTAAATACATAGAATAACATGTTTCAAAACTCAATTTGTAAAACCAAAGCCCAAGGGTAGTTTAATTAAATCCAATTTCAAATCAATTTTCATGAACAAGATGAACATGCAACATGCATGAATTTAAACCACTTTCAAGCTTTAAACACTTGCTCTAATGAGCAAATTCTTACAAAATCAAGATGAAATCATGGTCTATAATATAAACATGAACATGCTTGCAAGATTTCCATGAAATCAAACCTCACAATGCAAGGATAAACACATGCATGCATGAATTCTAACTCAAATCAACATTTGAAGCTATTTCATGACTCAATCCACTAAATTTCACATGAATCATGTAATAACAAGCTCAATTCATAAACAAGAGGGTAATTACACTACCTTAGGTCTAGAATTAGAGGTATGGAAGCTTAATTTTGTAATCCTCTCTTCAATCTTTCAATTTCAAGCAAATCTCCAAGTTTGAACTCAATTCTCTCACTTTCTCTCTCTCTATGGTCGGTTAGAACAAGAAATATGGCTGATGAAATTGTTTTGGTCAAGTGTAAGGAAGTTCACAAATGAATCATGTAGTGGACCACTCACAATGGCAAGTTGGTAAATACTCGGACTTGGTAATACAATGTTATTTAATCTAATTTAATAATACCAAATCACTTTTCAGATAAATATGCCATAAAATCACATAAAATCCAACTAACACGGATCACTAATTAATTTCGAAATCGGGCACCGATAAGGCTTTCAATTCGCAGCTTGAAGTTTAAAGCATGAACAGATATTTTGACACTGAACAGATAGAGGCACATAAAACATGCAACACATATGCAAATTAAATTCCAGATTTCCTCTTAATTACTACAAGGCATAATTAAGTACCAATTGACGTTAATCAGGGTCAGGGTTATTACAACTTCCCTCTTTTCCAAATATCAACCCAAATGCCAAAATCAACAATTGTGACACAATATAACCTCATTTTCAAACCCCATGACCATTTATATCACATTCACTATAAACCCCTCTTTTGATTTTAAATCCCAAACCCTAGGTTTGTCCAAAATACTCTCAAAATCCACCATTGTTACACAACAATCAATGACTAAGTTAAAAACTATAAGATAATGAAAATCTCTACTTCAAGTTTAGAAGACCAAAGGGAGATATGGAGAAATTTCAAGGACACCAAAACCAAGCTTTAATTGGATCAAAATGTAGCCCTTGAGATGCTCTAGCTTTTTAACAAAGGTAAGTGAGTAGAGATATCACTAAAACTAGGTGAAAATGTAGAGAGAGAGAGAGAGAGAAAGGGTCCCGATCTAGGGTTTTGGTGGAAAAAGATGTGAGAAAGTGTTGCTGCGAACTAATATATGCACAATCCGCTCAAACACAAGAAATGACGCTTGAGCGTCAGACACAATAAATTGTTCTGCTCGAGCGCCAAAACACAATGAAAAAGACATTCACCACTTGAGCGAAAGAAGTGAAGCTCGAGCGTAGAAAACACGCATCCAATAGTTTTACAAGCAACAGACCAACCGCTCGAGCCCAAGAAATGACCGCTCGAGCTGAGCCCGTTCGAGGGCAGAAAGACTCACTCGAGTGGATGAGCAAAAAAAGTTTGGAAATCAAGTAACCAACTGTAACAACCCCGACCTCTAATTAACGTTAATTCATGATTAATTATGCCTAATTAGCAATTAAGGTGAATTCTGAATTGAATTGCATGTGTGTGTTGCATTGTTGTGTTTATATCTGTTCAGTGAGAAAGATCTATTTATGTTTTAGTTTCGATTTGCAAATTGAAAGCCTTATCGGCATTCGAATCAGAAATTGACTTGATTTATGTGCTAGTTAGGATTTATAGAATTTTGTGGTAGGTTTAATTAAAATTCGGTTCAGAACGATTAAATTAGATTAAATTAATATGCACCAATTAACTACACTTGGATCCAAGCCTACTTAAGGCACAAATTGAGCCCACTCACTTTTCTTTCTTTCATTCCATCACATTTGAGCTCACCCAAGAGAGACTAACGGGAGAGAGAGTGTGAGGAGGGAGAATTGGTATAAAGCTTGGAAATTTGAGCTCAATCAAGGGGGAATTGTTGGCTTTTGGAAGGAAATTGAAGATATTAACTCCAACCATTGTAAATTCAAGCCTTTAGGTAAGAATTTTATCTTATAGCCTTGAAGCCTAGACTCTAATGCATGGAAACAAGAGAGTTGAATTGATTAATGCAAGAATTAAGCTAAAAGTTGGAATTGAGCATGAATTTTTGGGTTACATGTGCATTTCATGAAGTTTTGAATGTGTTTTCAAAGAATTGCCTCATGCATGTTTTGACTTCACTTTAATTTTGGGAAAACAATGAATTTCATGTTGTTTAGTAGCAATTGATCATGCTTTGGAGAGCCTTAGCTCAAAAATGTACATGCATGTTATGTTCTCGAATTAACTTTGAATTCCAAGTTGAATTTTGTACAATTGGCATACTTTTGGGCCATGATTTCTTGAAATGATTTTTAATACATGTTGTTTTATGAGTTATTATGTGTTTTCTCAAGTTTTGGCCCAGAAAAATGAGTTTTGGATGTTCAAAGGTTGGAGTTGAGCTTGGTGATCAAATTTGGAATTTCCAGAAATTTGATCCACACTCGAGCGGGGAACTTCACGCTTGAGCGTGCACTCTGAGTACATGCACCACCGCTCGAGCGTCGATGTTTACACTCGAGCGTGAAATGCATATACCCAGAAATTCTTGTGTTTTGTAGTCCGCTCGAGCGAGAGTCTGAGTCTCACGCTCGAGCAGGAGTCGAGCGTCTGTCGAGCGTGAAAAACATGCATCCAGCACTTTTTCAAGAGTTTACAGTCCGCTCGAGCATGGAAAGTCACGCTCGAGCGGAGTTTCATTGTCTGCATGTCCGCTCGAGCGGGGAAAGCCATGCTCGAGCGTGAACCTTATTTTCAGCAAGTTTCAAGAAATGTTTTCCAATGCATTCTTGTATCCTCATTCCATCCTAGGCATTCCTGGGCCATGTTTAAGATTCCATAATGAGGATTAAAGGTTAGAAACACACTAAGAGCCAACGAACTAAGTTATGTACAATTAGAACGTGTGTTTCAGGTGTGTATCTGTTATGTGTTATGTAGGTCACGTGCCGCGTACCGTTTGACCAATTTGCTCCGTCTGGCTGTCTCAGGGCCAACTGTGAGTAATAACATAGTAAAGCTATGTCCAACTTTACTTATTTTCTGTGCGATGAATTAAGATCTATTTTCTGAAATGATATGTTCTGTACAATGAATGATTGTCCAATTTCTGTTATATATTCGTGACATCCTTAGCATCATGCGATATCTGTTGGCTGTTACCTGGTATTAGAGGTTCCATCATGGAACTTAATATGTCTATACTCTGTTACCCGTGCAGAGGCTTTGTCGGGGCTCAGCGTATTTATTCTCATTACCGGATCCGGAGGTTCCTTTATGGAAGCGGTTATTCGTAACCCTCACATGTCTGATTACAGATTTGCTGTTAATGCTAATGGATGTATCACGTATACTTAAGCATACCTCATGATTTCTGTATATGATTTGGAGAAATTATGAATTTGATACGAAACTGAATTATGATTTCTAAATCTATACAGACTCATTCATTGAAACCCTTTTACTCTGTTATTGTTCACTGAGCTTTTGCTCACAGTTTATATTATGTATGTAGGTGAGCCGGCGCGTGATCAAGGCTAGAGTTGATGGCCTTCATTTCTGTTTTTGTAAGCCAATCGTTGTGCCTCCTGAGGAGGTTCTGAACGAAGTCTAGTTACACGGCTATTTTTGTACTTATGCTAGTCTCTGTCTGTTTTGTAAAGTCGGGTCTTGGAAATTACACTTTTGTAAATGTTTTGTAAATATTGATGTCCTTCAATCGACATGCTTATGTATATATATAAGTTTTGAAATATTCTGTTCCATGTATGTTATCACAGCTCATTGGACCTTGTCTATTTTGTATAATTGCTTCCGTAGCCCCTTACTATGTGTTTATCTGTTAAGAGGCCTTTGGTAATCCACAGATTACTGGTCGGTTACGATGCTAAACCTACAGGGGCAGGTTTGGGTCGTGACACTAACCTGTCCTAAACATAACTACAACAATCCTAAAAGACAAACTTAAAGGAAAACAAGGAGAAAGAGATAAACAACAACACTAAACCACAAAACCCGAGTTTGGAATACAATAAAGGTTGGGTCAAAACTGGAATCGTTATAATCTCCCCCTTAAGGAATTTCATCCTCGAAATTTCAAATCAAGTTAAAATCATTATTAAACTATTTACAATAGTGATAATCTATCAATTTTAACGCCATGACCCATTCTCCGGTCATCCATTTTCATCAACAAGATAAATTGATTTTCAGCATTGAATATATAATTCATATTTTCTCAAAACATATGCAATGTTTGTAATAAACTCATGTTTCCAAACGTAAACAACATATACAATGCTTCCACATTTCTAGAACGTATACAATTTTCTTATATTCTATTAATCATAATCACAATACAATACATGTTCAAACATCAACAAATAAGTCTGGGTACTTCTCGCGAACTTCCAACTCACGTTCCCAAGTTGCTTCCTCAACCCCGTGATGTTTCTACAAAACCTTCACCAAGGGAATTGTCTTACCTCGCAAGACTTGGTCTTGACTATCTAAGACTCTCACCGTTCTCTCCTTATACGAGGCATCCTTATCTACTTCTAAGTCGGTCCAATCTAACACGTACGATGGATCCACCTCGTACTTCCGAAACATGCTAAAATGAAACACATCATGAACTCCGGAAAGCTATAGTGGTAACGCCAAATGGTAAGGTACCTCCCGATCCGCTCAAGGATCTTAAAAGGCCCAATAAATCGAGGGAATAACTTCTCACTCTTCCCAAACCTCATCAAACCCTGCCTAGGTGATATCTTCAAAAAGACATGATCTCCTACCTCAAAAGACAAAGGTCTCCTTCTACGGTCGACGTAACTCTTCTGGCGGCTTTGAGCCATAACTAACCGCTTACGGATAAGTGCCACACTCTCTGTCGTTTCCCGAACCAACTCCGGCCCTAACAAAGGTGTATCACCCACCTCAGCCCAACACACTAGAGATCTATACGGTCGGCCATACAATGCCTCAAATGGTGCCATGCCAATACTTTACTAGAAGCTATTGTTATAGGTAAACTCCACTAAGGGCTGGTGCCTCTCCCACAACCCTTTGAAGCTAAGGACACAATCTCAAAGCATATCCTCAAGGATTTGAATAGTACGTTCGGACTGCCCGTCAATCTGAGGGTGATACGCGGTGCTAAAGGTCAATTCAGTGCCTAAGGCACTCTGCAAGCTCTGCCACAACCGAGCTGTAAAACGTGGATCTCTATCTAAAACAATCGTCACAAGAACCCTGTACAATCTCATTATGTCCCTAATGTAAAGGTCGACAAGATAGTCTATTGAGTCACTCACACGCATAAGTAAAACGTTTGTTGACTTGGTCAACCGGTCAACTACCACCCAAATGGCATCACTACCCCGTTGAGTCCTCGAAAGGCCCACAACAAAATCCATCGTGACATGCTCCCATTTCCACTCGGTTATAGGCAAGGGTTGCAACAAACCTGCTAGCCTCTGATGCTCAGCCTTCACTTGCTGACAAGTAAGGCACTTCGATACAAACACGGCTACATCCTTCTTCATACCTCTCCACCAAAACTGGTGACTAAGATCGTGATACATCTTTGTGCCTCTCGAATGTACCACAAGGCGCAAATGGTGAAACTCTTAGAGTACTTCCTCTTGGCAAGACTCTGGTACGAACAAACGGTCACGGTATCTCACACTTAGGTCATGAGACACATTTAAGCCCTTCTCTACCTTCCCACTGGAGATCTTCTCCCGGAGGGATTTCATCTTAAGGTCACCCTTCTGTGCTTCTAACACTCGATTCACAAGTGAGGATTGTGCAACTATCGTAAACAACGTTGTAATCTCAACGAACTCGCCAAGATGCAAGTCAAATTCACCAAGAGCACCTAGCGTATCCCATTCTCGGATGGCGATACAAGTTATGCTGCTAATAGATTTCCTACTCAAGGCATCGACCACAACATTGGCCTTTCCCGGGTGATAATGCAACTCAAAATCATAGTCCTCTATGAACTCCATCCACCTCATTTTCCTCAAGTTCAAGTCCTTCTAAGTAAATAGATACTTCAGACTCTTATGATCCGAAAACACCTCAAATTTCTCTCCATACAAATAGTTCCTCCAAATCTTCAAGGCAAAGATCACCGCCGCTAACTCTAGGTCATGAGTAAGGTAGCTCCTCTCATGAGTCTTCAACTGTCGGGATCCATAGGCTACTACATTCCTCTCTTGCATCAATACATAACCCAAACCTTCTTATAAGTCATCACAATACACCGAATAACCCAAATTCCTCTCTGGAATAATCAAAACTAGAGCAATGGTAAGTTTAACTTTAAACTCTAGAAATGACTTTTCACAAGTCTCACTCCACACAAATTTGATCTATTTCCTCATCAATCTAGTCAAAGGTGAGGCTAGCCTAGAGAATTCTTTCACAAATCTACGATAGTACTCGGTAAATCCCAAGAAACTACGGATCTCAAAAGTATTCTTAGGTTGTTCTCAACCTTGCACTGTCTCTATCTTGGATGAATCTACAGTCACCCCTTCCCTGGATACCATATGGCCTAAGAACTTAACATCTCTCAGCCAGAATTCACACTTCCCAAACTTAGCATATAACTTGTGGGTTTTAAGCAACTCGAGTACTACTCGTAAGTGTTCCTCGTGCTTCTCCTTAGAGGGTGAGTAAATCAAGATGTCGTCCACAAAGACGACCACAAAACGGTCTAGGAAGTCACTGAAGATCCGATTTATCAAATCCATAAATACAGCTGGTGCATTGGTTAGCCCAAAGGGTATCACTAGAAACTCGTAATGACCATACCACGTACGAAATGCCGTCTTCGGAATATCTTCTTCCCTCACTCTCAACTGGTGATAACCAGATCTCAGGTTTATCTAGAGAAGTAACAAGACCCCTTTAACTAATCACACAAAACATCTATACGAGGCATTGGGTATTGGTCCATAACAGTTTCCCAGTTCAACTTCAGGTAATCAATATAAAGTCGTAACGTTGCATCTTTCTTTTTATCAAAGAGAGTCGGTGCTCTCCAAGGCAACGTACTAGGGCGAATAAAGCCCTTATCTAATAACTCCTAAAGTTGAATCTTCAACTCACTCAACTTGGTAGGTGCAAACCTATACGGTGCCACAGAAATCAGTGCCATACTAGGCACTAGATCAATCGAGAACTCGATTTCTCGATGAGGTGGCAAACTAGTAAGGTCTTCCAAAAAAACATCTAGGTATTCACAAACCACCCTTGGCAACTCGACTCAGATTTCATCATACTCACAACTCAAGGAATTTGTCAGAAAACAACTAAGTTCATTCCGCCCACGTGTGTCATACACTAGTAATAAGACTCTATCCACCCAATCCCCCAAGAAATAAAAGCAATCACCGCTTAAGGTACATACAGTAACTCTCTGACGGTAGCAATCTCTAACAGCCCAGTATAACAACAGCCAGTCCATACCCAAAGTAACATCGAAGCTAGACATGTCAATCAATATAAATGAAAAAGGAAGTCGGCAATTGAAGATTTCTATACTGTAACCCTGACACCTCTGTTTCAAAATCATCTTACTACCAATAGGTGACTCTACACAGATAGGAGATGCTAATCGAGCCAACTCCAACCCCAAAATCGATGTAAATGCAGACGAAATAAATTAATGGGATGCACCCGTATCAATCAATACATTAATAATTAAATTGCAAAACAAAAAGGTACCTCTCACTATCTAAGGCACTGGTACAAGATCTGGCGCGGTAACAGCATATACGCACCCTGTAGGCCTCTAATCTACCTGCTCGCCCCTTAAAGCATAGGCCCAATGCACTGACTGAGGCAAAGAGGCTCCTTGATTGGCCCTCGAGGCCTGTGCTGACTGCACTGGCTGGTGACTCTGTGTCTGTCTTGAACCAGATGCACTAGGTGTACCATCCAACTGTGGGCAAAACCTCTTCATGTACCCCACCTATCCACACTGATAACAAGACGATGCTGATCGTTGCCTTCCTTCTCTCTGCGGGCAAGCCGGAGACTTATGGTCCAACTGACCACACTTGAAACATGTCACATCTCCCTGACCACCTCTCCCAGAACCCGAACTCGATAATGGGAAAATGGACCTCGACTGCACTTCTTGGGACGACTTGGGGTTAGAACCCCTCCATCTTTTGTTGTCCCCCCGATTAGCCTGACTCCTTCTAGAGCCCCTCACTATCAAATTCAACATATGCGCACAACAACGCATATGAAACAAAGTACCACCCAACAAAAACGATATATTACTCAACTTATCCATGATCATGGTAATCATGGCATCATTTGTGGAGCAATTATCAACAGTAACAGTAGAGATTTTTCTATTAATATTCCAGTCCACCATACACTCAAGCAAAGTATCACAAAGAACTTCTTTTGTGTGTGGACATGAAACATAAATAAACCTAAAATATGATATTCATGAACAAGTATTAATAACATGCAAATTGAACTGAATAAGATAAAACTTTTAAATGATTTGCAAATTTACAAATATATACCTCAAAATACGACTTTGCAATGTCCATGAATCATCAATAAAGTGTGTGGTGACAGCCATGAATCCTTTCTTTTGATTGCTAGCAGTCCACATATGAGTTGTGATTGCCACCTACTTTTATTATGCTCGACCAAACTCAATGTCTTCACCCTCTCATAATCATAAATCTTTAAAATATTACTCTTTATCGTATTTCGAGAAGGCACTTTAAACAATGGTTGAAGTGCTGCTGAATATCGTTTAAAACCAATAAGATCTACGATAGAGAGGGGATATTCATGCAATATTATGGCATGTAACAACTCTTTCCTAGCAAAATCTTGATAAAAAAATATAAGAATTCATTTTTGGACTCTCTCTACTAAAGTTGTTCATTAAATCTTTTTGCCTCATGTCCATCACTTTTTTCCTAGTATAACTCTTATGGTGATCATGCAAATGCCTAGTTCTATTTTTTGGATCACCTCCAAGATGTTTATTATAATAATTACATATTGCCTTCCACACCCTATTGACTTGTTGTTTCTTAAAGTGTTCCCACACAACACTAGGTTTTCTTTTAGTTCCTCCACAAGTATTAGATTGTTCTTCTAAATCAATAACATTTTGATTAGAGAGGGGAGACGGTGAGTTCGTAGGTAACTTAGTAGCTGGCGATGATTGTTGTGACACGTCACTTTCAAATGGTAATTGAGAGTTAACTGGTACTTCAGAGTTAATATTTGATATTTTTAACCTTTACAAAAATAATATGGATTGAATTAATGTTAACAGAGGCAACATAAAATTGGATTGAATTAATGTTAACATAGGTAACATAAAATTGGCCCTTAAACTACAAATCATTAACCAATACTAAATTTAGCCACCCTGCAGGAATTCTAAATATGCCATATGCCAAAATCAATATATAATCCAAACAAAATGACAAAGCTTAAACTTTGTCAAACCATCACCCAAATCCAACAAAAAGTTTCACCATTTAGCCAATAAATATGACAAATATTCAGTCGCCAAGCTAATGAAATCGTATCATAAACATTTGCTACATTACTACCACATTAATGACAAATAATCTCTCTGATCACCACATTACTACCAAAGCAGTTAAATTTTCTGAACTTGGAACTGAGAAACAAATTAACTAAACATTTGAAAATATCAAAGAAACAATTAATAACTAAGCTAATGAAATCAACTAAGGAGACTATAGAAGTAATTTTTACTCAATAAAAAAATAAAAATAAAATGAATTTCTATTTTTTATTTTCTTTCTCTATTTCTTTTCTAAGATGAGTTTTTGATTTTGTGTCAAATTACTTGATGAACTTCAAATGCAAATCAAGAACCAAATTGAGAGAGAGAAGACAAATACCCTAATTAGGGGTAAAACCCCTAAGGGTTAGGGAGAGAAACCAAGTTCTACTCCAATCACAATGTATATTCTTTATTTTAAAAACTAAATACAAATGGGTATTACATCTCCTATTTATAGACTATAACTAACAAACTATTTAATAGACACCTAATCTATTTATTCTACTACATCATTACCCCCTCAAACTTATCATATTTAGCCTCAGGTCACAATTAAAAAAAAAAAAAAACAGATATATGAAATAAATAATATATATCATCAATGACATATATATTTAAAATAAACAGACCAATAATTAAAACAAATTATTGAGAAACTAAGAAATTGAGAAACAAATTTTCTGAACTTGAAACTGAGAAACAAATTAACTAAACATTTGAAAATATCAAAGAAACAATTAATAACTAAGTTAATGGAATCATCAATATTCTTTCAACTAGAACTACAGATAGAAAAATAAAAACAACTAAGGAGACTATAGATCAATAACAGATCATATATATATATATATATATGTATGTATGTAAATCCTAGATCGAAATCCCTAGAGAGAGAGAGAGAAAGAGATATCCTTTGAAAATCGGCGGTGAGGGAGGAGCGGCGGTGAAGGAACAACAGCCGTTGTGTGTGTGAGAGAGAGAAAAGGAGGCGAAACTCTAAACAGCAATGGCGATAAGGGAGAAGGATCGACAATGAGGTACAAGCGGCGGTGAGGGAGGATCGGCGGTGATGAAAGAGCGGCAGTTGTTGTTGTGTGAAAGAGAGAGAGAGGGAGATGAAACCCTAAACTAGCGGCAGTGAGATAGAGCGAGAGAGCAGGAGCAACAGACAACTTTGTGTTTGTGTGTGAGTGAGTGTTCAACCAAACCCTACACACATATATTATTTATATAAATAGGGGCAAAATAGTAATTTTGCATCGGGAGGCAAACATGGCGGGGGTCAAGGTCAGGGCTAGGGCCGGGGTTGGGTCGGGTCCGACGCTGAAACATGTATCCCCGTCCCCAGCTCGAATATTATCGAGGATTCAATTTTTAATACCATCCCTGGCTCGTCGGGGGTATTTTTTGAGAAATAACCGCTTAATTCGGGGTGGGGGATCGGGTCCCCGTCGGGTCAGGTTTCAATTGCCATCTCTACTCAAGCGTAAAAAACATGCATCCAGTACAGACCAACCGCTCGAGCACAAGAAATGGCCACTCAAGTTGAGCCCGCTCAAGCGCAGAAAGACCCGCTCGAGCGTAGAATACGCTATCCCAGTAGTTTTGTAAACCTGCAAAAGTACTGAAAGTTTGTAAAGCCCGCTCGAGCGAGCAAAAATCTAGGCAGCAAGAGTTTGGAAATCAAGCAACCAACATGTTCCAAACACAACCACAACAATCCCTAAAGACAAACTTAAACGAAAACAAGGGGAAAAGAGATGAACAACAACACTAAACTATGAAACCCAAGTTCGGAACACAATAAAGGTTGGGTCAAAACCAGAATCGCTATAAAACCCTAGCCCCTCCTCTCTTTCGAAATATTTCGAAACTCCTGAGTAGCCTTTCTTCTTTTTATTCTCAGCAGAACGAGCTTAAAATTTCAAGAATATGTACCTAGGTGGACCGTTCGAGTGGTAGTGAGCCACACGTGCAGTGGGTAGCGAGTCGAGAATTTTCACTACTTGCGCGAAGAATCTATTTTTGTGTCACTTTTCGCTTGAATTTGCGTGTTGTTTTCCAAATTTGTATAAGTACACAAAACACATCATCTTTGCCAAATAAACAAAATTCAAAGACCATAAATGTAACTTAAATAGCCTCAATGTGGTACTTTTCAACCTACATCAATTGCAGATTCAAAACTCACAAAGACCAAACATCCCAATCCTTGGAGCCATTGGAGGTTTGTTCAGTTGTTAACTTCAAGGTCTCGAGATTTAGTCAAGGTGCGCATAAACTAGGCCGGACACCCGATTATCCAAAAAAAAAAAAAAACTAGTTCAATATAATTTGCAAATTTCATACTGTTAGTGATTTTGAATTGGTTAGTCATCAACATTAGCGGCCTCATGGCCAACCGAACATTCATGTGGATACCAAGCAATCCCTACCTAAATGGAGAGATTAACATGAATCTTGAACAAGATAAAACCAAACTGAACTATAAATATATCTTCGTTATTTTGATGACTAGTTATTTTAATTGGTTTTTTCACTTTTATGACGTGTAAAAAAGTAAAGAAAATAGATAATTTTTTAATAGTGATTTTTTAACTTTTTAACTAAAGTAATAAACTCCCAAAACAGACACTTATTTGATCAAAAATAAATTAAGGCTAATTTGTTTCCAAGATTATGTTGTGAAAATGAATGAACCCCCTACTCCAAGGAAACTATTCACCCAATTCCCTTTTTGCAAAGTAGATAAATTTCATAAGACTAATGCTAAGATTGTGATAATCAACTCTCACATGAAGTTATGATAATTAGTTAATTGAAAGTAATTTATCTTAGAAACAACAGCAATGCTAGGTATCATGAAAAGTCTTTCATGAAAATAGTCATGAAAGATTTGTGACCTTTGAATTACACTTACAATAAAGCACCACACACTAATCAAGGTAATCTAAGGGTCACAAATTTTTCATGATCATTTTCATGAAAAAATTTTCATAATCCCTAACATTTCTCTAGAAACAATAATGCTTACTTTGGTATATTGTGTGTAAAAAAATTGGGTCACATGCGCTTTCAAGGCATTCTGGCGTTCCCACTTAAAGCTTACTTGGGTACAGTGTCTATTGAATTACCAAGGGTGTGTTTGGTAACGTTTACGTTTTCAGTTTATATTTATAAAAATTTTATAAACTGGTTTTTATTTATTTTTTGTTTATTTTTAGAAAAACATAAATTACAAATGCGTTTAGTAATTGACAAAATGTTTTAAAAATTTTAAAAATATAAAAAAGAGTGAGAAATGGCAAGTGGTGGCAGAAGACGGTGGTGGAAAGTGGTGACGGTGGGTGGTAGGTAGCTGGTGGTGGTGGGTGGTGGCGGGTGAGTGGTGGTGGTGGTGGTGGGTGGGTGGGAGACAGTGGCGGGTGGTGGGTGGTAGCGAGTAAGTAGTAGTGGTGGTGGTGGGGGGGGCGGCGGCGGGTAGTAGTGGTGGTGGTGGGTGAGTGAGTGGGTGGGTGACGGTGGCGGATGGTGGGTGTGTGAGTGGGTGGTGGTGGTGGCGAGTGGTGAGTGGTGGTAGCAGGTGGGTAGCGGATGATGGATGGCGGTGGGTGATAGGTGGTGATGGTGGGTAGGTGGGTGTGATGGTGGTGGTGGTGGTGGATCGGTGGTAGTGTGGGTGGGTGGCGGGTGATGGTGGTGGGTGGGTGGGTGTGATGGCGGGTGGTGCGTGGTAGCGAGTGGGTGGTGGTGGTGGTGAGTGGCGGGTGGTGGGTGGTAGCGAGCGGGTGGTGGGTGGTAGCGAGTGGATGGTGGTGGTAGTAGTGGTGGTGAGTGGTGGGTGGTGGTGGCAGGTGGGTGGTGGCGTGGGTGGTGGTGTGGTGGATGGTGGTGGTGGTGGTGGGTGGTGGCAGGTGGTGGCGGTGGGTGGGTGGTGGTGGCGGCTGGTGGGTGGTTGTGGCAAGTGGGGGTGAGTGGTGGTGGCAAGTGGTGGTGGGGGGTGGGTGGTACTGGCGGAAGACGGTGGTGGAAAATGGTGGCGGGTGGTGGCTAGTGTTGGGTGGTAAAAAAAAAAAAACTCAAAACTCAAAACTCAAAGCGGAAACACCTTTTTGGTGTTTTCATTTTTTGGCCAAATTTATAAACTGAGACTATTGATTTATAAATCAAAAATTTTACCAAACAAGTTTTTATTTGAATTTTTAAAATTTTTGTAAATATAAATAGAAAACAAAAAACGTAAGTGTTACCAAACGGCACCCAACTAATTCAATTACTATTAAATAGACAAAAATATTTTCATTTCTCTAACCCTGTGGTCAATTTTTTTTAATAATAATAATTGAATGATTAACTAAGCTTTTGTTTGTCATAATTTTAAAAAGTCAAAAAATCAAAAAGTTAATATTATATTTAAATCACATCATCTTATTTAAATTACATCACCTCTATATTACATTACTTCAAATCCAATCCATATTTCATAAAAAGTCAAAAAGCGTACTTATTTAGATCATCCCAAACCACTCTTAAAAATCAATCTCTGAACAAATCGATCTTTGCGTATAAATTTTATATATTAAAAAAATTATTCATTAATGGAATGTTTATTATATTAAGGAAAATACTTGAGACCTTCAAATGATTGTGGTTGATCATTTTTTTTTAAAATTTTTTTCTATCTCTCTGACGAAGTTGGGGTGCCTATTGTGCGGCCTTATGGACTTATTTTGGGGTCTGTTTTGATAATTTGAACTGTTCACATTTTTTAATACATCAAGTAAAACATCTTGTAAAACATTAAGTTAATCAGATATCGTTAACCCTTTTATCCACTCACATTTGTATTCATTTTAATACTTTAAATTACAATGTCATTTATTTTTAAAAATACAAATGTAAGTGGATGAAATCATGAAAAGATTAACTATATCTGATTAACTTAATTTTTTATAAACAAGTCCTACTCGATATACTCTAAAATATAAACAAGTCCTACTCGATATACTCTAAAATATGAATGATTGATATTATAAAAATGAATCTCGAAACAAACACATAGGGCCGCCCAGCAGGTATCCAAATCCCTCTCTGACACATGTGCATGCGTCATGGGGGTGGAGTGTTTGTGGAGGTCCATAACATTTCTGCCAGAAGTTTGACTCTTTTAATAATAATTTAATTTTTTAAATATTTTTATGTGGTGAAAAGAATAAGAATAATATTTTTAATTATATGAAAAATCATGGCGAAGATATGTGACTTGTTTATTTAGTAGTCTTTTATTTTTTTAAACTTTTTTTTAAAATAAAAAATCCAACTTCCCAAATGTGGTTTAGAGTAATTTCTTCTCTATACCTATATAGAGCTCGTTTAGCATATGAGGTTTTTTAGATTTTTTTGGTTAAAATAGTCCTAAAAAGATAAAATAAATTAAAAAATTAATAAGATAAAATATTACATCTAAATCATAATATTTTATTTTTTTCTCTTATAAAAATCAAAAAAATTTATTCTAAATAAATTTTTTTAATCCTAAACTAAAATAGTCAAAAACAAATTAAAAAATCAATTCACATCCCAAACAAAACCATAGTTTCTATACATGGCTTCCACCAATAATTAATGAACATTGCTATAACAAAACAAAACATTACACAAATGGACATATTTGTATAATTTATTATAATAATGAGAAAATAAAAATTATTCTTTTCCAAATTTTTAGATAATTAAATTTTTTAAAATTATTTTTAGCTATTAAATTATAAATAAAAATTATATCAAACAATATGATACAACCTTTTAAATTAAAATAAATTATAAATAACTTGTATAATTTGCATCAAATCACACACATGCAGGTGGGGTTGATTAGAAAAATTATTAGTTGGTCTTGGGTGTTATTTGTTGGTATTCCTTTCAATTATCAATTATTATGTCTTTTTATATTTTTTAATTACTTAATATAAAATTGTGAGTCTTATTTTCTCTATCAATTACAATATCAATAATATTTGGTAGCTCTAATATAGCTTTGATGGTGGGTCTCACAAGATAATATAATTTTTTTTTTTAACACTTCATTAAAGTTCATATTAGAATTTTAATATTAGAACTCTCTATCACTATTGTTATAATATATATTCATTTCGTCTCAAAATAGTAGTCCATTTTGAGGAATTTAATTTTTTTGATAGTATAATTATTGTACTTTAAAAAAAGTTAATTTTTTAAAATTATTTTTTGATAGTATATTTTTGGAAAATATTAATATCATAATTATACTTTTTATATTGTTTATGAATTTAAAAAAAAGATAAAATGAAAATTTTATATTATTTTTATATTTAATTTTTGAAAAAAAATTAATATTCTAAGACGAAAGGAGTATAAAACATCATGTCACGCTATTCTTGAATCAATAATGTTAGAGGGTCATAATTTTTATAGCCATAATAGTTTAAAACTGTCAAAATAACGTCATTTTGACATATTTTACATTCAAAACGATATTATTTTGATAATTTTAAACCAGTATACCTATAAAAATTGTGCCTCTCAAACATCTTCCTAGTTGAATCAACCAATAATTTCTCGATGTAAGGGTACAATGCATTGCTCCATTTCTCGTGATTGATAAGATCTTCAGATGACAATGTTGTGACGTGGCTACAGTTGGATGTGGTGTATGAATCCAACGGTACTTTAATGTGACTCTTACAGCAGGACCCACCCCACTGAAGAAACAAACATGAAGGAATACAAGCCCAGAAGGGTGACGTGGCGGTGAAATGAGTGGTCGTGAGTAGAAGCTGACGAGGATGGTATATGATTGGTTGTGTTTGGGAATACGTGTATAAAGGTGCATGATCACCGAGAAACGGTGGTGATTTGGAAGGAAAGTCAAGGTTAGAAAAACCGCGTTTCGATTTTCGAAGAATGATTTAAAAAGTTGATTAAAATTTAATTTTTTTTTATCTTTTTATAAATAAAAATATAAAAAATAATCAATATTTGATTTGAATTTTTTAGATTAAATTTTTTAAAAATTAAATTTTTTAGTTTTCGTATTCTTTTATTTTCAGTGAATATTTTTAAAATTTTTAACATTTTCTTTATTTTTTTAGATGCATCTTAGTTAGATGTATCTAAAAACTAAAAAATTTGTGAAAAAATATTTTAAAAAATTAATAAATACATAAAAATATAAAAAATATACTGAATTCTTATATATTTTTTTTATATTTTTGGTATTTAGTGAATTTTTAAAAGATTTTTTTTTACAAATCTTTTTACTTTTTAGGTGTATTTATGTTAGGTGTGTCTAAAAAGTAAAAAAATTGCTTAAAATATTTAAAAAATTCAATAAAAACAAAAAAAACGAAAAATAAGAATGTAGAATTTTTTGAAAAGTATTTTTTAAAAAATGAAACAAGCAATTAAAAATTAATTTTTAACTAACTTGTCAAAAGACTTTTAAGTTTGGCTCTGAATTGTTTTGAAAAGTAGTTTAAAACTTAATTTTTTAATTTTTTTTAAAATATATAAAAATAAAAAAATAATGTGATTTAAAATAGGTTAAAAATTAAAAAGTTATTTTTAACATTGCCAAAAAAAAATGTAAAGTGGGTTATTTTTGAACTTTTTGGCTATTTTGACTCATTTTGGAAATATTGACTTTTTAGTTTTTTGAATTTTTTTTTAAAATCACATACTATCTCTTGATTTTCTTACACGTTTTTTTTAACAATTGTGATAGAAATCTCCACACATACCTGACTTCCACAATCCCCAATATCATCCCAGTTATTACTCATAGTGTGAGACCCATACATACATGAGTGGACCTTATCACATATCAAGGGCCAATATCAAATTGGGGGCCATGGAACCCCCAAAAAAAAGATTCCAAACATTTCTCTTTTTTCATAAAAAAAAAAAAAAAAAAAGTCAAGAAGCCACTCTCACCCCCACCCACACCCCCTAGGGTTAAAAAATCTTGTTTGAATTAAATTTTTTAATTTTTTAATTTTTGTAAAAAAATTAAAAAAATTATAATTTAAATATGATATTTTATTTTATTAAAATTTTAATTTATTTTATTTTATTGTAATTATTTAAAAAAAAAAAAAAAAAAAACTAACTCAATCAATATGCCAAACGAGAGCTTTATTATAAACAGTCAAACACGAAACGAAAGTGAAATGTTGAAAAAAAAAGAAAAGAACGAAGGTATCTTTTATTGAATCTTCTCACTTTTCCTTGGGACGTGGAATCCACTAAGAAAATATACAATTAAGGGGAAAAATTATAATTATAATTATTAATATTTATAAAATTTATTATTTATTTATAATTATTTTTTCGACAAACACTGGTTTCATATTTCCCCCTACAATTAATGCCTTTTTTTTTTAGAGTTGTGATTCGGAGCTCAAAATTGGGAGCTCCGAATGCCCCGAATTTTTTTTTTTTTTGGAAGAAGCAAGAAGAAGAAGAGAAGGAAGGAGGAGGAAAGGGAGGGAGGAAGAAGGATGGAGGGCCTCAAAAATGGGCTAGAGGGGAGGCGGGCGTGGCGATGGAGACGCCTCTGACGATCATGTGAGGCGATGGCGGCGAGGCTGACAGGCTCAGTGGGCCGTGACGGATGAGCGGATGAGGCTCGGGCGACGAGCTCTTTCTCTCCTCTCCTTCTCTTTCTCTCCCTCTTCCTCTCCTTCTCTGCGTCGAAAATGGCAGAAAAAAAAAAAAATTCTAATGCCCAAAAGCAGCGTCGTTTTGGGCATTAAAGGCATTCAAGGAAAATTTCGAGGCACAAATTATTTTTCTTTTTTTTATGTATAGTTTTTTTTTTTTTAAATTAAAAAAATTAGTCTCTTTAGCTATGGCGGTTTTAGCTGGTAATTATAAAATATATATATATATATATATATATAACTTTTTAAACATGATTCACACAATTGATACAAAAATGTCAATTTTTTTATTTCAAAAAAAATTAAAATTTAATCACACATCAACTTGTTTCAACTTTTTCTAATAACAAAAAAAAATAACATTTACTAAACGCGCCAACTTTTTATAATAACAATTTTATCTTACAAAATAAATAAATAAAAAATTACTAAAATCGTAATTTCTAAAACCCCAACTTACTTAAAAATATATTATGATTATATATTTTTAATTGCTTTTAAATTAATGACACTTTTGTAGAGTGTTATCAATATGAGTGTTAAAATTTTCTATAAAAATATACAAAAAAATAATTTAGATAAGTTCACGTTAAATAGTGGACTCTACTTCACGTTTCGTTTGTTCGAATAGAAAAGATTTTTTACGAAAAACTTTTCTTTAAAAATATTATATAAAGAAAATATTTTTCTATATTTGATAGTGATGGTGAAACGAAGGTGAAGATAGAGTGGAGGTGGAAGTGGTGGCATGATGGTGAGACGGTAACGGCGGTGATAACGACAATGATGGTGGTAGTGGTTGTGGGGAGGGTAGTGTAGTGGTAGATGTGAGAGTGACGGTAATAGTGTGGTTACATTGGTAAAACTTTAGTTTAGAAAATATTTTCCATATTTTAAAAGTGAAAAATATTTTCTACTCATATAGACTTGTTTTCTGTTGATTATGAAAAATATTTTTTTGTTAAATTTTGATTTCCATTATACCAAAGACTATAAATTCATAAAAATATTTTCCGTTCAAACAAACGGAGCGTTAGAAAAATGATAACAAAGAAATGCTAACCATAGTTGTTAAAAGTCGGAATATGTGAAACAATATTTTAAAATTTATAAAAAAAATATATATATATATATATATACATAATGCAAGTTAATGCGTGTTAAAAGTATTATGCGTGTTAAAAGTATTTTTTACATAATGCGTGTTAAAGTAAAAAATATAAATATACATAATGCGTGTTAAAAGTATATATAGCCTCTGTTTGGCAAGTTGGGTTACGGGCTTTTTTGGTTATTTTAACTATAAAAGACAAAATAGACTATTTTAGCCACAACAAACAAAACATCACATCTAATCCATAATTATTATACTCTTCTCTTACAAAAAAAAATCAAAAAAGCCACAAAGTCCTTCCCAAACCAAACTTTTTAGCCTAGGCTAAAATAACCAAAAAAGCCATAAAATTAAAAAGCTAACCCACTTCCCAAACGAAGCCATAAAAGCATTATGCGTGTTAAATTTTTAACTTTAACACAGAATATATAAAGTATTATGCGTGTTAAAAGTATTATGTGTTAAAATATATATATATATATATACATAATGCGTGTTAAAATTGTTATTAAATTTTTGTTATTAATGCGTATTAAAATTGTTACATAATTGTTATTAAAGTTAAATTTAAATTTTTTTATTATGTGTTAAAGTTAATATTTTAAAATTAATTTTACATGATTATCATCCAAACACATAATAAAGGGCAAAACAATATTTAATATAAAAATGCTTGGGACCCTTTTTTGGGATCTCACAACCCTTTTTAGATCTCAATTATTGATGTACGTGTGGGCCTCACTCATCAATGGTTGAGATCCAAAAACGGTTGGGGGTCCAAAAAAAGAGATCTCAATCATTATTAAATTTAATATGCACATTTCTTACCATATGCATCCTAAGTTATGTCATTTTCTTCTTTAGTTACGAGTAATTTGTTATGATTTTTTTTATAGTTATAACTCAAAAGATATGAAATTATGTCCTTTTTTTTTTTTTTTAATTATAAGATACTTACGGTAAACATTACATCTATAATATACTAACACATAAAGTGAAATACTAAAAATAATATTAAAAAATAATAAATATATCATTACTCCACATGAGTTGCCTTCTTCATTATCAATGGTTATGGGTGTAAATTTGGTCCAGCCTACTAGGGCCCGGGCTCGAGTCTGCCCATGTTGTGCTGAGCGGGCTCTTGCCAGAATTCAGGTTGGGTCGAGCTTGCACACGGGCTAGAAAACTAGGCTCAAGCCCAAGCTCAGACCCAAGGGGTATTTGGGCCTTAGTTGGGCTGACGGGCTAGGCACGTGGGCTTGGCCTGGGTTCGAGCTTGGGACAGGCCTAACTTTTTTTTTTTTCCCATCAAAATTTTATTTGTGTTTACCAAAAATGATACCGAACCTCGGACAACTCAAGCGGGTCGGGTCTTGAGTGGACCACGGGCTGGGCTCCAGAACACTCGGCCACAATTTCGGGCTAGGCTCGGGCCCAAACCTAGACCTATTGGCCTTAATCAAACTGGGCCCACCCAGGTCACAGGCGAGTTTCGGGCAGCCCACGGGCTAATTTTATACCCCTATCAATGGTCTCATTTGGAAATCCTTACAAGCTAAACTCACACACACACACACATATATATATATATATAGAGAGAGAGAGAGAGAGAGAGTAATGCTGCATCTATTAAATTTTGGGTACTGTTATGGTGTGCAACTTACGCCTTACACTTACGCCTTTTCTGTTTGCAGTCCTGCTTTTGTTTTCACCTTCCACTTACACTTTTTGTGTAAGTGGCACATGGTGTGCAACCCTCAAGAGTTGCACACTTAAGAAAAGTCCTTAAATTTTATCTTATTCAAATTGTTTGAATTTTGACATGTTAGTCATTCGGCCTATCATCCGGCAATAAAAGTGATGATCGCAGTGGATAAAGGTAATAAATGTGATAGATAAGAGTTGGATCAATATACACAAATTTAAATAAATTAGACAAATTTAAATTCAATGAATGAATGGTTATATATGTATATGTAACTTTTTTTAAGTATTTATGGGTGTGTAAGAAAGCTATAATTAGGTCTAAGAATCTGAAAGTAAAGTACATATCCACCCACCACCAAAGAATCATGTGATTAGCCGGTGCTCGATAATTTTTGTTCATAGACTTTTGATTTGTTGTCCTCATAACTTTGGTTCTCTTTTTCAACCTAACCGGTAACTCCTCCAATTGCTTTCGACCTTTCCATGTTGCTTTCATTTTTCCACACATTGTTTTCATAAATTAAAGGTTGCGGTATTTGTCTTTTGATGGGTGTACTTGATTGAAAAAATTATAATATAATATTAAAATGATTAATTTATAAAATTCATATTTCAGTGTTATGTGTATTAGATTCTAATAAATATTTTATTGAATAAAATTTTTAATTCTACAATTAATAATGAAAAATAAATATATAATTGTAATTATTTATTTGGATTAATTGGTCAATAATGTATATCTGCTTTATTTTTCTCACATTTTTTTCTCCTATTTTTTATATACTAATAAATTGAAAAATCAAACACACTTTTTTAAAAAAATAGTACACAAGACCAGGAATGGGAAAAGACTAATTGATTTCGACCCTCCATATTGCTTTCATATTTCCGCGTTTTCGTTCTGTAAAAAAGTCATTGATTAAAAGGTTGCGGTATTTTCCCTTTGTTAAGTGTGTTTGATTGTATAGATTATAACATAAAATTAAAATTATTAATTTATGAAATTCATATTTTAATATTATAATAATTTTGTTATCTACATTATATTCTAATGGATTCTATTCAATAAAATTAGCAAATTTTTTAATCTTCCAACTAATAATGCAAAATAAACATATAATTAAAATTATATATTTGGGTTAATTGGTTAATAATGTATATCCATTTTATTTTTCTCACATTTTCTTTATCATTCTTCTTTATTTTTATTTTTTTAAATATAATATATTCAAGAATCAAACATAAAATTTTAAAAATAGTATACACGACCCAGCATTTTATCAAACTTGGTGTTTCTTCATCACCGATCGTTGTGCATCTATGAAGCTTTTGAAAGAACTCCAATTTATTTATTTATTTTTTTTTTTGGGTACTCCGGAAAGGAACTCCAAAATTTTAAACTTAGCCAATATCTTATCGTTTCATTATCCTATTATATTTTGTTAGTTTATAGGATGAATGTATTTGTTCGGTGTTGCTTATTAAAATTGCTTATATTTTTTTTTTTCATTCTAAAAATTTGTACCAAAATTTGGTGCTACTGTTGCTTATAATTTTTTAGACAGAATTAACTTAAATAAATTTATTAAAAAAAATCAATTATTTGAAATTTGAAAGATTGATGTTTTTAATTTTTACTTTTTGATTATTAAATTTTGACTTGAGAAAAATTACATCAAATAAGACAATCATCTAAGTACATATGTGACCTTTGAAAGCTACTGATTTGTATTTAATATCAAGTACAATAATAATTTTGGAAAATTGTCAAATTGTTAATTTGAAGTTTATTAAAAGGACAATTTTAATCAATTGATTGAAAATATTTTGGTCGGCTACTTTGTGCAACTTGTCATAAGCTCATGTGAGTAATATGAGGATGTCGATTAATTAATTGAAGTGTCAGTAAACCTTACTTAGTTTAATTAAGGTTCTCGTGAAACATGTTTAAGCTGTCCAATGTCTAGAAAGTGAAGTCAAATTTCATTGGGCGATAATCCAAGAAATTATACTATAATGTTTGTTTGGTTAAACTATTTGTCACAACAACAACATTATTGTGTCTGAAAACTAGGTTTAATAATTTGCCATGATCTACCCAAAAAAAAATTAAAATTAAAATTTGTTAGTGACTATCAGATGCAATGCCATGAGCCTAGGTGAGATAACAAACCTATTTTGTGGTCTATTTAGTACAGGTTACAAGTGGGAACTAGATGGACCTAATGTTTGGATATCTAATTTTGTACGTTTATAATTTTTCATGTAACTACAAACAATGTAGCTCAATCAAATTTATTATTATTATTATTTTGATTGGAAAACATTTTTATGGTAGACAACGTTTGCTTTAAAGAGTTTTTTCTCAAATCAACTCATTTGGATGGGATAGTGATGGTGATGATAGTAGTGGCAATAGTGGCAATGGCCGGGTGGTAGAAGTGGTGGTATATGTGGGGTAGTATAGATGTTGATAAGTATTAGAGTAATGATATTTTTAGTAGTTTTGCACTGCGACATGTTAATTTAATTTTTAGGTATTTATAGTTGAGGAGAGATAGTTATCTCTATAATTTTTTATAACTTTTTTTTTTTTAACATATAGTGAAAACTGCAACAACTTTAAACAGTAATCTAGTTTTGGAGTAAATCACATAAAAATTGTGTTCCTTTTTTATGTAGGTGTGACTTTTCGTTCTTATACATTTGTCCTTCTTTATATTTTTGTATCTCAATAATTTTGATTTAGTGTTGTGGATTCGTAACATGATAATGGTTGGGTAGCAACAGTAGGTTTGGCGGTGACTTTTGTGCCTGTTTGGCAGAGCTTAATTACAGCTTATTTCAGCTTTCAGCTTAATTTAAGCTATTTTGATGTGTTTGGTTTAACTTATAGCTTATAGCTTATAGCTTTTTGGAAGTCAGAAATCAGCTTATTCTTTGAGTGGGACATGAGATGCTTTAAGAATAAACTGGAAATCAGGTTAAACTGAAAGTTATAAGCTATAAGCACTTTCCCACAGTTCTACCAAACAGAGCCTTTGTAGTGATGATGGTTAGTAAGATTTTAACACAGAAAATATGTTTCTTTATAATGTGCCAAAAAAAAAAAAAATCAGCTCGAAACAACTCATTTTTCCTTTATCACAAAAAACGTCTCTTTATTAACTTTTGATTTTCATCGTACCAACTATTAGAGAGAAAAAAATTTCAAAAGACATTATCCACTAAAACGAAGGAAGTACATCAATAGAAAAAGGCCAAGAAAATACTGCATCATTGCAGAAATATTTTTTTGATCACAACTATGTATAAGAAGAATGTGAGCAACTTGGTTGAAGGATAACATTTTAAAAGGAAAAAGAGAACCTAATTCTGAAATCTCTTCATTATAACCTGATCAACAAACAGATTATAACAGTTACATAGAGATTTGATAGTTTCATTTTTAGTACCCATGTTTATCTTGTAATTAAACAGTACTAAAGATTGCCAAGTTGCACTGAAGATGATGAAAAATTTAAGGTTTGGATAACATATTCAAAAACAAGAAGACAAATTTCTGAACACTCTTCATCACCTGAACAGATCGATGGTCAGTACTAGGCAGAAACTCGTACAGTGTCTCAAGTATTAAGTTTTTTTTATTTAAAAAAAAAAAAAAACAACGCCCATGAACTTCCTCTTAATGAACTCAATATGTTATGATTTTTAAGCAGAAATTTCCTAGTACCTTAATTTTCATCAATATTTTAATGTTGAGACGGTATAGTTGAACATGTTGAACCATTTTCACAAACTTTGTTAAATGAATTTAATTTCTAGATAACCTTATCTATATTCATCACTGTTACATAATGCAACCAAAAAAATATGATAATTTGCCTACTGTAATGTCTCTATCTCCTTCCCATGCATACCTGTGTTTTTTTATTTATTTTTAACCACCTGAACGAACCTTTCGAAATAAATTGCGGCCCATGGCTCCAAAAGTTTTGCTAGAAAGGAAATTGAACTTGAGACCTTAGAAAAAGCATACTCCACCTCATTCACCAGTCAAACCCGTAGGGTTACATGGGCACTTGTTTGCCTCAAGTTATTTGGAGAATTTTGTTTGCCGACAGGTGGCAGGATGGTCATTTTGGAGATCTTCCATTATTGTCAGATTTGACCCAGAAGACCCTGTATGATCCGAATTGGCCCAACAATCAAACTTCACAATGGGGATAAAAAAAAAAAAATCAAACTTCACTATGTAATGACCTTAGCTGGTTTTCAATCAAATTTCATCGTTCCACCTTTCAATTTTGAAACTCTGCGGTTTTTTTTGAAATTTTTTATTTTTGAATTTCTCAGTTTAAATGAATTTGGTTTTGGCTAGGTTTTTTAAGAATAATTTCCTTTTGATCTAGAATCTAAATTTCCACTTAATTAACTTAAAATTTATTGTCTTTATTTTTCTTTAGTATTGGATTGATTAGTATAGAATTTTCCCTTGAGTGGTTATTTTTGGAGCGATTATGAGTGTTTAATAGTTATTCTAGTTGCATGGTAGTTTTTTTAGAGAGAATAAAAGGAGGAAAACGTCGATTGCAATGATAAAACTCGAGCATAATTGATTGAAATATAACCAGGTTTAAAAGCACATACATATTTTGCGGTATCATTAATGAGTTGGAACTTTGTTCAGAAAAAAAAAAATTTAATGTGTTAGAACTTGGAACTCCCGTTTGTTGACGCAGCTGTTTTGTCTAAAATGAATTTCTTTTTTTGAGTGCATAATATATCTTGTTTTATTTTATTGTAAGGTTTTTTCATAGACAGTACATGGACTATCAACAGTCCCACAAGTTGCTTTACAAGCACCCATTGTGGAAAACTGAACTTGTAATTTGCATGCATGATACATGTATCTTATTTTTTAAAAACAAACTTCACTTTATTTTTGTGATTTGGATCGTATGAATTTATTTTCTAATATTTAAAATCACATAATTCTCATATGATTTGTGGATAGAAATACATTGTTAATATTTCGTCTAACTTAACAATAAGTATATAATACGTGACAAATATAAGGGGGTTAAATGTTCATTTTCAAATTTCAAGAGGGATAAATCGCACATAGAATAAAGTATTAGGAGTTAAAATGTACTTTGCCTTCTAAACAAATGACAAAAATATAAGAGTATTTTAATCTTTTTATTAAATCGTTAATGGGTCTAACAGTGCACTTCAATTCACAAATCACGAAGGAGTTACGTGGTCATTTTCAAACGTTAGAAAAGTAAACCACACCTGACTTAAACCACAGAAAATAGAGTAAAGTTTGCCCTATTTTTTAACAAGAATCTTGGACTAACTTGCAACATCATGATCAAACTTAAGAAAAGGTTGAGAAACTATCAATGGAAGTTAGTGACTATTCATGTTTTTTGGTTATTGGCATCTCACATTTGGTTGCAAATGATTTTCAAAATAGATTTACAGGCATCGCATGACGTTGATACTTTTATTTTAAAGGGACAAATCTTTAAGCCAGTTAGTGAACTGTATCATAGTAGATAATATATTCCAGTGGTAGTTGGATTGCTCGTCTTAACGTGGTATCAAAGTCACGATGCAGTATCTTGGAGACACGTTTTGGGTTTTGAGGCTGATGGTTGGACTAAACCGTAACGGATAATACTTCCAACCCTGAGAGTTAGGCCACACATCTTAACATTGGTGATTTCCATAAAGCAGATTTTCTTGAAGAGTGACAATTCTTTGAGTTTTTAACGGATGTTTTCTTAAAAAGTTGGCCACTATTGACGCAAGTTAAGTTAAAGTTAAGTCACCAAGTTATGAGACATCTGTATAATTAATGTGGGAAAGTATTTTGTAAATCACAGCACGTGGCCAAAGTGACATCGAGGTGTTAGCCAATGTGCCACATGGCCTGGACATGCACTGAAGTTATCTGCGGAGATACCGGAATTCGAGATGAGCGGATAAGGGACAAGAGTCCTAGAACGGATGAGGACCTCATTTTTTATAAAGATAGGGCTTAAGAAGAGTTTATTTCTATCTAGATGAGGGTCCAGGATGAACATTGAGTTTGAGTCCATTGAAACAAGGCTTCTAAAGGAATCAGGTCACTGTTGGTTATAAAAACAAGGCACTCTCATGAGTCTGAGATATGTTCTCTCTTGTGAGTTTAAGCACAATTTGCTATCTTTGAGAGATATTTGATTATTGACTTGAGCCACCGCATGGACGAACCACCTCCGGATTCTTATCTTTCTGTGACAAGTTGTTCGGGCTTAATCTATTCTGTTGATACTCTCCAGCTGAGTTTCTTGTTTGGTTTTAAGGACAGAAATCTACACCAACAAATTGGCGTCGTCTATGGAAACGTAAGGAGAATAGATGGCCAATGACAGACAGAAAGAGAAGATTGGGGACAACATCCCTAGTGGGAGTGGTAAACATGCCAATCCTAACATGAAGGAGGAAAACCCTAATGAAGGACCATGGAATCAGAATCCCGCAGAAAATGACATTGGCCAAGAGGGAGACCCACTGAAAAAAGCAAGTCGAGATGAGTATTACAACGAAAGCAACCTCCAGGTATGGAAAGACAAATACCTGAGAAGGGACGGCGAAATGAAGGGAATGACAAACAAGCTGGCAGACCTACAATCGGTTGTCAACTTCATGATGCAGAACAATGTCATGCAACCACCGTTTTCATTAAAGGACACGTCGATTCCAGCGGCCAAGAATGACGTCTAGAAATGGGGGGCAAAAAGCAGTCCCAACAACCCCTCAGCATGACAGGGCGAAAGAGCATTCACATCGGCCTTCGTGGGAAGTCAGGCGAGGAGAGTCAATAAGAGGAGAGTCTTAGAAGACGCCTTGTACCAAAGGAACTTATGTCAAAGAACATCGGCACGTTCAAGGGGAAGAATTTTGCTTTGATACAGTGAATGAAGAGAAGTCCAAAAGGACACATAACGACACTAGGAGTAACGTGCCAAAGAGACTAAAATCCGTTGATAGCCGAACCCCTAGTCAGACTAAGGAGGATTTTCGAGACTACCTCTAGAGAAAGCGGCAGAATGTTAAGGTCACATCACCCGTCAAGCCAATAACGCCGTCCTTAGTAGAGCTAGATAGGTTTGAAACCCCCAAAAGGTTCCATATACCGAGGTTTCAGATATATGAGGGTAAGTCAAATTCAAACTTTCACGTTGACTTATACCTCAATTCAATGGCACTATATACCGAGAATGAACCATTGCTTTGCAAGGTGTTCCCTTCATCTTTTGGGGAAATCGCATAAGATTGGTTTCACAAATTGCCGAAAGGAACTATGAAAAATTAGGAAGGCCTAACAAAGATGTTTGTGGCCAGGTTTGTTACAAACAAATTGCAGCCGTTGAGGGTAGACTCCCTGATGGCTTTAAAAATTGGCGAGGGTGAAAACCTCAGGGCTTATGCCAAAAGGTATTATGAGGTGTTCAACCGAATACCAAGATGTAACCAGGAGTTGGCGGTCGTGTCTTTTAAGAACAGCTTGGAGGATGACTGCATGCTTCGAAAGTCACTAGCAAAGACTTTGCCAAAGAGTATGGAAGAGCTCATGGCAAGGATCAATAAATATGCCAGAGCAGAAGAATATACACTAGGAGAAAAGACACCAAAGCAGGAAAAGAGAAACGACTCGCCAAAGTGAGACCGAGGTAATACTAGATTTAATAGACAAGAAATAGGACTAAGGGCTACACAAGCAGTCATTACTATGTTCCGGATCCCCGTTTATAAAGTTCTAGAAAGGATCAGAAACCAGCCGTATTACAGAGTGCCGGAAAGGATCCGTGGCGAATTTATAAAGAGAAGTCTAGGAAAGCACTGTGCTTACCACAATGAAGATGGGCACCTGACACAAGGTTGTAGAGCCCTAAAGGCACATTTGGAAGATCTGGTCAGACAAGGTCACTTAAGGGACCTAGTAGATGAGGCCAGAATGAGAAAAGAGCAGGCAAGGCTGCCCCAGGCACTGGCAGCACCACCTCCACGAACACCACAACAGCAAGCAGACGGACTTCGAGTGATCAATGTGATTCACTCGAAGGTCAATGAGAACGAGGTACATGGGGAGACTCAAAGCGTGAAGCACTTACAACATGTGTATCAGGTCCAGTAAAAAAGGCGTAGGATAGACGAGTGCCAGGGACTAATGGTGTCCTTTACTGAAGCAGACCTAGACATGGTGCAGCATGCACATAACGATGCTCTGGTAGTAACCCTCAAGATTGAAGAATGCCAGGTAAGGCGCATTCTGTTTGACCAAGGCGGCTCTTGTGAAATCATGTATGTCATATGTTACAAGGAGCTCGACCTTCACCGAGATGATTTGGAGTAGTCCAACAGCCCAATGGTCGGGTTCAATGGAACACCGACATGACCCTTAGAAGCAATAAATTTGGAGGTGCAGGCAGGCACCAAGAAGGTAAACACATAGTTCACAATAATTGACACCCCCTTCCCTTACAATATTATCTTGGAGAGGCCATGGTTGCACGCAATGAGAGTTGTTCCCTCAACATTGCACTAGCTATTGCGGTTCCCAATAGAGCATGGAATTGAGGAGGTCAGAGGGGATCAAGTGCAGGCAAAGAATTGCTCCATGGCAGCAATGAAATCCACCTGCAACATGCGAGAGGCAGAAATAGTAGAAATTGAGTACGAGGACATGGAGGTCCTGGATGACGTCAGCAAAGAGCTGATCGAAAAAAGTAAGAAAGCCTTAAAGAAAATTCTGGTTCAACAAGTAGATGAACAACGCTTCTTCCTTTTTGATTCAGGCTTGGCCGAGAAAGAGGAAAGGGAGTTAGAGTCATTCTTGCGAGTAAACATAGAGGTGTTTGCCTGGACGCCATATGAGATGCCTGGCATTAATCCCGAGGTCACTTGCCATAGACTAAATGTAGACAGATCAGTTAAACCTGTCATTCAGCGAGGAAGAAGGCCGATGATGGTTCATGTAGAGGCAATAGAGGAGGAAGTGGACAAATTGTTGGAAGTCAGAGCCATCTGGGAGGTAAACTACTCAACTTGGTTGTCAAACACAGTTGTTGTGAAAAAAAAGAATGGAAAGTGGAGGGTCTACATGGACTTCACTAGCCTGAATAAGGCTTGTCCCAAAGACAGTTTCCCACTGCCCAAAATCGCTCAATTAGTAGATGCCATTTTAGGGTATAGAAGGATGAGCTTCCTAGACGCTTACAGGGGATACCATCAGATAGCAATGTATCCCTCTAACGAGAAGAAGACTGCATTTATCACCCTAAAATGGCTGTATTGCTACAGAGTGATGCCTTTTTGGTTGAAAAATGCAGGAGCAACCTACCAGAGGTTGGTGACTAAGATGTTCAGACATCTGATTAGCAAAATAGTGAAAGTGTACATTGATGACATAGTCGTGAAGACCAAAGAACCTGAGAATCACCTGGCCAACTTAAAAACAGTTTTTGATATCCTTAGAACATATCGGCTCTGACTCAATGCTTCGAAATGCGCATTTGGAGTTGGGTCTGATAAGTTTCTGGGATACTTGGTTACTTAAAGGGGCATTGAGGCAAGTCTAGATCAAATCAAGGCTATCTTGGACTTGAAAAGCCCGACATCGGCAAAACAAGTACAGATGTTGACTGGAAGGGCCGCAGCCCTGAACAAATTTATAAGCAGAAGTTCCAACAAGTGTAAACCATTTTTCAGTTTGTTGAAAAAGGCCACAGATTTCTTATGGACAAAGGAATGCAAAGTCGCCTTGGCCGACTTGAAAAATACCTGACAACAGCTCTAGTTTTGTTAAATCCAATACCTGGAGATAAACTATTCTTATACTTGGCCGTTTCAGAGCACGTAGTGAGTGCGATAATCAGAGAAGAGATGGGAGAACAAAGGGCAATATACTATGTGAGTAAAACCTTAGCAAGTGCAAAAACCATGTACTTACCCCTGAAAAAATTGACATTAGCCCTGGTAATGGCTTTGAAGAAACTGAATTACTACTTCTAAACCCACAAGATTGTGGTACTGACGGAGTATCCTTTGAAGTCACTGTTCCAGCAAGGAGATCTGACAGGCAGGGTAGCCAAATGGGCAGTAGTGTTGGGCCAGTATGACTTAGAGTTTAGGCCCAGAATATCAATTAAATGCCAAGTTCTGTCCGACTTTGTGGCCGAGTTCACACTTGGTGCCGTCCCACGTCGGGCTTCGTTGAGCCATGGTTTAAGGTGTCTAGGGGAATAAGAAGAAACCCAGTTAGGAATGAAAACCCCACGACAGCAGAGCAAAAGAAGGTAGACAAATCAAAGCCCTGCGACATCTACATCGGCGACTTTTTCTGCCTGCTTGTTGATGGAAGTTCAAACTGTCAAGGAACGGGAGCAGGAGTAGTGTTAGTATCGCCAGATGGGCGAATGTTATAATAGTCTATTCATTTGAGGTTCAAGGCCTCAAACAATGAAGCAGAATATAAGGTACTAATCGCAGGGTTGAAGTTAGCAGCAACAATGGAAGCCGACGAAGTGGTAGTCTTCTGCGACTCCAAACTTATTGTGAACCAAGCAACAAGCGAGTATGCAACTCGAGATGAAAGAATGATAGCCTATGTCAAAGAAGTTGTTAGGCTGCTAGCCTTGTTTTAGGAATGTCGACTACAACAGGTTAGCCAAGATGATAACAGTCATGCCGATGCCTTGGCTAACCTAGCTAGTGCAATGAAATCAAGAGAGGCAAGGACAATAATGGTTGACTATTTGTCAGGACTAAGTGTGAAACCACATAGAGTATGAAGCAATGTGTGTGAAAATTGGTCTAAGTTGAATGGATGCAATAGTGATGTTTCTTAGGGACGACAAGCTCCCGTATGATCGCAAAGAGGCACATAAGACCAGACTGAAGTCTACAAGGTTTGGCCTAACAACAGAAAGACATCTCTACAAAAAGTCTTTTACTGGTTCCCTTTTGAGGTATGTGTATCCTTCCCAAGTTGAAGACTTCTTGTATAAAATACATAAAGGGGTATGTGAAAGCTATGCTGGGGGCAGATCACTTATCCATAGGGCCATTTCTTAGGGGTATTGGTGGCCCTACATGTAGAAAAATGCTGAAGTTTATGTCAGAAAGTGCGAGAAGTGTCAAAGGTTTGCACCTCTGATACATCAACCAGCAGCGGATTTGAACCCAGTAACCAGCTTTTGGCCATTTGCCCAGTGGGGCATGGATCTAGTTGGACAACTGCCTGAAGCAACTGGGCAAATGAAGTTTCTACTGGTAGCAACTGATTACTTCACAAAGTGGGTAGAAGCTGAACCCCTTGCAAAGATTCGAGATATTGATGTGAAGAACTTCATATGGAATAACATCATCACCAGGTTTGGGATTCCAAGGGCAATAATAGCAGATAATGGTACACAGTTTGATAGTAAGCTAATCAAAAAATTCTATGTAAAGTACAAAATCAAGAACTACTACTCTACTCCATGTTTCCCTTAGAGTAATGGTCAGGCAGAAGCATCCAATAAAACTATCTTGGATGGGATCAAAAAGAGGCTGGAAGCAGCAAAAGGAAAATGGGTGGAAGAGTTGCCCAATGTACTCTGGGCATATCGGACTACACTGAGAAGATCAGCTGGGGAGTCTCCATTTGCCATGGCTTATGGCACTGAAGCAGTTATCCCACTAGAAGTCGGCATTCCAGGGATCAGAACCCAGGGAGTGGAAAATGGTACTAATGAGGCATTTCTAGCCCGAGATCTAGACCTACTGGAGGAGAAAAGAAAAAGAGTAGCAATTCGGCTGGGGGCATACCAGGAGCAACTTGCTAGGGCTTACAACAAGGTCAACCCAAAAGAGTTCAAAGTGGGGGACCTTGTGTTGAGAAAAGTAGTCAGTAACAAGAAGGATCCTATGGAGGGCAACCTAGGCCCAAATTGGGAGAAGCCCTATAGAATCATCTCGGTCGCCGGCAATGAAGCATATCAGCTTAAGGATAGTGATGGCAAAGAGTTGCGAAGACCCTAGAACACTTGCAACTTGAAGTTTTTCTATCATTATATTTTTGGTTTTCAAAGTTTATGTCATTAGCCGAAGTAATAATAAAATTTTAGTTTGATTTTTATGAATTTGAAATTTATGTGATAGGACTGACCAGTCCTATGGTAATATTTCTGAATGAAACATGACGAATAACTTAAACTTATTATATGAAAGAGTTGAATTATACTTGCATATAATAGAGTTGAACTAAATTAGCGATGTTTCTGAATGAAACATAACGAATAACTTAGACTCATTATATGACAGAGTTGAATTATACTTGCATATAATGGAGTTGAACTAAATCGAATTAACCTGGACTTACCATATCGGCAGAGTCAAACTCAGAATGGAACTAAATTCATTAACAGAGAAACCAAGGTTGAAACACATCGGGAAGTCTTTGTTTGAATCTGATTTCGGTGAAAGACCATAGACACATCCTTAATGTGAACTTAAGTGGAACTTAGGTTCACATTAGAGGGCAGGGAGCAGGAATGATAAATAAACTTAAAAGTTTGGGAGTTGTTGAAATTTTTAGAAAAATTTACAAGTTAAAATAGGCTTAACACTTGTTGAAAATTCAAAGAAATTTACAAGTTAGAGTTAGTCGAGGTAATTATGAATAAAATATCTGAGATACATATTATTTGAGGTGACCAACTAGGTTACCAAAACTTGGAAAAGGTGAAGTTTTTATAGAAGATAGCATATGGAGGTAAAAAAGCAATATTGAATAACACTTGTAAAAATATTTTGATATTTTTAAAGTGTTAGCCGAGGTATGTCAATGGTTGGCCGAGGAAAA
Source organism: Camellia lanceoleosa (assembly GCA_025200525.1). NCBI lineage: Eukaryota > Viridiplantae > Streptophyta > Magnoliopsida > Ericales > Theaceae > Camellia > Camellia lanceoleosa. The sequence continues at coordinate 158,899,913 of CM045769.1, read as the reverse complement.
CAGTCAAGGTTTATATCCGAGGTATTATATCCTGGAGTTATTGTACAGTTAAGGTATACTTTGAAGAAATGCAAAAATATTCTAAAGTATGGAAGCATGAAAGACGTGAAAGAAAGCAGTAAACATGCATAGAAGAAAAGAAGGCATACATTCAACACTTTGAAGAAAATATAAAACTTGCATTCAGAAGAAGACAACTTGTTTAAGTACATAAGTAGGCACATCGGCCCGACAAAACAAACACTGTTCAAAACAAAGGAAAAAGTACAAACAAAGAAAAGATTCTAAACAGACCTCAGATCGGCGGTTAGGCGTGTTTCTACCTCAATGCATATTTGGAAAGTTTTTCAAACCGCTTCTCGGCCTCGATCTCTAGAAGCATCATGTCAAGGCTCTTCTCAACACTTTCAACCTCGGCTTCAGGTGTGTTCTTGGGGACCTCGTTCTCGTCGTCTTGAGTCAAGTTCAAGACTTGCTCATTCAGAGTTTGAGACTTGGCCCAGCAACTTCAGTGTTCTCAGCCTTGTCGGCCTCAACTTCTTCATCTCCCTCAGCCTCATCCTTAGATTGGTTTAGAGCAGGAGGGAAGGGCATGACTAGTCGGCTCTCGTCCCAAAGGGGCGAGTCGTTAGGGACAGCCTTCAAAGCAGCTATCCAACCAAGGGTGTAACCTTTATTGCATGCCTGTTTGACTTGCTTTTTGTATTCATCACTGTAACGCCCTCAAAATATTATATAATCCCAACATCTAATAGTTCTATATACATGATAGATAAATCACATTTCCATACATACATCAGAGTTAATATTGCAAAGGGTGTTTCATATAAGTTGAAAATGTTTACAAAGATAATATAATGCCCTGTGGGCTTACATCTCTCCAAGTTGTTACTTGGTTATACAAAAGAAGAGTTCTAACTCTTTTACAAGTAAAGCCCTCGACTTGCATTTACATGTAATCAATAAACAAATAACAAAGCAGAGTCTTCAACTCCTAAAACTGCCCAAGCAAAGATCTTGAATTTGGTACGTCTCCTGTACTTGAAAATGGTGTCCCAAGTAGAGTGAGCCAAAGCCCAGTAGAGATATACTAAACCCAATATGAGAAATAGCTAAAACATTACCATTCGACAAAAGACTAACACGTGTAGACCAACTCACACCCTTCTCATAGCCCAACAACAATTACAACCATGTTTTAACCCACTTCCCTTATTTATCCAATTCAATTACTAAGTATGGTTCATTATCTAACCAAACAATTTAAATAAGACTGTAACTCGACTTATTAATACTTTCGATATCCACAATTCAAAATGAGACCACAACTCATGTAATTAATACTTCAAATGTCGACTTCATTCATGCATTTCAATTTATAAGGTTTCGGGACTTTCACTCCGGACACTCCGGCCAACTTAATTATCTATGGAGTCCATCCTCTATCTCCTTCCAAACAATGTAAACAATGGAGTACATCCCCTATCTCCTCCCAAACAAAGATACATATACAATGTAATAAAGCATATAATCACACGTATGGAGTACATCCCATATCTCCTCCCAAACAATGGTACATTTGCAATGTATTAAAGCAAATAAGCACATATGGAGTACATCCCTCATCTCCTCCCAAACAAAATACATATACAATGTATTAAAGAACATAATCATATACGGAGTACACCCCCTATCTCCTCTCAAACAAGATACATATACAATGTATTAAACTCTTTATCTTATACCATGATCATGTAAGGCACATATTCAATGTGTTCTTCCCACTATCATATTCAATGACATATTTTAATTGATTAGTTTCAATTTACCTAATCATCATACAGTTCTACAACAATCAAGACTATCCTCCATCGATAGCCCAAAGCAGTTATTTCTAAACAGATAAATGAATTTATCAAACAGATAAATTATCACAATTTCCATAGGTAAGTGATTTACCAAACCGACTACACTAACTAGTCCCAATTCCTTCCAATTTCATGATGTTCAAATTAATTTCATATTTCTCGCAATTACCAAATTAATTATTTAGATTCAACTAGGGCATTTTTCTCATTTTCTCAAACATTGATCCTAAGACCTCATCTCACCTATCAAACCCACAAAACCTCATTTTCAAGACCTCATATACATATGGAGCTTAAAAACACAAAACCCCTCTCTTATATACCACAAATCTCAAACCCTAACTTCCCAAATCACCAAATCTCAACATTTATACTAAATGACTAATATTTATGTTAAAACTCATAAGAAGGAGTAGATCATCTCTACCTCGAAGTTAAGAGTTCAAAGAAGAAGAAGGATGAAACTCAAGATGCTCCAAATCAACACTTTTTCGGATCAAAATGACGCCCACGCGAAGCTCAAGCTTTTTAACAAAGGGAGTAGGGTAGTGACACTCTAAACCAAGTGTATTTGTAGAGAGAATGAGAGTGTAGAGAGAGAGGGAGTCGGATCTAGGCTTTGGAAGTAAAAAGAGATGAAAAAGTGAAGAAGAAACACGTTGCTGCAACTGATATACTCGAGGCTCGCTCGAGCTAAGGAATGGTCGCTCGAGCGACCAGACACAAAAGAACCTCGCTCGAAAGCACAAAGCCTCACTCGTGCGAACAACACGAAGCTTCAGGTCAGCAACCCAGAAGCACGCTCGAGCGTAATAGTCCTCGCTCGAGCGAAGAAACACAAAACATAGAGCTCACTCGCTCGAGCGACAAAAGCCTTGCTCGAGCGAAGAATACCAACCTTCAGGTCCAATCTAGACGCAGACGCACACTCGAGCACAAGAGTTCTCGCTCCAGCCAAGAAAGACATCAAGGAAAGCTCGCTCGAGCACAAGAACCTTCGCTCGAGCTAAGAAACAAAAACCCAAAGCTCGCTCGAGCGCAAAAAGCCTCGCTCGAGCGAAGACGCCAAATTCTAGACAGCAACCATTTGCTCCAATACTCAACCAACATGTTTCAATCTTACCCAACACATCCGAAAACTAAAATACAAAGAATTAAATGATGGAAACAAGAATAAGCCAGCAACAACAACCACTAGACTCGAGTTCGAAATACAATACATAACGGGAAAAATCGAGATCGCTATAATCACGGACGTCGGTTGCCCTTTCGGCATAGGCCTTCTCATTCGCCTCCTTTATCTCGGTCGTCTTGGAAGCAAGCGCCGCTTGTAGCTCAGTCTGGGCTTGAGACTCCTTATCTTTGGTTTCTTTTGCCTCGGCCTGAGCAACCTCGACAACATTTTCCGCAGCCTCGGTGCGGTCTTCAGCTTTCTTCAGGGCTGACTTAGTAGCCTTGGCCTGATCCAGAAGACCTTGGATATGAGCCTCAGCTTTGTTTAGTGAAGTAAGGAGTTTGGCTACCTCTTTTGTTTTTTGGGTTAGTTCTTTCTTGAACTTATCAATCTTCACTGCAAGGGAGTAACCTTGTTGGATAGCCTACAAGAATGCCAAAAAAATTCGTCAAGTATGAAAATCAGAGTTGAAATAAAACAAAAAATTACAAGTGTTGAGACTTACCAAGACACAATGCTGCATCATCATCGCATAATTTTCATACTCCGAAAGCTTAGCCATCCGATTGATATCGGCTGGAAATAGAACAACGATGGAAATGGCAGCACCGACTTCCAGACTGTCGAGAGCATTGTCCCCAGCTAGAAGAAGTCGGTCTCCAACGTTGACAGATAGAGTCCAAGAATCGTCGGTACGAAATCCAGAGGGCTCAGAAGACCTACCAGACCTCGGCTTTTTTGATTGCGATTAGTTAGATGCCTTTGCCTCGGCCTCGACAGGCCTCTTCTCGGCAGACTTCTCTACTTCAGCCAATTTTGAAATTTGCACTATGTCTTTTGACTCCACCTCAGTGGCGCTCGGCTTGGCCTTGGATTTTTTAACCCTCTTTGCCTTGGGTTTTGGCTGTGATTGGGAAGGAGAGGAGGAATAGACCGACACCACGCCAGGAATGTCGAAGCGTGTCGTCTGAAAGTTGATTTTTTGCGCTACTCATTTCGGCTTGGTAAAAATGATCATACTCTGTGTCAAGTGTATTCTTTGGAAAGGCAATTGAGGGATTGGCTAGATCGTAAGCCGATATCTCAGAATCTTGACATTTTGTGGCTACGAGTTCTGCCGGTAGGGGCAGAAATTGGAGCTCGGCATCGGCATTGGTGCTGGGATGGAGGAATTAGTTAAGGGGTAGAAGTGAATGGCTGCTCAACTGGGTCAGAAGTAGAGGCCTGATCTGGCCTTGGAGATGAAACTGTTGGAGGAGTTGAAGCAGATAGAGGAGTCTTGTTGTGCTTGGGAATGTCGGGCAAGACTGACTTATATGTAGGGATATAGTTGAGTAGCAATGGAGCTTTGCGGAGGTCAATAGGTAGGCCTAGTAGCCTCTTCAAGTCTTTGCTGGTGAAGAAGGATTGGCGGAAGTCCTTCAATGGTTAGAGAAGAGCTGTAAAAGGTAGAAAATAGACATTAGAACAGATAAAAAGAATAAAGTGGTAAAGTCTTAAACAGAAAAGTTGACACTTAGTTCTTACCCTCATCCTCCTTAAACACCGATCGGCACAAAGGGAAGAGATGAAGATCATCATCTGGAGTAAATTCCCAGTTACCCGAGACAATCAAGTAATAATCTCTAGCACCCTTGTTGGAGTCTGGGAGATCGGCTATGATTTTGTAGGCTGTGGATCTCAGTTTGAGATAGTAAATGTAGCTTTTTTCAGACTCTAAGCCACACATGATATAACAAAATTGGATATCGGCTAGTGTTATCCTAGCGTTTTCTCAGCGAGCTAAAGCAATTATACCATTAATGACCCTATAGGAGTTAATGGCCAGCTGCATAGGGTTGAGTTTGTAGTAGTGAAGGATTTCCTTAACCGGGATGTCTAAGGGAAGCTAAAGTCCACACTCGATAAATGCTACCACAGGAAAGGGCATGGAGTCCCCAACTAGCATGATAGAGTTTTTCTCTTCAGCCAACCTGATCTGAACGTCGGCTGGAATGGAAAACTCTTGCCAAAAGTACTCTAGCTTGGCAGGGGTGTCAACTCTCCACCTAAACATTCCCATGATGTCGGCTTAGGGAGGATTGGTGCAAAATTTCGAAAAAGAATATTTGGTATGGGTTTGAAAACCTCAGCTAAACCCTAAATTGGCACCGGAGCTAGGATTTTGAAGATCTAAAGGGATCTTGTTTTAGTTTTCCTAAAGAACAGGGTTCTAAATCAAATCGTAAACCTAAGTCTATACGGAAACAAGAATCAAAGGCAAGAATTTGAAAACAAAGCAAGAAAAGAACACGATTCAGAATCAAGAAAGCAACAGAGATTCAAGAACACTGAGTAGGTGTATACAAATGTGCGAAAGTCAAGACCAATGACAAATTATTAAAGCATCAAATATATAAACAGTGACACAGAGATAGATTGAACAGCACAAATCGCAAGCAAACATGTTTGGCATTCTGAATGATGAAAAAATAGAGTACAGCTATACAGATACAAGTCTCACAGCAACGGATGCGATGTAAAGCATATAAAAGGAAAGAGGTCATTAAAGGATAGAAATTTAGGACTTAATGAATCGGGCCGAAAACGAAGACGCCTAAGTAAGGCTCACCGAAGTCAGATGGACGTGAGGGTTTCGCCGGAAGTGCGGAACAGAGCACGGTTGCAGAAAGCTTTGAAGGTATGAAAATTGAGGTTTTTGTAGAGAAAGAGAGCTTGAGACAAAGAGGGAAAACAAAGTTGTGAAGTGAGAATACGAAGAGAGAGAAAGAGGGTTTTTGTTAAGAACTAAAAAAGCGGCAAAAGGAAATGAATGCGCCTTGGGTGACGTGTCTGTCAGGTAACGTGTCTGTCAGGCGGCGTGCGCAGAAGCGACGCGACTTGATGGCGCGTGTCAGGTACGAACCAATAAGATAAGGACGCGTGGCAGAAACGGTTGGAAAAACTGTGCGTGACAGCTCATGCGCAGATAAAACTCTTAGAGTTCTTGATTTAATGAAGCAAAAACCTTGGCTATAGGAACGATATCGGTTAGAGAACTTGAAGAACTTGGTTCTCGGTTCGTGGTTCTTGGACATTGATAAAGATGGTTAGTGGAGTCTTGGGAAATTGAGACCGATGAGTCATGATCTCAGTCACAGAAATGAATGGATTGGTAGCCGACATGCTATATGGACAAACGATGTAGGTTCTATCACCTCAAATTGCCGAGGTAATAAAACCTAAAGGGTAATTATGGGGATGTATTTTGTGAATCACAGCATGTGGCCAAGGTGACGCCGAGGTGTCAGCCAAGGTGCCACATGGCCTGGATATGCGCCGAGGTAAACTCGGCTAGGCTGAGGTTATCTGCGGAGATACCAGAATCCGAGATGAGCGGATAAGGGACAAGAGTCCTAGAACGGAGGAGGACCTCATTTTTGATAAAGATAGGGCTCAAGAAGAGTTTATTTCTATCTAGATGAGGGTCCATGATGAGCATTGAGCCTAAGTCCATTGAAACAAGGCTTCTAAAAGAATCATGTCACTGTTGGTTATAAAAACAAGGCACCCTCGTGGGTCTGAGGTATGTTCTCTCTTGTGAGTTTAAGCACAATTTACTATCTTTGAGAGATATTTGATTACTGACTTGAGCATTGGAATGCCCCCGAGTGGACGAACCACCACTGGATTCTTATCTTTCTGTGACAGGTTGTTCGGGCTTAATCTATTCTGCCGATACTCTTCAGCTGAGTTCCTTGTTTGGTTGTGAGGTCGAAAATCTATACCCACAATTAATATATCTTGCCACTTGTGAATGAGTTGTGTAGAGTGAATTGTTGAAGAAGATGATAGGCTCTCTCTAGATGCAGAGAAAGGAAAGTGCAGAGTGAATCTAATTGTGTTTAAGTGAGTAAAGTTCAGTTCAACTCAGTTACCTTCAATGTGATGAGAGTGAGACTTTATATAGAAGGCTTTACTTATTGCCCAAGATGGTTTCATAGAGCTTTGGTGCTTCAAGGCTCCCTTTAACATTGCTCAAGATGGGGGACCTCCAAGTAGTTGACAATAGAAGCATGTGCTCTTTGTAATCATGCTTATAACAGATCACATTCCCTTGGTTAACTGTTTTTTGTGATTCTAGGAGGAAGGGACCAGCTGAAGTGGCAGCCTTCATGTACATATGTTCATAACTTCCACATTTCTCTGAGAGGTTTCTTTAGCTTGGCACCGTTATGACTTGGCTCGACCTTTTCGTAAGATTACTTGTAAAGATGGGTTGACCCATTTAGGCATCTTTGTGTGGGCTCAGTCCACTTTGGTTCTGAGGATGGGTTCGGTCCATCAGTTCGGTCCACGGATTAAATTCTGTAGCTTGGCCCAGCCCAGCATCGCGACTAGACTGGCCTTTGCTCTGCAAGTTGGGTCCAAGTGCTTGATGACTTGGGAAGACCCTTCTTCATGGAGATGGGCTTAATTGACTAGCCCACACATTCGTCTAACCCACTTGGGTTTGCGCTTAGCTGATTGGGCTGACCCAAGGCTTGAATCCGGCCCGTATTATATTTTGCCTCTTCATTAATTAATTCTATAATGATTACCATAATTAACTTTTTTTTTTATAAATGCAGTACTCTATAACTGTGTTCTGATATATGAAAACCTTTGGATAAGCAAAAAAAATAATCAAGTGAGATTAAATTTTACCAAGTCATTGTAATCTTTACTAATACCAGGAATTAAAAATATACTATCTATGACCATTAAGGATTGTTGCTAGAGTATCTAATCTAAACCGTCAACAAACAAATAAGGAATATTAAGGAGATTATTGATTGGTTGTCCGTTAATTAATTATTTAGGTTGTGCTTGCATCATGGATGTAAGTGGAGATTTTAGAAAGAAAAAAGACAAAGATAGATAAAATATAGTTATATTTCACTCATATTTGATCTATCTTTTTTATTTATTTTTTAAATACCTACTCAAATTTATGATTTAAATACAGCCTTACACTGTGTTTGGTTAGAAGATTTGGGAAGGAATTTGAAAAGAGAAATAAAAAATATATGCGAAACTTGGTGAAATATAATTATATTTTATTCACATTTAGTCTATTTTTTTTCCTTTCTCTTTCTGAATTGCTCCTTAAATCTTCCAACTAATATAACGTTAAAGAACTTAATATTATGGAAGGCCATGTTCCCACCAAATGGACTCAAAATCTCAGCACAACCCTATATTCTACAGGCTGAAATATTTATCAGAAGTACAAAATATGCTGGGCTAGGCTTCGCCATCGGGTTATGGGAGTTTAAAAATCACACATTTTGTACGAGCAATTTTGATAGATGTTTAAAATTTCATTGTAGTTGAATATTAATTAATTTATTATTCATTGAATATTGTACAAATATGAAATAATTTAGCTTTAAAAAATAGAAAATACTAGTTCATCAAGTTTATCAATATTTGATTAATCATCGCACAAAACACAATCCAGGTTTTCAAAAACAGAATCCCAAAACATTAAAAACAAAATTCACTAGAACAATTACAACAAAAAATACTCAAAACAATTATCAAACAGGCCTTTGTCCCATGAAAATTGTGGAACTAAAAAGGATTATAGAACAAAAACAATCAATTAAATAATAGAACTTGCATGAACAATGGCCTTGATCAGCAAATTTTGATATGCCAATGAACACTTCAGAGCTCCTCTGTTTCAAGATCATGCAAGAAAGTACAGAGCACAGACTCATTCATTCATTCCATACCAGAAATCAGAAACCCAAATCTGAGAAAAAATCCAATTGAATTCAGCAATTGAGAACCTTCTTGCACCGATTGAATTCACCAAGCAATTCATGATCTCGAAACCCAACAAGAAATTGGGCTAATCCTTCAAGAAACAGAGCAGCTTGATATACACTGGTAACACTCAAGATATCTGAAAGAACACTTCGCCGGAGCCGATTCGCATCAATAAAAACTCCTCTCATCTCCTCCATCTGCGCCGCCACAGCCTCCCTAATCTCACCTCTCGCCGCCTCTTTCCTCCCCTGGCTTCGCCCCCACTCCGCCCCTGCTCTCTTCGCAAAACCCGCCTGAGCAGTTCTCGCTCTAGCCACAAGCGCAGGCACCATTAGCCTCAAACCACATTCAATCTGCTCGATTTTCGTCATTAGAGCCTTCGGAGGACTCTTCCAAGCCATCACAACGTGCCATGGCTTATCGAAAAATTCCGAATCTTCCCCAATTTGAAACCCAATTTCGTTATCGTCTTCTTCATCGTCGTTGAGGAATGATCGGAGGAGATTGGTGAAGAGATAGGGATGGAGATCGCCGAGGAAGAGGAAGGGCTTTTCGAGGGAGTTTCGCCAATCGGGGAAGAGGATTTGAGCAATGTCGTTGGAGGCGGCGACGTCAAGTGCGTCGTAGTAGAGTTGGAAGTGGTGGTGGAGCATCTCGACGTGGGTTGGGAGGAGACTTGATGGCACCGAGAGGGTGGAGATTGATCGCCGGAGAAGAGGGAGGTGGGTTTTCTTGAGGGTTTCGATCCATTCAATGTAGAAGTCTTTGAATGGACGAGAGGTCTTCTTGCAGTTGAACAGAGCTGTTTCAGTGAATCCACCATTGAAGAGAAATTATATATTTGTAGAGAGAGAGAGAGAGAGAGAGAGGGGGGGACTTACAGACTGCTTTCTTCATCTTGGGAAGATTTGATTGATGTGCTTTGATGGGTTGTTGTTCTTCTTGGGTTTTTGTTTCTTGTTGAGAACAGAGGAGAGAAAAGAAGAGGAAGAGAGGGATTGGGAAAGAAGTTGAAGGGTAGTTGAAGTTTTTTTGGAGGGAAATGGGAGGCGGTTATAAGCTGTAGTTAGTTTATAATTGGGCTCACTCTGGGAATAGCCCAATAGGTGCCTAGTATAGGCCTTTATATGTTTGAAGGTCCTCTTACAAATTTGGGCCAGCAATTGTGTTGACTTTTATTTTATTTATTTATTTTTTTTATGAAAATGAAAACTTAGGTCAAGTTTGACATATTACAAAAAAGTCAAAAAGTCAAAAAATTAATCAAAAAGTAAAAAAGTTAACACTATTCATCAAAAGTCAATAATTACGGCTGCACAACTCTCAATCTTAATTTTTCCCTACAAATCAATTTTTACAATTTTTTATTACATATTTTTTCATAAAAAGTCAAAAAGTTAATTCAAACATCCATATTTTCTTCCTCAATTCTTAATCTAAAAAGACAAAAAATACACCTATTTAGGACACTCCAAACAATCCCCTAATATATTTTACAAAGTATTTTAAAGTTTATTTATTTGTTTTTTAATTCGATCTTAAATAAATTTTAATCGAATAGATTAGCAGCAAAACTCAAGTGATTATTATTATTTTTTTAATACAATTTTGCAGTGCATTTAAGTTTATAAAGTTGAATTGAAACTATTATTAATTAATTTGGTAAGACAAGTCTTCTCAAGGTATAAATTGATTTGAATGGTATTTTGAAGGCAGATTTACAAAACAATGATTTAGGTCTCATTTGGGACAAATTATAAACATTTCGCATGAAAAAGATTCATCTCGTTTGTCATATTCATTCCTCATCGAGAAATCAACTTAAGCCACTTTTTTTATATTAAAAAAAAATCATTAAAAAATTAAAAATAAAAACAAAGGACAAATTATATTCACATCTATTTAGATTTGAAAAAAAATACAGTTAACCCTACAAATTTAGCATAATTATATTGATCCCCCTTTTAATAAGGTTAAAGCGATCAAACAAATATAAATGGTGGATAAACGCTAAAATAAATAAATTTGAATATGTATTTTAATATAAAATAAATGATAATATCATTCTTTTATCCATATGACTCCTGAATTACTAATGAAAAATGATATAAGTGTTATGTGAATTAAAATTATAAAAAAATAAAAAAAATAAACTCATAATTAAGAAAAAATATAGGGATTGAATTATTTCAAATTGGCTATCCAACTTGAGATAAGGTTTGGCTTGGTGGACTCACTTTGGGACTGACTTTAGTGATCTGAACTATTCATTTTTTAAGATTCATTAAGTAGAATATTCATGCAAAAAGTTAAGATAATCGAACCTCGGTAACTATATGTTTGAATCATAATTATTTTAAAAAATTGACAACAATTATAATTTCAAGATTAGTCATCAATTTTTTATAATACAAATGTGATTTAAACATATAACTACTAATATTTGATTATTTTACTTTTTGCATGAATATTATTTTCAATAAGTACTAAAAAGTAAACGGTTTGAATCACTAAGATTAGCTCTAAAGTAGGCACATCAAACTCAAATCCTCTCTTCTGATAAATAAATAAATAAACTCAAATAGTCTTTCAAATTGAGATGGCTAACTTGACATAATTCAAATCCTAAAATATATTGAACCAACTAAAATTTTAATATCTGATGAACCTCCGTTTGGCAAGTTGATTTTGAGGTTTTTTGGACTAAACTAACCACAAAAAACAAAATAAGTTTTTTAGTTCAATAAGACAAAACATCACATCTAACCTATAATCATTATATTCTTTCTCTCACAAAAAAGTTAAAAAAGCCAAAAGTCTTTTCCAAATTAAGCTTTTTAACCCACGATAAAATAGTCAAAAAAGTCAAAAAGCTAATCCACTTCCCAAACGAAGTCGTTTGGCTTCATAACTGAGAATTCACTTTTTAAAAAATAGAAATTTTTTATTTTTTATATTTTTTTATTTTTACTCAATTTTTTTAATATTTGAAGCAATTTTTTAAAATTTTTTAGATACACCTAACACAAATACACTTAAAAAATATAATATTTTAAAAAATTCACTAAATACTAAAAATATATAAAAATTTAATATATTTTTCATAATCTTACATATTTATTAATTTTTTTAAATATTTTTTTATTAATATTTTATTTTTTAAATACATCTAAATTGCACCTAAAAAAATTATTTAAAAATTTAAAAATATTCACTAAAAATTAAAAAAATATATAGAAATAAAAAATTAAAATTTTAAAAAATTAAAGCATGAATAAATTTAATTTTTTTTAAAATATACCCATCATCAATCTTATATTTGACCGACAGATGTAATAAAGGAGGCTTGTTTCACCAATCAAACAAAAGAAACCCATGTCTCATTTTAATATAAAAGGCAAAGTTGTCTGAATTTGTCAAAAACTTTAGGGAAAAAGCTAATATCAAAATATAAACTTTAATTACAAAAACTAAAGAGTAGGATCGCCGCCGCATTGGGTGGGAATTGATACCACAAGCGGTTAACTCCCCTCACCGACATTTGTGGCAGTCAACACCCCCCAATTCAAAATTCTCCTATTCAACCCCCCCAGTTCTTCAAACCTTGCAATTTCAACCCCCCCAAAAAAATTTCTATCTTTCACCCCTCTTCACTTCCCCAAATTCTTACTCCACACAACACAACAAACAGGCAAAACAATGAAAGCAAAACCAATTTCAAAACATCGCATAACCACCACCACCACCACATATTCGTCCCCATAACCCCAAATTCCAGACATCTCAAATTTCAACCCCCACTTATTAAAAACTCTGCAATTTCAACCCCCCAAAATTTCATCTTTCACTACTTCCCACTTCCGCCAAATCTCACTCCACAAACCCACCACACACAACACTACAAACTGAATAACGAAAGCAAAAACAAAAACCAAACCCCCTCTCTCTCTTCCACCACCACCACCACTTCCTCCCCATAACCACCACACCCCACCAATGACCACCATCAAATTCAAACCCATCATCACCACCACCCTCCTCACCCTCTTCTTCTTCAATCCCGTCAATTCCACACAATCCGATCCAGACACAACAGACTGCGAAAACCGTTGGATACACATCCGCAACCTCCCTCCTCAATTCAACCTCGACCTCCTTTCCAACTGCTCCTCCTTCCCTCTCTTCGACGACTTCTGCCCTTACCTCTCCAACCACGGCCTCGGCCACAAAACCCACAACCGCACTCTCAGCTGGTACCGCACAGACCCCCTCCTCCTTGAACTCATCTTCCACCGCCGCATCCTCGAATACCCATGTCTCACCTCCGACCCCTCCGCCTCCTCCGCCGTCTTCCTCCCCTACTACGCCGCCATCGACTCCCTCCGCTACCTCTACGGTCCCGAACTCAACAACAGCTTCCAACACGGCCTCAATCTCTTCCAATTCTTGAAGCATCACGATTCGCCTCAAATCTGGGATCGAAATCATGGCCACGACCATTTCCTAGTCATGGCCAGGCCTGCCTGGGATTTCAGTCAGCCGCTTTCGAACGATCCACCCATTTGGGGCACTTCCTTTTTGGAACTACCCGAGTTTTTCAATGTCACTGCGTTGACATTGGAGTCCAGAGCTTGGCCTTGGCAAGAACAAGCCATTCCTTATCCAACTTCGTTCCACCCACAAAACAAACCTCTTCTCGATTCGTGGGTCGCCCGGGTCCGCCGTTCCCGGCGGAACAATTTCATGCTTTTCGCCGGCGGCGGAGGGATACCCTCGTCGCCGAATATTCGCCGGAGTATTCGCTTGGAATGCGATAACAGTAATTCGAGCTTTTCGAATGGTGGGTATGCGAAATTGTGTGAGTTTGTCGATTGTTCTAATGGGGTTTGTGAGAGAGACCCAATTCGATTCATGAAACCAATGTTGCAATCCAGCTTTTGTTTGCAGCCTCCTGGGGATACTCCAACGAGGCGGTCGACTTTCGATAGCATTCTCGCCGGTTGTATCCCAGTTTTCTTCGAAGAACAGTCCGCGAAATCGCAGTATAATTGGCACTTGCCTGAAGAGGAATTTGGGGAATTTTCAGTGTTTATACCCAAGGAAGATGTGGTGTTTAAAGGGTTGAAGATTGTGGATGTGTTGATGGGGATTCCTAGAGTTGAAGTAAGGAGGATGAGAGAGAAACTTATGGAGTTGATACCAAGGATTGTGTATAGAAAGCATGGAAGTTCACTGGGATTGAGGAGTGTGAAAGATGCATTTGATGTTGCTATTGATGGGGTTTTGGAGAGGATTAAAGCTAGGCTGCAAGAAGTTGCAGCTCAATGATATATGTCTGTAATAGTTTTTCTTTTTCTTTTTTATATTTATTATTGTTTTTATTTTGATAATTTTTAATGTTATTTATTCACCACAAATGGTGTTGTGACAATTTGATGTTTTGTATTCTCACTGACAATAATAATCTTGCAATCATGGGCAGCAGTTTTCCACTTCTTGGAGTTGGGTTTGTTTTATCTTCTGCATATATATATAATCAGAACTAGTCTATAAAAACAAAAATCCATCAAGTAGGTCTATTTTTTTGTGAATTTTTGCACCCAATGTAAGAGGATTACGTTTAATTTTGTAAATGGATCTTTGTGCGGTAAGGGAATTGTACAATTAACGTCCTAGTCATTCAAACCTCGATTGAAATTTTGATTTGAGTATAAATTTATAGACAAAAGAAAAAAAAATTCTTACTCACATCCGAGATTCAAACACAATATCAATGTTCTAAGATTATAAACCAAGTTCAATTCGTGTCAATTTGTTAAAAATGCTTTAAAATTTGAGTCATCATATAAATAAATTAAATTTAAACACATTTTAAAACTGTTAATTTTTTAATCTCAACGTGTTATATGAACAAAGTCAAGTTTAAATACATTTAAACATATTTTGAAATTCATTAACAATTCAATAAACATATATATATATACATATATATATTCACTAAAAATCATGAATGGTTTCATTAAAACTCACTTGAAATAGCTCAAAAGACAAACGAACCAAAATTCAAATATAATGTCAAAACTAATTAAATTTCAACATAAATTTGACTGGGCATATTTATAGCTCTATTCTTCACCTGCCAAAAAATCAACCCAGTTCTGACTCCATAGGATATACAACTGCACATATGTTCCATGTCTTGGGAGAAAAGAATAAAATTTATTGATGGTGCAAAAAGTTCAAAGGAAACAAAATCTGAATGAGACTGGTATTCTAACCTACACAATAACTGGCATTACATTTCAGAACTGTAACCAACGCAAGAGGACGACAACGACGACTACGGTTTATATAAGACGCTCTTCTTTCTTCTATAGTGACTGGCGGAGGTAAGACAGGTAGGGTCTCATCCCCATCTGATAATGGCAGAACCCCATGTAAGACCGGCCCCAAAACCCGCAGCTGCAATAGTATGGCCTGATTGCACCTTCCCACCTCGTACCGCTTCGTCCAATGCCAATGGAATTGATGCCGCACTTGTATTACCGTAGTTTGCCAAGTTAGAAATGACCCGCTCTGGTGGGACGTCTAATCGTGTTGCAACCGCATCAATGATCCTTTGGTTTGCCTGCATAATCCAATCCGTTTATCATTACTGGGATAAATAGACACAAGCAAGATTTACAGCACATGACAAAATCTTGGCGTGGATATAAGGTAAGAATGTATTCATGGTGTACTTTTACTATCGAACTCATCAAAAATGTTGATGCCCATTTTCACTTCGATATGAGAAGAAATGATGGCCATATAATTGACTACAACTTCATAGCACTACTATTTATAGGAAGTTTTTTTAACCAATTGGAGGTTGTTTTGAACAGATTTCCCAAATCCTAGTAGTTTTAAACTTGTTTCCCAAACCTAGGTTGTTTATATCAAAACACGACTTTGGGATTGAAGCTGTGTTTTGAAAATCAGTTTGACTCTAGAGTCTTGTTCAAAATTTTCCCAAACCTAGGCAAGACATCATGAAACAACTTGAGTTTGAGAAATGGGTATAAAATTACTTGGATTTGGAAATTCTGACTTAAAACCACCTATATTTGGTAAAACTTTATAGGCTCAGATACCTACGATAAATTTGACAATTAAACACAATTCAAAGATAAAAGTACAAAAAGCTTCGTGAGAACTTGGAAGTAGAACAGCTATGCTGGAAACAAGACTTGCAAGTACTTGGGATGAAACCAAACACCATGTACAAAACACCGGCATACATATTTTTCAACTTCCCTTTATCATCACCAGGAAAACACTGATATGAATCAATTAAATAACCACAAGAAGTCATCCACAATTTTAGTCTACAAAACATGCACAAAGCCCGTAGATGCATGTGGACATGAAAATTTGTATGCATCTTTTGTCAGGTTCATTTAAGTTGTATTTGGATCATGGATTTGGATAGAGGTTTGGAAAGGGAAAGGAAAAGGTAAGTGAAGTGAAGAAAAAAATTAACTAATATTTTATTCACATTTCTCTCATAGTTTTTCCTTTCCAAATCCCTATCCAAATCCATAATCTAAACATGACCTAAAGAAAATAATCAATGCAAACTTTGAGAGACATTAGGCTGATCTGACCATTCAACAATAACTTTCCACTCGAATATATTCATTAGATCAGTATATCCCTATATATGCAGATGGTATGTCATACCTGATGGAGGAGTAACCAATCAATGCTAGACGAAGTGAGACCAGCCTTTTGGAGGGCGTATTCAATTGACTGTGGCACACACCGAGCGGCAAAGCGAAAGACCTCTTTACCATTCATCTGGATGCAGGAATAAGAGGAGCGTTTTGGGGGGAAGCCTAACACTGAGCCATAAGATCCTGAGGCATGATGTGATTCTTTTTCTGTAATGGGAGCGTTTAAGTGCCTGCATGGTGAGGGGGTTAGTACTCAATTCCTATTCCACTCAGAAACGGATTTTTGTTTCTAAAGAAGAACATAACACAAACCTTTGACCATCACCATCACTGTGCAAGTCAAAACCAAGTAAACCATCCTCTTCACTATCACAGGCCTGCAGAAAAACTAGTATCAATATAGACACGAGAGTTCATTTCCCAACAGTACCAACAATTTGCAGAAAAAAAGCAGATAAAGCAACAAGATTAGGTATACAAATATTTGATGGGAGAGGCAAACGTGATACCATAAACAACTTAAAAATAGTGAGGAGATTTGTGATCGAATGACAAACACAAGAAATAGAGAGGCAAATGGAGTAATTAATGATGGTTGAGGTCAAAATGCATGCATGGCTGTCATTGAGGGGAGAGGAGATGAGATATGTTTCCACCATGGGATTTATTAGAACAAAGAAACTATTTGCATATTACATATTTGTTATTAAGATCTACTAGTTTCAATCCAGTAGCCCAGGTGCCTTCATTTATGAAAATTGGAAGTTTATGTGGCCTTTTAACTTGAGGGGCCTATCTTACACATGGGCCTGTGATACAAAGCATGCTACCAAGAAAAACAGAAAATATGGAATTTCACTTGGGCAGCTACGAGGACCTTATCTAATCAAGCCTTGGTTGAATTTATTTATTACTCTTTTTCATAGGTTAGTTGTTACTGGTATATAAAAAACTATAATCTATTAGGTTCAATAAATTAAGGATATTTTTTGATACTTTTTAGATTTGATTGACATAGGCTATGAGTCAATAATTTGATCTTATACAGAGTTTTTTGTTAGTCTACAATTGTGTTAGTAGTCGAAGTTTCTTCGTTTCCAATTCTGATATATTTGTCCTTGTAGAATTAGGAGAAAGCTCACAATTATGCATATAATCTCCATACTCTAAAGACTTAAGCTTATAATAATTTCAGATTGTTTGTGTGGTTTGGCTTAACCACCATGACAGTGAAGGCATTCTTCTTCTTCCACAGTATTATTCATAGCCTCCAAACAGTACATATTACAGCCCCACAACGCTACTCAAATGAAATTTTAATCAATTCCAGCCCTTTACCCAAAACGTTGGCTTTCAATTTACGCAATGTCCATAAAACACTACTGTTCAGAGATCTCAAGCAACGAGTTTCTGAAAATGAATATTCAGCAACTAACCTCACCCAGAATGCCAACTCAAATCTCACACCTTTTCTGTCTATAATCCCTAAAAACCATTACAAATAAGCAGGGAATAATTTATATTCAGGACTGCAGGATCGCAAGAATTATCTACATAAAAGTGCCACGTGTTCTAGAGAACAAAACAGAGTCCGTTACCTGTACTACTACAGCACCAGCAGCATCCCCAAAGAGAATACAGGTCCCTCTATCGGTCCAATCAACATAACGGGAAAGAGCATCAGCCCCAATCACAAGAACATTATTAAAGCCGCCTCCTAAAATTTACAATAATAGAGTT
The DNA here is from genome assembly GCA_025200525.1 of Camellia lanceoleosa. Lineage (NCBI taxonomy): Eukaryota > Viridiplantae > Streptophyta > Magnoliopsida > Ericales > Theaceae > Camellia > Camellia lanceoleosa. The sequence goes on along the minus strand of CM045769.1, from coordinate 158,881,620 downwards.
GAGTTTTAATAAACATTTAAACAGTAATTGAGATCCCATATAGCAAAGAAATAAAAATGTTACCCCTAATATAACAGGCAGCCGAGACTAGACCCAACATAAATCCACTACAAGCAGCTGTAATATCATAAGCCAATGGATTTCTTTTGCAGCCAAGTGCCTTTTGGATCTGAAATGTAACATAAAATTTAAATTAAAAACACATAAAAATGTTTTGAGTGTTTATGATACCAAATGTGAAGAATGAGAAATCAATTCACATAATCAGGTAATAGTTCAAATCAATCAATAAATAAATAAAAATCAGACAATAGTTCTTCAAACAGAATATGGCAGGAAATTCTGCAAAAACAAGAAATCATGTGTATGAAACCTACCATTAATGCCTAAGTGTTAATAAAGCCAAAAGTCAAGTAATCCCCATTTATAAATAAATAAAAGTTAGCAATGAATTATGCTTAGTTCCCTAATATAGTTTAAAAAAAGATTTCAGCCCTTCTCCAAGGTGCATTACTTCAGGAATCCTCTTGTAAGGTTATTATACCTGAGGTGCACTGCCAAACAGATCCTCTGGAGTTGATGTACACAACAAGACTAGGTCCACGTCATCAGGATCAACCTGTGCCATCTGAAGAGCCCTTTTGGCTGCCTCTACAGCAAGACCCGTCAAGCTATCTTTGCCTGTAAAAAAGCACAGTCAGATTGAGGCCATTTAAAGTTTGCATAACTAGGGCACCAAGCGCGCTAGAGAGAGAGAGAGAGAGAGAGAGAGAGAGAGTTGATAGAGCCCTGTAGTCCCCATAGAAAAGATAAGAACACCAACAGGCATCCATATATGCACACAATTCACAGAGCATCAGAAACAGTCTAGACATCTATGATATTCAGAACCACTATAAGATGGATCACTCTTATCAAATTGATAGGTAGATCCCTCTTATACAAAATGTCAATCAGCTTCAAATCCCATCTTATCTTTTAGATCATTAGGAAAATATGGATGAAGACCAAGGCCACAACCCACTGATGGAGACTCGGAGTCAAGATAGTAGGAAATATGGCTTGAAGATAATCCTAGGGTGAAATATAGCTTTTTGAATTTTTTTTTGAGTTTTTTGTTTTCGTGTTTTTTTTACCTATTAGATGCACCTAAAAAGTAAATTATTTGTGAAGAAATTATTAAAAAAAAACAAAGGAGTTCACTAAAGCCAAAAAAATCGGAAATGATCTTTCATTTTTTCTTTTTTTAAAGTGAACTTTATCAAATTTCTTCATAAATATTTTTACTTTTTAGGTGCATCTAAAAAAACCTTTGACTAAAATATGAATTTAGAAAAAAAAAAAAAACACAAAATATATATATATATATATATAAAACTCAAAAACAGTTTTCAAAAACTAAACCAAACGATCAGACTTTTGAAGCCACAATTGACAGTACATGACTCCCATAGAAGCGAGGAAAGGAAATTTGAGACTGAATGACTGGGTATTGTAAAACAATTTAGACATTAAAAAATAAAAATAAAAATAAAAATAAAGAAAAGGAATCTGTGGAGCTAACTGAAAAAAGGTGGGCATTGGGTTGGGTTGGGTTGGGTTGGGTTTGGCCAGCTCAGGCTTTCCATAGTCAGCCAGCTTCAAAAACTCCGCAGTCCAGCAAGATGGTTATGGTGATTCAGGCTCAACATTCGTAACCTACCAAATCATGAATTCTACAAGAATTAACACCCAGCTAACCCAGCAACCCACGGCAGCCAGGCAAAGACCCATTGAACTGTTCATAAGGCCAGATAAATTCCAGGCAAGCACTCTGAAGAATAATTGACCTGTTAGAATACGTCGATTACGAATCCCAGTGCGAACAGAGATCCATTCATCTGAAGTATCAACAATTTTTGCCAGATCATCGTTGGAAACCTGAAGAGTTGGTACTGCAGAGCCGCATCCAACTAGTTTGCAGCCTTTATTGACAAGCCTGTATAAATTTATTTGCAAAATAAGAAGGCAAGTGGATGATCTATCCAAATGAATTATTATGTGCTAATTTCTAGACTCACTCTATTGAACCAAATAAGGATCAACAAGAAATACAAATATTTCCCAGGCAAGGGTTGTGGATAAAACATGCAAGTTTGAAAAATGAAACATAAGTAACAGCCAAAAAACGCAAGAAAACTATAAAAATGAAATAATAATTATAAAAAAATAGAAATAAAAAAAATGAGCCCCAAGTCAAAATGGGCTTGAACAGTAGACTTTCAAAGCAGTAGCAGTGCTTGAACAACCTGCTCAACTTACAATTATCAGCTTACGCGCATACACATATTCACATACATCCACCCACCTCTACGGGCATGTTTACACACACACACGCACACATATGTGCTTATATACAAATAATCTTGTTTATTGTGTCAGAATTCTTAAGTATAAAATTATGCAAAACGTACCAGATTTAATCTTCACACTAGCCGGAAATAATGGCCAAGCCAAACATAATTAACTAATGCAGATATAGAATAAAACCAGACAACCCGAGGCTAGAAAACTAAAATGCTACTCCTCACCTCAACTCAACTCAAGTCAATAAGCCTTATCCCAATTACTTAGGATCAGCTACATGGACACATTTCCTCTAGTTGTCTTTCTGAAAAGGCATATCCTCAATTAATTTATAAGGAAACCACATCCTTTCTCACATTCTGCTATTTCTTTCAGCCCCATCAACCTAGGTGCATTAGTTAGTCCACGTTACACATTAACATACCATTTCAAACAGCTTTTGTCATTTTATCCTCAATTGATGCCACTTCTAACTTCCTCCCAATGTATTCATTTCTTATTTTATCTTTTCTAGTAACATCACTCATTCATCCCAATATACTAATTTCAGCTACTCTAATTTTTAGAACATATATTGTTTCTTAAACACCCAATGAGGTACCACTGAAGACGGAAAGTGCATACCTAGAACATGAATCATTTGGGTAAATGCAACAGGACAGAAATGTTGTACACCACTCAAAAGTAAATGCTTTTTATTGAAGCCCAAATGCAGATATTAGTTACTTGGAGCTTCTACCTCCATAAATACTGAATGAGATCAAGACTGTATCTCTTCCCAATCCAACTTCGCAATTAATATTTCCCTTCTACGTTTGATTTCCTTTGTTCCTTTTTTTCCATGGTATTCTCTTACCAAAATCACTGATATTCTAGTTAGTCCTTTTCTACGAAAAATTAGAAACAAATTGTTAGCATAAAGTGCCTTCTCTTAACTTCTAATTGTTGATTACAAAACCAAGAGTTTCCTCATCATCCACCCCCTTGTCAAGTCCATAAGGCACCATTTAAACATTTAATGAAATCTGATCTCTTAAACCCGTTGGCAAAATGGTAAAAAAAGAACGAATTTAGCGCCCGACAACCTCGACCATATATCAAGCACCTGTCAAGTGCGGGTCACAGGATCTCCAGGAATCAAGCCCCGGAGTCATCTTCTTCATCGGGCAACATTTACATCATCTATTAACATTTCAGATACTAAAATCAAACTAAATTTTTTTTTTTTTTTTTTTAAGTCAAGTTCCTCTGTAAATAAATATAGTCTAGATTACTGTGCATGAATCCTTTCAAGACTACGCGTGCATGCAAGAGCAATAAACTGTGTTTGTTGGTCCAATGACAACTAATGCACTCAAAAATCAAAAATCAGAGTAACCCAGCAGTCAAAGATAAACAAATTAAACTCAAAAAATAGTCATTACCACCAAAACCCCACATGCCCAACCAAAACAATAAGCCAAATAAGGTGAAGTTGGTGAACTAATTCGATACAAAATTCAAATTCAGATCAATAATATCACCTCAGCAGACAAAATCATAAATTTTTCAAACCAATTGCACTAAGTACCCATTTGATCGAAAAATCATTACTTCAACAAGACCTAATTGATCAATCACTAGAAAATGAAGAAATCAGGGATTGAACTCACCTGGGTACTCGAGATTCAGAAGGGGAAAGCTTCTCTTCACCTTCGATAGTGCTAGAGCAGAATACCCTTTTGGAGAATCCATCAGCAGAGCAAAACCCAGATCGATATATGCCAATTGATAGAGGAATCCTCTTTCTCAGACTTGGAACTGTAGGTGAAAAGAACCCAGATGCATTCGCCATTTATAGAGCGAGAGACAAAAAGAGAAAGAACTATGTAGAGAGATATCGAAGCTTATTGATGAAAATCCAAGAATGTGAATAGAGAATATACATGTGCAGAGAGAGAGAGAGAGAGAGAGAGAGACAGAGACAGAGACAGACAGAGCGAGGTGGTTGGAAATTGAATTAATTAGGACAGAAAAACAATGGATTACAGAGGCTTTTTTAGAATATGCGGAGAGACCGAAGAAGAGAAAGATGGGCGATTAAGCCAACTCGAAAAATGGAAACTCCAATGCAAACACATATCAACCAGATTCAACACCTCTGTCTCTCTCTTTCTCTCTCTATGTATGTTTTTCACCTGCACTAGCTCATGCTGTCATGCTCAACCATTCCCAATATTTGATCTGTGGGTTATTGGCAGTGGATTGCCTCCAGTGACTGGAGGCCCAATCTGGCCCATTGGGGCTTTTTTTATTTTTATTTTTTTATAATTCTAACCGTTTACATTTTAAAATTTATTAGAAATATTATATCTGTAAAAGATCAAGTCGATCGGATAATATATACTATATATTCAGATCACTTTTTTATGAACCGTTAATTTTCTGACCGTCTATTTTTTTAGACAAAAGTGATTTAAATGCATAGTATTCATTATCCGATTGATGTGTTTTTTTATAGAGATAATGTAGACCTTAAAATGTGAACGGTTCAAATTATCAAAAAAAAAGGTCCAAAAGTGAGCCCAATGGGCCGAACTAGACCAAACTATCCCAAATTTAAACTGGAGACAGTCCAGGCCCGTATTTAAATTATGTTTAAATAATATTATAATAAAGAGATTTAGGTGTAGGTCTTAATAGATAGATTTATTAACTAATAAATTTTATGATAATTAATGGTATTTTTTATTATCAATAATTATTAAAAAAAAGTCATTAATTGTTAATTTTTAACGATAGTTTAAAAATTGTCACCAAAAAATATAATTAATTATAAGTTTTGGTAGCAGTTTAAAAAAATCATCACAAAAAAATAACTAATTTTCAACTTTTAGCAACATTCATCACAAACAGTTACTAATTGTAAATTTTAGAGATAATTTTATAAAAACCGTAACAAAAAAAATTACTAATTATCAATTTTTAGTGTCATGTAAAAAAGTGTGATAAAAAATTATTTTTAATGAGGATTTTAGTAAAACTTATTTTTAATAAGATTTTGAGTTGGTTTGGGATATTCTAAAAAAGTGTACTTTTTGACTTATTGGCTTATATGGGTTGGGTTTGATGTGATGTGGTAGAGAGGTGATGTGATTTAAATAAGATGATGTGACTTAAATAAGATAGTGACTTTTTAACTTTTTGTATTATTTAAATTATACCAAACTTGACCTTTTATGAGAATTAAGTTCAACTATTAATACTTATCAATTGTTTATCCTTATAATAATTATATTTTTTTTATTAATTTTGTTTGTTTAGATCATTTCCAAATGCTCTTTTAAAAAAAAAAAATGTTACCTATTATAACTAGTTTATATTATTTTGGTCACTCTAACGGGTTAGTTAGTATGATAGTTATTTTAACACAATTATTGCAAGCTAGTTAAATTTGAATTAGTTTGTGTACAGGGAGCAAATATTCTCTTACTTCCGTATTCTTCGTTGTTCAAGCTCTTCGTGGCCTCGAATGTAGGGGTGCAACTCGGGCGGGTTCGGTCGAGTTTGGAGGTTATCCAAACCTAGCCCAAGTTTTGTTGAGATCTGCCCAGGCCCGCCCAAGCCCAAATTGTAACCCAAGGTTGCCTGCCTAAGTCTGACCCAAGTTAAACCCCAATTGCCCGAATTGTAAATTTTTTTTTTTTTTTTTTGCAGCTATATTATTAAATTATTAAAATTTGACTCTATTTACATTTTTTTATATATAAAAAATTATTAATACCATCAAAACAAATAATTTATATAATGTAAGAGAGATGCCGCTATAGTAGTCTTTACAATTTATGAGTAAAAATAAAAATAGAAAGTAAGATTTTATGTTATTTGTATATATAATATATATTCAATATGATTTAATAATTTAAATTACTTTAATATCATGTAATGACTAATAATTTATATATATTTAATATTTTTATATATCTATATATGTATAATTCGGGTTTCGGGTTGCTCGAATTGTTTGATGTCTTTGCCCAAACCCGTCCAAATTTAATTCAGGCTTTTGAATTTTTACCCAAGCCCGTACTAAATTTAAAAATATCTTGTCCAAGCCCTAAAAAAATTCAGGCTAGATTTAGGTTGCTCAAGTTGAGCCCGCCCAAGTTGTACTCCTACTCGAATGACGTCGTTTAACCTGAAACCACAACGACGGTGAGCTACACGGCAGGTGGTTGCTGAAAAATCCCTCCGACGATCAAGTTAGTACACAGAGAGAGAGAGGGAGAAAAGAGAGAGGAGACAAAGTAATAGGTGAGCTCTGATCAAAAGATGTTCCAGACCTGTGTATGGAGGTGCAACATCGTTTATATAGTTTATACGCGCGCCTCTGCGTCCATTCCTCTCTGGACGCGTGGACCTACTCTCCTCTTACGTTCTCTTATGTGTCAACGCTTATACATCTAAACACCAAATGACAAAACCGTCAAACGGTATTGAAGCATACGGACGGCAGAATCTTCTTTCCACAGTCCCGTCATGCCACGTAGTACTCCCCGCCAAGCTACACTTAGTGCGACGCCACGCCATCACTTTACGACCGTGCTACTTGTCTGGTCTCTTCGATAATTCCTTATTGTGGGCTCAACCGAGCTCCTCAATCACGATTGAGCTCCTGCTCAGTCGAACCTGATCTTTTGAGGACTAATCCCGTCCAACTTAGCAGAGTGCACATCTCCTCCAGTCTAGCAATCCAAAGTTGTTCCAACTCGATCGGACTGAGTCCTCAGTCTGGCACGTACCCAACGTCTGACCAAGCAAGGACCTCGACTCCGGCCCAAACCAGCTCGGCCCACTATTATGTCATAAACCTCCTTTTCAATTGCCCTTAATTTCATCCGCACCAGTGTGATCGGGATTATATTTATACGACAGGCTCATTTCATTGCTTGATCATCGACTATTTCAGATCGGTCCGCTATCTTCAACCGTGCTAATTTTCATGCTCGATCTAATGACTTGCCTGGTTGGTTATTCACCTTTTCAGTCTATCGCCTCATGACTGCAACTTGATCTCGTCATAGCCACGTGGCGTTCATCCATTGGTCCCGTACCGCCAATATAACTGTCCCATATTGTCCCTTTAGATTCAAATTTTTGGCACCCCTTCCTCTCTAACATATATATATTGGCACGCCTCTTCAGTCCCCTATACCTACTGTTCATCCTTTTCTCCAACAGCAATCCGTCAATCTTGAGCATCCAAGCCCCATTTCTTGCGTTCATTGTCCTTATCAAAGCATCCGTTTCACCAACTCTCTGCCATCATTGCCTCCAGAACGTCCTCTAACGATCGGAGCGTCGTCTGCATCTTCGATTTGGTAAGTTTTGCACTGCTCTTTGTGTTCTTCGTCTGTTCTTTGTGTTTTTCCTGTATTTTTCGAACTCCAATTCTCACATGCATCCACTGAGGAAGATTAAAACACCTAAATACTACCAAGAATGGAATAGGGTTAGGGTTTTTGCGTTGCTTTTGACGTCCAAAAGCTCTCGTGCCCCTAGTTTCCAACTGTTCATCATCTTTTGTGATGAACAAGTGCGGATCTAGGTTTGGCCGAGCTCAAAGCACTTTTTTTATTTGAAAAGACTAGTTACCAGGTTAATATCTAGCCTGCTTGCACGACCGAGCTAACCAAATAGGCCGAGCTACCAAGCGCACTCGATGTGACCGAGCTAAAATCAGGCTCATATACACGATTGCGCTGCCACTTACACTTGGTTTTTAACTACAGACTCCTAGGGGACTAGGCACACCAACACTAGGGCTCTCAAAGACCGAGCAGCCATCGTGCATAGCTTAGTCAACTTAATTATGTCAAGCTGAACAAGCCGGTCCTTTATGGGGCGCTACTACTTCCTTGTAAACATGCCGGGCCCCCTGGTCGCGTTCCGTAAGGAGTATGGCATCCCCACCGACGTACACTTGGAGCTCGGTGAAAATGGCATAAACCCATGGGGCAGATTAGAGTCTTGTCCCTTCACCATGTTAAGCATAGTCAAAAAAGGGTTGCACTTCCTGATGTAGCCCCTAATGTGCGAATTCTTGAGATGTACCGGGCTGGCTCCTACACAAGTATCTAGCAACACTTTTAGGATCATAAACGGAGTGGCCGAGTTGAATAATCAGTTGGGGTTACAGTTAGGGTTGGCCGAGATCCTGCGTCAATACATGCTCGGTCGGACGAATGACGGCTACAGTTATTACTTAAAAATAAGACCGGGCAAGGCGTGATTAGTAATCGGGATGTTGGACAAAGACATGCATGACGATTATTTTTTCTGGGTAACTGGCAATTATGAAGCGGCCGATGTACCCGGTTGGTACATTAGCAAGGACTTTAGTTTTTCTTGTAAGTCAAGCTTTCTGACTATTTATTTTTGTCATTATTAATTGTGTCGAGCTAATTTCCTTCATTTTGCAGCTATCGAAAAGTTACAAGCCAATTACCTCTATCCGAATGAAGAGGCGATCCAAATCGTGCTAAGGTATTGGCACCGAGATTGCTACTAGCTTCTCAGGTGCGTACCGAGCTACCATTACTCAGCTCCTCATAAGAGCAAGGTTACCGGTTTTCTCTAAGCTCCTTTTCCTCTGCCTAACACAACTCTGCCAGATATGCCCCTAATAAGATTGACCGAGGAGAAAGAGATGACAAAAAGGAGTCGGATTAAGAACCTAATCATCGCCACTTCTACCAAGCTGCCAAGCGACCCGCATTCTACACGAACAGCTGGCCAGAGCTCGGGGACCGTGATCGCCTTGGCTTCTACAGTTACATAACATGTTGAGCAACGCTGGACTGGTAAGAGGGCTCGCTCAACTGATCTAGCTATTGAGCTAGCAACTGAGCTTAATACTGGATACGCAGCGACCGAAGTCGAACCGGTTCCTGCTTGGCAGCCGAGGTTGAAGTCTTGGGGAGGCCTTATCCCGGCCAACGCTTCTGTGAAAGGGGACAAGGAACATCTTCTTGCCTTCAATCTTTCCAAGTCCCTGCTTCTATTAGAAGACATGATAGGGACCGAGCATGATCCGGACACCCGGCTTGTCAAGACCACAGTGAAATCGATGACGAGGGTAAGAGTTTCAAATTTGAAATCTTCCTAACTGTTTGCTCGGTTTGTTGCTTACTCGGTATAACCTTCTTCTGGTTTCCTGCAGTTTATTCAGAAGACCCATCTTGTCATGGACCGCATTGTCAGCTTACAGTAAAAAGTAACCAAGCTGAACACTGTTAGGAAGAATGTCTCAGCTAAGTTGGGCCAAGCAAAAGCTTCACTCAAAATCGTGAATGCTAATAATGAGACTGCTTGGTTAGCTCAGCAGAGCCAAGCAAGAGAGAGATGCCCACAAGGCCGAGCTTGAAGAGGTGAAAAAGGCAAAGGATAAAACGGTAGATGAGGCCAATAACCTCGGTTTCAAAGAAGCCGAGGAGAGCTACACAAAGTAAGTTGAAACCACCAAGGACATCTTTTTCAAGTCCAGTTGGAAGGCAACTTACAAGAAGCTCGGTCAAGGACCCAAGACCGAGGTGTTCACCTCTCCACCCTCCGCCTTCCTACCAGGTTACATAGTGCCTTATGCTAACGACGTCTTCAACTCTTTGCAAAAGGAGGCCGAGGAGGAGGTTGTAGAAAAAGGCAATCAAAAACAAACCGGACTAGGGGAGCGCGGCGATGCAACCGCCGTAGTGGACTTGGAGAAGACCACCGCCGGAGACAAGGACGAATTTGCTGATCTTTCCCCTCTCCCCTAGTTTAGATTTGTGCTCTTTCTTGTTTTTTTTTGCAAGTCTTTTGTAACTAGGCTACTAGCCCCCAACTTTTGTACTTAGAATTATAATCAATGAAAATTTTACAACTGTTGTTACTTGCAATTGCGCTGTGTTTCTTTATTACAACCGTGCTATATGCTTTAACAAAGCATCCATTCATGTAACCGGGCAAAGCATCTCGGCCAAAGTCAGAAGTTGAATAAGACATCAACTCTTCTAGCCGAGAAAAACATCTCGGCTAAAAATTCAAAATTGAACAAAGCATCAACTCCTTTAGCGGGGCAAAATGCCTCGTCTAAACTTAGAGTTGAACAAGTCATCAACTCTCGTAACCAGACAAAGCATCTCGGCTAAAAACTAGGAGTTGAACAAGCCATCAACTCCTGTAGCCGGGCAAAATACCTTGGTTAAGTTCTTAGAGTTGAACAAATCATCAACTCTAGTAGCCGAGCACAAAACACCCAAGCTAGAAGCTTTGAGTTGAACAATTTGTCAACTCTGATGACCAGGCAAAATTATTTCGGTTATAAACTTTGAGTTGAATAATTCATTAACTCTTTTGACCGGGGTAAAACTACCTCAGTTAAAAGCTTTGAGTTGAACAATTCATCAACTCTTTTGACTAGGTAAAACCACATCGGTTATAAGCTTTGAATTGAACAATTCATCAACTCTTTTGACTGGGTAAAACCACCCCGGTTAAAAGCTTTGAGCTGAACAATTCATCAACTCTTTTGACTGGATAAAATCACCTCAGTTATAAGCTTTGAGTTGAACAATTCATCAACTCTTTTAACTGGGTAATACACTACAAACATCAACTCTTTTAACTGGGTAATACACTACAAAAGTCATTTTTAGCAACTAAAATATTGGTCGCCAATTGTCTGTTTTTTGGTCGCCAATGACATTCTGCGACCAAAAATTTTGGTCACTACGTTTATCGCTACAACCCTGTTGGGAAAGATCTTGGAGGGTTTTGCCGACCAAAAAACCTTTGGTCGCCAATAGTCAATTATATTTCTTTAAAATTATACATTTACCGACCAATGTTTTAGTCGCCAATAGTCAAGGAATCGTCGACCAACACCTTTAGTCGCCAAAAGTTTCAAACGTGAAAAAAAAATAATAATAATTTGTTGTAGAACAATTTAATCCGCTCTTGTGGAGACTCGAACCGCTAACCTCCCGCACCATAAACCTTATGCACCACATTCTTCCCACTATGCCTCTATAGTACCACATGATTGCATATGTGACATATATTATCTATATAGTAGATACACCCATATTTATATAAAAGTATATGTATAAAAATAAAGGGTACTTATGTGTAGGTCCTAATAAGCGGATTTATTATCTAATAGGTCCTATAGAAAAAATTTGTCATAAAAAAACGTCATTAATTGTAAATTTTAGCGACAATTTATAAAAATCATGACAAAAAAAATTACTAGTTGTCAATTTTTAGCGACATTGTAACAAGCCCGCGGGGGACCTCGCTACAGCTCGGACTCGATTGTTGTCACGGTTCTTAATCTTGAACCAAAGAGTCCAAATTCGGCAAATCGTTTTGAGAAAACAGAATTTTAGAAAAGAAGTGCCAAACATGGACTGCTTTGCCAGATACAGAGTCGCCACCTAAATATTTTATTTTTGGGAAATTTAGGAAACCCTGACTCGTTGCCTAAGGCCACGTGTCCGTCATCACCAAAGTTGTCTCGGCTCGGGAACTTGGGTACGATTGGGGAAGGTCACTTCGTGAGCACCCCCGCTCGCCCGGTCAAAGACCAGCCTTTACTAACCATGATATCTAATTTTGAAAACATTGTGCGTTCTTATTCCAGTTATTAGCCTAGATTTACTATGTGATGCGCACAGCATACAAGTATAGACCGAGTCGCCTGAATTGGAACAAAACATTTCATGTTTGTTTGTTTGAAAAATGGTTTGATGGTGCTACCCGCAGGTAGGCTTAAAATGCAGATTTTGCCAACCTCAGGTGGGCTTAGAAAACATGATTTTGCCACTATTTAGTGAGCTTAAAACAAACATTTGATGAATTGTCCCACTCCAAATAATCCAACCTTCACCCACAGGGATTCAGGCAGTTATATCACATAAGCAGATAGCCTCATGGTAAGCATGCTATTCATGGCAGTCACTCACACGCATGCAAGGATGCTAAAGCATAAAAACTCACCGAGTACTCCAAGCCAAAACAGAAGCTAGTTAGAAATCCATGCATGATCCTAACTATACAGAAATGCCTAATGCAACACATACAAAGATGCAAACTATATTAGGCTCGGCTATTCTAAACATGGCATATGGAATGCTACAGCTAACATGTATTCAACTTGGAATTGAAATACAAATGCAGTTAGTATGATGCGCCGAGCCCGGTGCGTGCAAAACAGATGAATGAATGCAAACATGCTATCATACTGTATGCTAATTGAAACATGCCCTAATCTAACCATCATAAGCAGGTAAATAAAATAGAAGAAAGACATGGGGTTGGAAGACATACATCACACTCACTCACACTTATTACAATTATGCCCTCGCACAGAGGGTCTGAATAAAATAGTATAGTCTAAATAATACAGTCCAAATAAATAATACAGTCTAAAATATATACAAATTCCTAATTAATTAACAAATTAAACTAGGAAAGCTGTAAACTAGCATGCAAGCTAGGGACCGTCTTGACTCTTCTTCAGATGATGAATGATGCATGTCCGGGTTGCCTTTGCGCGGAAATCCACTATGATGCCCCAATTAGCCTCTGTTTTGCAATGGTTTTTGGAAAGCGCGCCAAGCTTCGGAAGGTTGCTGATTCTTGATTTGCTGCAACAGAGAGCAAGAAAGGGGCATGACAATGTATTTTCACATATGTATGCATACCTCGATCCTTGTGCCACCAATCACGCATCTCGATGCATGATGGCCGAGGAGTCAAATTGCACAACTCAATATAGAATGAATGCATATGAAGACACAACAAAGCCTAACTCCATCATGGATAATCCGGAGTGTCAGTGACTGGGGAATTGAGACACGTCCCGTCACTCGGAGTACGGAACGTACCTCGTATCCCGTGCTCGGCCTAACTCCTATCCCGAACACAATGCAATATGCATGACATGCATGAATGCAACTAAGATACAACCTAACATGCACAATGCTATGGAATGGCATACACGATGCACGAGATAATATGGCATACACAATGCACTAACATACAACCTAGTATACACAATGCTATGGAATGAAATGGCATACACAATGCATAATGGCCTTACACCAACACAAGTGGACCTCAGCCACACTCATATAAGAGGCCATTAGACGAAAATGAGAGACTCGAAATGCGTGCACGCGGGCATGCAAACCAAGGACCGATCCTAAGGCACGAAATGCCACTCTAACAAGACATGGCAAAGCATAGAATATGGCATACTAGCATGCAAATTTCAGAGGCAATAAGTGATGCAAAACAGCCCCGAAAGATGGCAAAATGACACCCGATGCATGAAATGAATCCCGAAACAAGAAATTAGGTGCATGGAATGACCTATGACTATGCAATGCATGCATTATTTGAACATGAAATGTGAAGACAGAGTCAAGAAAACCCCAAAATAAGACTATTTACAGTTATAAGAAAGGCCTAATAGCGAACGCAGATGGGGCTAAACTAGCATGCAAAAATGGCCCCGAAAGCAAGATAATGAAACAAGTGACAGATGCTGACCCTAAACAGAGAAGGGCCCTTCTACAATGTTGAAGAGGGGCCCAAAATATGATGTTTTACAGTTTACCACAAACCACAAAAACAGACACAAGTATGGAAAAACTCTCATGCAAAAAGTAGGCCTAAAAGAGGACAAAGAAATAAGTGATGCATTCTGGCCCCATAAAGATGAAGGTCCTTCAACAAAGTTGAAGAGGGACCTGAAATATGACCTTTTACAGTTGATGGTCAAACCCAAAACAGTGTACAAGTATGCTCAAAATACTATGCAAGGTAAGGCCAAAAAGAGAGCTATAACACAAAGTATAAAAAGGATGCTTCAAACAGTAAAAGACCCTTAATTAAACATGAATAGGGGGTCAAAATAAGGCCATTTATAGTTCGGACCAAAGTCCAAAAACACAAACACAAGGGGCTAACAAATCATGCGAAAATGAGGCCAAAAGAGGGATATAAAGGCAAGTGGCAAATGGAAGCCACAAACAGTGATGATCCCTTCAACAATGTTGAAGAAGGGCTCATAATAAGCTTCTTTACAGTTCAGACCAGAGCTCAAAACAGTTTACATATAGGCCTAAAATAATATGCAAGAAAATGACATACAAAGGAGGTAATGAAGCAAGTGCAAAAAGGGAACCTTAAACAGTGAGAGGCCCTTAAACAAACATGAAATAGAGCTCAAAAAAATGATATTTTCAGTTAGGGTCGGAGCCCCAACATGCAAGCACAAAGAGCTAAGATATGAACCAAGAAAAGGGTCAAAAAGGGGAGAAGAGGACTTACCCTTGAAGACTAATCTTTGACAGCCTTTTGGATCAAGAAATACTGCCTCCTAAGCTCTGAGAAGACCCTCCAAGCTGCTGGAATGGAGTGGTGGTGTGGTGCTAGGTGATGGTGAGGAAATGGTGTAAGAATCAAAGGGTTTTTTAAGGCTTAGAGTAGAGAGAGAGAGAGAGATTTAATGTGAGAGCTCCAAACCAAAATCTTCTAACCCCTAAAACACAGCTGGGGGGTCTGTTATATAGACACAAGAGGGTGGAAAAGAGGGGGAAAAATGGGGGGGAAATGAAATTCAAATTTCCCCCCAAAATTGGCCTAAAAGGGAGATAAAGGAGCAAGTGATAGTAGGAGATGTCAAACCAAAGAGAGCCCTTCAACGAAGTTGAATAGGGACTCAAAATAAGACACTTTTTAGTTTATGACAAGCCACGAAAATAAATACAAGTAGGCCTAAACTATCATGCAAGAAAAGGCCTAAAAGAGGGGTAAAGAAGCAAGTGGCAGTAGAAGATCTCAAACAACAAAAGGTCCTTAATCAAACATGAAAAGGACCTCAAAATATGACTATCTCAAGTTCGGGTCGGAGCCCAAAAATGCAGAATGAAGGTTCGGGAGCCAAAACACACAGCCGGAAGTGGGCCATTAGGTACCTAAGTCTTTGTCCGACCACGGTTGGTCTCTCGACCAAGGTTGTCCTCAAAAGGAGGAAATAAGATGTGTGCCAAAACCGAGCAAACGGAGGTGGTTAAGCTGTCCCAACCGAGGCACACGGCGCCTTCAAAAACCTAAACCGCTCCAAACAGGAAAAATGGCCTACGACCACGAAACGTAGCCTACAGCCACTGAGAGATGATCTACAAGACCTCTCCCTCCCTTCGAGAAGAGGAAACAATGAAAATGGAGCCTGGTTCACAAACCGAGGCAAAGCACAAAAGAATCCGGAAGTCCGGAGGCAAGGCTCGCAGCCGGGACTCCGTAACCTCAGAACGAGCACAATATGCAACATCACCAAGCGCTCAATTGGTGACTTCTGAGTCTTAAGGTCGGTCAAAAATGGGGTATCTACATTTGCCCCTCTTTGACAGAACTCGAAAGTCATAAGAATGACGGGAGTGAATGTCAAAGCCCAGAGACAACCTATTTTTGACAAGGTCGAAGACTTAGACAAAGCAGACAAGATATAGATAAATAAATGGTTGTGCCCGCAAGCTGCCTACGTATCCCTTTGCAAGGAATCAAACCAACGTAGTTCAGGGACAGGATGCAAAATGATATGCAGGAAGATTTTGATAATTGGACTTATACGCTACGCGAAGCCGGTTTGAAAATTGGACTTACACGCTACGCGAAGCCGGTTTGAAGATTGGACTTATACGCTACGCCGTCGGGTTTGAAGATTGGACTTATACGCCACGCCGGTTTGAAGATTGGACTTATATGTTCTGTGGCCGGTTTGAAAATTGGACTTATACGCCACGCCGGTTTGACATCACTCATGATCATGCAAAGAGAGCTGTAATGATGCAATTATGCAAAATAAATGCAACATTTTAAGCGAATGCTAGGCAAGCAAGTAAACTTGAGCCAAACTACGTCTCGTGCAGAAAAAATGTAAGAAAATTACTGCAATTCTCACTGCGAATACAGTGTGCATGTGTGATAGATGCACAAAGCGAATGTGTGATAGATACACAAAGTGAAGCGAGTGTGATGGATACACTATATGAAGCGAAGTGTGATGGATACACTAGGTGGGTGTGTGATAGATACACAAAGCGAACGTGTGATAGATACAAAGTGAGTGTGTGTGATTGATACACAAAGTAGGTATAGTGTGATAGATACAAAGCAAGTGTGTGTGATTGATACACAAAGTAGGCATAGTGTGATAGATACAAAGCAACTGTGTGATAGATACACTATATGAACAAAGTGTGATTGATACACTAAATGAATGAAGTGAGCAAAGTGTGATGGATACACAAAAGGCAAACACAAAGTGTGATAGACGCACAATAGGTGAACACGAAGTGTGATCGATGCACTAAGTGAACAAGTGTGATGGATACACTAAAGGTAAACACGAAGTGTGATAGATGCACTTAGTGAACAAGTATGATTGATATACTGAAGGTGAACACGAAGTGTGATAGATGCACTTAGTGAACAAGTATGATTGATATACTAAATGTGAACACGAAGTGTGATAGATGCACTATGTGAACAGAGTGTGATTGATACACTAAAAGTGAACACAAAGTGTGATAAATGCACTATGTGAACAGAGTGTGATTGATACACTAAATGTGAACACGAAGTGTGATGGATGCACTTAGTGAACAAGTATGATGGATATACTAAAGGTGAAAACGAAGTGTGATAGATGCACTTAGTGAGCAAGTATGATAGATATACTGAATGTGAACACGAAGTGTGATAGATGCACTTAGTGAGCAAGTGTGATAGATGCACTTAGTGAGCAAGTATGATGGATATACTGAATGTGAACACGAAGTGTGATAGATGCACTTAGTGAGCAAGTAGATAGATATACTGCATGTGAACACGAAGTGTGATAGATGCACTTAGTGAGCAAGTATGATGGATATACTGAATGTGAACACGAAGTGTGATAGATGCGCTTAGTGAGCAAGTATGATGGATATACTGAAAGTGTGATACAGAAAATGAGAATGTGTGTGATAGATACACAAAAGTGAATATGTGCGTGATAGATACACAAAATGAGAATGTGTGTAATAGATACACAAAATGAATGAAGTGTGATTGATACACTAAGTGAAGAGAGTGATTGATACACTAAATAAATGAGAGTGTAATTGATACACTAAGTGAATGAAGTGTGATTGATACACTAAGGCAAATGAAGTATGTTAGATACACTGAGTGAAGCAAATAAAGTGTGATTGATACACTAAGGCAAATGAAGTGTGTTAGATACACTGAGTGAAGCAAATAAAGTGTGATTGATACACTAAGGCAAATAAAGTGTGTTAGATACACTGAGTGAATGATCTTAAACGGAACTTCTTTGAATGAACCGTACATACAATATCGTGCATGACTAAGAAAGAAACTTGATAGGTACAATGCATTACAATGCATGATGCTTAAGGAAAGCAATAAATGGACAAAGCGGCGCTTTAGAAAGCACCTCATGAGGTGAGTGGCGGTGAACCGCTCTTCTTCGACGGGGATCTCCCCTCGTGCTTTTCGAACACTTTACCTTTAACTCGCAGTACAAAGGCTCTGAAATGCTGACAAGTAAGAACATCTGTATGTAGGAGCCACGACTGCTGCTTGTCTTCTTGATCATATTCACAACTTTCCCTATTCTCCAACGGGGTGACAGACTAGGTTAGTTCAGTATCCAGAATTGAGGTGCATACACGCTATCTCAACCTATGGGGCTTCCATACAGATTTCAAGCCGAGGGCACGCCTCTAGGTATTTAAACCAGACTTTAGTCTCGGAAATCCCGAACCTTTGCGTTCTAGGCTACAGCCATTCGAACTCTAGTTTCCACCGTCGCAATTGGTCTCCTAGGAACTCATCGCGAACACAGCCAATATGCCTTTGGCAGGGAATGGTACTCAGGGAGAGCACTTCTGATCGCTATTCTGGCTTGAAGCAGACTTGATCTTGAGCTTGAGGTAGAGGCACACTCATACTTCGGAGCATTGGCAAGATCGAAAGAGGTACACACGGAATGTAGTCTCGGAACTTACTAAAGTTGAAACAAACTCAGATACCCGACATTTTCCTCTTTTGCTTTTGCTCTGCAGTCCGGAAACCACATAGCTTCAGATAGGTCCCGGTTTTACTGTTCTCACATGACCTGGGTTGAACCCTGCATTTTTATGAGAGAACAAATCTTGTTTTGGACAGATGTGGAGAACGGCACGGCACTCAGAGCGCAAAACGATTTTATTATTTTTTTTGAATTTGAGAGATGAGTTCTTGACCGGGGTATTGAGCCTACGACTAAACACAGCGCACGGCGACTCAACAACAGAAAGGAAAAGATAAAACAACCTAAACACATCCGTTGACACTCAAAACAACTCAAAAAAAAAAAACGAGATAAAACAAAAAGACACGACACGCAGACGTGCACAGGGAGCCTGTTTCACCGGGTCTTGTTTCCCACCCTTTCTCATTTGTGATTCTCACATCACTCGGCCCTCAAGCTCTTGTTTTCTGAAAAAGCCATTTTCTCACTTTTTCTCTCATCGCACATCTCTCTATTCTTCAATCTCTCATTTTTCAATCCCTCCCCTGGGTGGTTAATGGATAAACAGGAAGTTGCGGGCTCTTGCCCCTAGCATGCTGCTAGATTCTCTTTCTTCCGCTCACAGCTAGTGAATTCCTCCCATAGAAGGGTTGCGCTACAACTGGGTGTGTAGCAAAACTGCAGCTAACAACAGTTGATGATGCTTTGCTGGGGAGTTTGGACGTGATAAGATCTGTCCAGGTGATGGAGTGGAATATCTTGCCCCATTCCAGTTCGTGCTTCGCATTTGGCTTGATACCTCGTTGCTTGGAGGGTGAGAGAGCTTTCAGCCCTTTACTGACAGCTTCAGCTGTGCCCTTTCTGGCAGGTATGATGCCCTTCTTGGCGAGTAGGGTGCCCTTTCTGGCGAGTATGTTGACAATGGGGAAAAGACAGAACACCTGACTCAACTGTGCCCCTAGTTTATCATTTCGACCATTTTTTGTTTTTGGCTTTCTACTAAAATAATTTTGACCAAAATGAGAGTTAGATTAACATGCTTGTTCAATTTTTGATTTGAAATCATGCGAGTCAGGCTATGAGCACTGAGAATTTTCCTTTTTTTGGGTCCAAGAAAATGGTCTAGTTTTGGAAAAGATGGAATGATTTTCGAGAAAATTAGTCAACCTTAGTAAAAATTCTCAAAAACTATTTTTGCAAACGGCCACTGCTCAACGAGCACGGAACCTACTCTTGAGATGCACAACCTCGGACCCACATCAATGGAAAATTGCCACTTGTCTGAAGGACACTGCATGGCAACGGAAAGTTGCCCCTTGTTTGAAATGACACCGCGGCGTTTTGAATGGCAACGGAAAGTTGCCCCTTGTTTGGATGATGCCGCAGCGCATTGTAGTCAGTCCTCGGAGCGATGAACACAACTAAACTCTCAGATACAGAGAAGACAAAGATGACCAGAACCATTGCATGGACACAATCGAATTTGAATTGTTTTACGGCTGGACTTCAGAATGAAGTTGCCTACGTATCCGAAAGATGGGAATCAAGCCTTACGTAGTTCGGGGTTAAGGTACACTCGGGGATTTAACCTCTCCTTTTTATGCTCTAACTTTTGCCATATACGCTGCGGGTTTTCAACCTTGAAATGTGTTCTTCTTTTCTTTTCATTCTTTTCTTTTCATTTTCATTTCTTTTCTTCTTTTCTTTTTTTCTTTTCCTCTTTTTTTGTTTTCTTTTTTTTTTCTTCTTTTTTTTTTTTTACTATCTTTTTCTTGCTCTAACTTTTGCCTGGGTCGCCCTTCCGGATTTTCGGCCCAGCAAGCCTCTCAAAGGGTAAAAGTGTAATAAGTCCATGCTAAATGGTTTTAGGGTTTTGAAGCCATCTGTATCCAGGAGAGTGGCTATTGTATTGATTTGCAGAAAGATCCATCTTCGGTTCTTCGAGCACATTGGACATTCTTTTTTTTTTTTGCCCCTAGTTCGAAGGGTACTTCTATTCTAGCTTTGCAAGCTTCTTCTGATGAGGTCTGACCTTCTTGATCTAACTTTGGTGCCTCTTGTTCGAGGGCTGCTTCAAATCTGGCCACACTGGCCTTACATTGTGGTCGATCGCTGAACATTCTCAATGCGAAGTTCAAGGTTTGAAAGCAAGGAGTCGAGTCTCGAGGTCGAGAGCGATCCTAGGTCAGATAATCTCAAGAAGGATTCCACACGTGTCTTCGCGAGACTACAAGAAACATTTTTTTTGAAAGTTTTAAGAAAGCGACTAATCGTCAAGGAAGACAATGTGGGACCAATCTGATCAAGCCAGATCCTTCTCAAGACTACATTAACAAGCATGATCTCACTATTAAGGGCTTAGCATGCCTCTCTTTCTCTCGCTTTGATCAAAGTTTTGCAAATCCTGAGCAATTCCTGCCTCTTTGTTTTTACCGCAGTGTTCAAAAAGTTTTGAAAAACTCAGGTCATTACAATGACTTCAAAGCACAAGAGAGCAGGTGGAATGCACTACCATTTCATTCAAATCCCGGCACAACTAGCACACGGCAGAAGCAAATGCGAGAGCGTGAAAATCACTGCTGTTTCATTCAAAATCATGGCAATAACCGCTCGCGTAAACAGACTCAAAAGAAAACGAAGAGACAAACGCAAAACAAAATGGTGATGCCCGAGGTAACACCCTCGGAATCACCCGACCTTTCATACAACAGGATTGACTCGATACAACAAGACAGACCCTTAATCAAAAAGACTGACTCAAGATAAAGAGACAGACTCAAAACAAAATTACAGAAATGACTCAACACCCAAGTCAGAAACTTCAAAACTAGCATTCGCAAATGCTCAAAACAAAGGCGTGCCATTCCCATCGCCTCGAGTAAACCGAGTGCCGCCTACGTGGTTCATCCTCGATCACATAGTCACCTTATCCCCACAAGTTCACCGATCAAGTGCCGATAGACTTTGCGCAGACTTGGTGCAAAGAATGACCCCGTTGTCAAATAGATCTTGTACATCATGGCGCAGAAAAGCAATCGCTTGTCATGACCGCTTTGGTGATGGTAGGCATGATTTAGTCCGGTCATGCATTGCAGAGATAGGATCGGGTAGGGGCCGTTGTTCCAACGGTCTCAGCTGTCTTTTCCGGAGTAAGACTTCTAGAGCCTTTGACAAAGGCATATGGAGTGGAGTGAGAACCCTCTTGACTTGGGGTGGATATCTGGCCGTCTCAGGAGCTACTTCCGACGCACCGGTGAATGGAGTAGCCCTTTTGATGTGGTGGTGGTGACCATGCCCACTTCAAGATCTTGCGGTTGCATCACCGGTGGTCGATTCGAATCGGAAAACGCCCGCCTAGGCCGCTTCTTTCTCGGTCAATAAGACCGCTTCATGGCATCCTCGACCAGACTATCTCATGCAAATCTGAAAAGGTAGGGAAGGGGAGCACGATCATTTTCGTGATAGTTTCGGCCGAGGTTGCGCACAACCATCCGTATTTGATCCTTATCCGTTGGCCTAATGGTCATCATCAAGGCCTTGGCCCTCCAGCGGGTTACAAAGTCAGAGAAGCCCACTTTCGGCTCTTGCCTGGTCGTCTCGAGATCATGGGTCGTGATCTCAATCTGGGTATTGTATGAATATTGTGCGATGAAGGCCTCGGCCATCTCCTCCCAGCTTCGTTTCACTGAATCCTCCAATTTGGCGTACCAGATGGCCGCACACAGTGGTCCCGCCAAAAAGGGAGAGCTTCAGATCTTGTCAAGCCCATCGCGAGAACATCTGAAAACAAACTCAGTGGACCATAGGATCTCCGACCATCAAAACGGCCGATGTGAGGCATCTTGAACTCGTCCAATGTCACCACCGAATCAAGATATCCATCTCCAATGTCCGGATGGAGTTGACTCTTGAGATTTCTTAAACATCTTCTCAAGTTTGCTTAATTTCAACGTCAGAGGGTCGACCTCGAACTCGAAGGAGAGTCCGGCGATTGGTAGGTGCTGGATAGTCGGGTAAAATTGGGGGCAGCAGCCCCACCGAATGTCCGTACCTTCTTGGACATTTGGCATCTCCCCAGGTGCTGGAGCTCCTGCTGGGGGAGGAACTTGTTGTGAAGCAGACGCGCCCCTTTGCTGTTGTAGCCTGGTGATGAGCTCAGCTTGTTGAGCCATGATAGCAGCCTGCTGCTTGGAAAATTCCGCTTGGCGGACAGCGTCTTGTTGCATGAGTTTCATAGTTTCTTGCATTTGACGCATCATTGCCTCCATCCCTGATGTATTCTGCTGATCCATCTAACTGACCGATAGATCTATCTCTTTGGCAACAATTGAGACCTCAAATCATATGACCATCGATCCGTAATCGCCGAATCGGTGATCTCAGGTTGACTAGCCTTTTACCTGCTTCGCGGCGAACACCGACGGTTCTTAAATTGAATCTCGACCTAACAAAGTCTATCAAGACTAGTCCAATGTACCCGGGATATCGAGCCTTCGGGTTATAGTTCCAGGACTACCTAGCAAAAGAGAAAACGCGGCAAACAGATCCCTAATTTTGCCAACAGATGATCAAGCGCCATCAATTCTCAAAATTCTCGCCCAAAATCAGAATCGTTACCCTCGTAAATCAATCCCAAAATATCGAATCGGGCGCCCGCAGGCTTGATACCCAAACTCGCAAACTGATGCATGCATTCCTGTAGAGACGCACTCTAAAAGCACATAACAAGCAAGTGAGAGCCAAAACACCCCTATGTTGGGGTAGAGTTTCCCTGTCCTATTTTGTCAGGAGCTCGGGTTTCGCAATGCACGCAGCGGTTTCAAACAACCTATATCGGGTAAGCAACCTGTCCTAGTTTGGAATGGTCACTACAGATCCGAATATGCACTAGGTCGAATGGTCAAAAGGGTGCCCCGGTAAAACCGGGGTTTGTGTTCCCATACTGGCAGAGCCCATAACCGTCCAAATTTTATGGTCATGCCTTGACAAGACAAGCCTCCGGCAAACCGTTCAGGAATAGCAGATGGCAAACACGGTATCCTAGGCGCACCAATGCAAATGCAATGCAAAGAAACACACAAGTGTAGTCAAAACCAGATATCATGAGTTCGAGTCAAGTTCTCTAAATCCCCAGCAGAGTCGCCAGAAACTGTAACAAGCCCGCGGCGGACCTCGCTACAGCTCGGACTCGATTGTTGTCACGATTCTTAATCTTGAATCAAAGAGTCCAAATCCGGTAAATCGTTTTGAGAAAACAGAATTTTAGAAAAGAAGTGCCAAACATGGACTGCTTTGCCAGATACAGAGTCGCCACCTAAATATTTTATTTTTGGGAAATTTAGGAAACCCTGACTCGTTGCCTAAGGCCACGTGTCCGTCATCACCAAAGTTGCCTCGGCTCGGGAACTTAGGTACGATTGGGGAAGGTCACTGCGGAGCACGCCGCCCCTTGGCCAAAGACCACTCTACTAACCATGATATCTAATTTTGAAAACATTTTATGCTCTTATTCCTAAGTATTAGCCTAGATTTACTATGTGATGCGCACAGCATACAAGTATAGACCGAGTCGCCTGAATTGGAACAAAACATTTCATGTTTGTTTGTTTAAAAAATGGTTTGATGGTGCTACCCGCAGGTAGACTTAAAATGCAGATTTTGCCACCCTCAGGTGGGCTTAGAAAACATGATTTTGCCACTATTTAGTGGGCTTAAAACAAACATTTGATGAATTGTCCCACTCCAAATAACCCAACCTTCACCCACAGGGATTCAGGCAGTTATATCACATAAGCAGATAACCTCATGGTAAGCATGCTATTCATGGCAGTCACTCACACGCATACAAGGATGCTAAAGCATAAAAACTCACCGAGTACTCCAAGCCAAAACAGAAGCTAGTTAGAAATCCATGCATGATCCTAACTATATAGAAATGCCTAATGCAACACATGCAAAGATGCAAACTATATCAAGCTCGGCTATTCTAAACATGGCATATGGAATGCTACAGCTAACATGTATTCAACTTGAAATTGAAATACAAATGCAGTTAGTATGATGTGTCGAGCCCGGTGCATGCAAAACAGATGAATGAATGCAAACATGCTATCATACTGTATGCTAATTAAAACATGCCCTAGTCTAACCATCATAAGCAGGTAAATAAAAGAGAAGAAAGACGTGGGGTTGGAAGACATACATCACACTCACTCACACTTATTACAATTATGCCCTCGCATAGAGGGTCCAAATAAAATAATACAGTCCAAATAAATAATAAAGTCCAAAATATGTACAAATTCCTAATTAATTAACAAATTAAACTAGGAAAGCTGTAAACTAGCATGCAAGCTATGGACCGTCTTGACTCTTCTTCAGATGATGAATGATGCATGTCCGGGTTGCCTTTGCGCGGAAATCCACTGTGATGCCCCAATTAGCCTCTGTTTTGCAATGGTTTTTGGAAAGCGTGCCAAGCTTCGGAAGGTTGCTGATTCTTGATTTGCTGCAACAGAGAGCAAGAAAGGGGCATGACAATGTATTTTCACATATGTATGCATACCTCGATCCTTGTGCCACCAATCACGCATCTCGATGCATGATGGCCGAGGAGTCGAATTGCATAACTCAATATGGAATGAATGCATATGAAGACACAACAAAGCCTAACTCCATCATGGATAATCCGGAGTGTCGGTGACTGGGGAATTGAGACACGTCCCATCACTCGGAGTACGGAACGTACCTCGTTTCCCGTGCTCGGGTTAACTCCTATCCCAAACACAATGCAATATGCATGACATGCATGAATGCAACTAAGATACAACCTAACATGCACAATGCTATGGAATGGCATACACGATGCACGAGATAATATGGCATACACAATGCACTAACATACAACCTAGCATACACAATGCTATGGAATGAAATGGCATACACAATGCATAATGGCCTTACACCAACACAAGTGGACCTTAACCACACTCATATAAGAGGCCATTAGACGAAAATGAGAGACTCGAAATGCGTGTACGCGTGCATGCAAACCGAGGACCGATCTTAAGGTACGAAATGCCACTCTAACAAGACATGGAAAAGCATGGAATATGGCATACTAGCATGCAAATTTCAGAGGCAATAAGTGATGCAAAACAGCCCCGAAAGATGGCAAAATGACACCCGATGCATGAAATGAATCCCGAAACATGAAATTAGGTGCATGGAATGACCTATGACTATGCAATGCATGCATTATTTGAACATGGAATGTGAAGACAGAGTCAAGACAGCCCCAAAATAAGCATATTTACAGTTATAAGCAAGGCCTAATAGCGAACGCAGATGGGGCTAAACTAGCATGCAAAAATGGCCCTGAAAGCAAGATAATGAAACAAGTGACAGATGCTGACCCTAAACAGAGAAGGGCCCTTCTAAAATGTTGAAGAGGGGCCCAAAAGATGATGTTTTACAGTTTACCACAAACCACAAAAACAGACACAAGTATGGAAAAACTCTCATGCAAAAAGTAGGCCTAAAAGAGGACAAAGAAGTAAGTGATGCATGCTGGCCCCATACAGATGAAGGTCCTTCAACAAAGTTTAAGAGGGACCTAAAATATGACCTTTTACAGTTGATGGTCAAACCCAAAACAGTGTACAAGTATGCTCAAAATACTATGCAAGGTAAGGCCAAAAAGAGAGCTATAACACAAAGTATAAAAAGGATGCTTCAAACAGTAAAAGACCCTTAATGAAACATGAATAGAGGGTCAAAAGAAATCCATTTACAGTTCGGACCAAAGTCCAAAAACACAAACACAAGGGGCTAACAAATCATGCGAAAATGAGGCCAAAAGAGGGATATAAAGGCAAGTGGAAAATGGAAGCCACAAACAGTGATGAGCCCTTCAAAAATGTTGAAGAAGGGCTCAAAATAAACTTCTTCTTTACGCCTGCAGAGAGCTCAAAACAGTTTACATATAGGCCTAAAATAATATGCAAGAAAATGGCATACAAAGGAGGTAATGAAGCAAGTGCAAAAAGGGAGCCTCAAACAGTGAGAGGCCCTTAAAAAAACATGAAATAGAGCTCAAAAAAATGATATTTTCAGTTAGGGTCGGAGCCCCAACATGCAAGCACAAAGAGCTAAGATATGAACCAAGAAAAATGGTCAAAAATGGGAGAAGAGGACTTACCCTTGAAGACTAATCTTTGACAGCCTTTTGGACCAAGAAATGCTGCCTCCTAAGCTCTGAGAAGACCCTCCAAGCTGCTGGAATGGAGTGGTGGTGTGGTGCTAGGTGATGGTAAGGAAATGGTGTAAGAATCAAAGGGTTTTTTAAGGCTTAGAGTAGAGAGAGAGAGAGAGAGAGATTTAATGTGAGAGCTCCAAACCAAAATTTTCTAACCCCTAAAACACAGCTGGGGGGTCTGTTATATAGACACAAGAGGGTGGAAAAGAGGGGGAAAAATGGGGGGGAAATGAAATTCAAATTTCCCCCCAAAATTGGCCTAAAAAGGAGATAAAGGGGCAAGTGATAGTAGGAGATCTCAAACCGAAGAGAGCCCTTCAACAAAGTTGAAGAGGGACTCAGAATAAGACACTTTTTAATTTATGAAAGCCACAAAAATAAATACAAGTAGGCCTAAACTATCATGCAAGAAAAGGCCTAAAAGAGGGGTAAAGAAGCAAGTGGCAGTAGGAGATCTCAAACAGCAAAAGGTCCTTAATCAAACATGAAAAAGACCTCAAAATATGACTATCTCAAGTTTGGGTCGGAGCCCAAAAATGCAGAATGAAGGTTCGGGAACCAAAACACGCAATTCGGGGCCCCGAAAGTGGGCTGTTAGGCACCGAAAGTGGTGTCCGACCACGAAGTTGGTCTCTCGGACCACAGTGTTCCTCAAAAGGGAGGAAATAAGATGTGTGCCAAAAACCAGAGAAAACGGAGGTGGTTAAGCGGTCCCGAACCGAGGCACACGGTCGTCGGCTCCGAAAAACCGGAAACCGTGCTCCAAACGGGAAAAATGGCCTACGACCACGAAACGTAGCCTACGACCACTGAGAGATGATATACGAGACCTCTCCCTCCCTTCGGGAAGAGGAAACAACGAAAACGGAGCCTGGTTCGCAAACCGAGGCAAAGCACAAAAGAGTCCGGAAGTCCGGAGGCAAGGCTCGCAGCCGGGACTCCGCAACCTCAGAACGAGCACAATATGCAACATCACCAAGCGCTCAATCGGTGACGTCTGAGTCTTAAGGTCGGTCAAAAATGGGGTGTCTACAGACATAAATAAAAAATTGTCACAAAAAAATTATTTTTAGCGACAATTTTACCATGACTTATTTTCAATAGGACTTGATGGGAATTAAATCTAATTATTAGGACCTATTGGTAGTTTACCCAAAAATAATTATTTTATTACATAATTTATGTAAAATAAACTATTTAGTAGCAAAATAAAAATAGAAAATTAACTTTTAGTGACCACAATAATTTTAGTCGCTAAAAATGACCACTTTTGGTGACTAAACTTATCTTTTTTCTCACCAATTGTAGGCTTTTGGCTACTAAAATTTTTTTAATCACCAAAAAGCTTTACTTTTGGCTACTAAAATTTTTTTAGTGGGTAAAACCCATAAAATTAGTGACCAAACTTATTTTTAGTACTAAATTTTTTTTGGTCGCCAAAAAGTTTTACTTTGGGCTACTAAAAATTTTTTAGTCACTAAAACTCATATAATCAGCGATTGAACTTATTTTTAGTCACCAATTGTAGACTTTTGGCTACTAAAATTATTTAGTCGCCAAAAAGCTTTACTTTTGGCTTCCAATGTTGTTTTGGTCGCTGAAAGCTATACTTTCAACGACCAAATTTTTTTTAGTCAGGAAATTTGGTCACCGAATGTGCTTTTTCTTGTAGTGATATCACTTTGTAGACACCTCATTTTTTACGTCCTCGCATGCATGCCCGATGATGAATGTGTTTGTTCATCAAGTGCTTGAAGTCCTCAGCGGAATGCCACAATTGAGTCTTTCAAACCCTGCACCCTTTTTGTCTCATTTTTGGACCAGGCCTTGGTCTTTCCAGCCTATAACCTCTAGTGGCCTGCCGGCTATCCCTAGAGGCTGTCGGCCATCACTTTTGGTTTGCCAGCCACTTATGTGGCTTACCAGCCACCAGTGTATTTTGCAAATATTTTATGCCAACTGTGCTAGTTGTTTCCACAGATGCACCCATCTATCCCCACGTGTAGGGCTGGATCTCCTTGAGGGAATTTAATATTTTCTATATATAGAGACCCTCTCTCTCTTGTAATAAGGTTAGAAAATTTTGAACTCAAAAATTTTCCTCTCTCTCTAGCATTTCTCTACACTTTAGCCTTCAATTCCTTAACCTTGGCCTATACACCCATAACCAAATCTTCTCATCTTTGAGCTGAGGTGTTCTTGAGCTCTAGAGGGTGTACTTGCTTGGTTTTGTAGCTTGGAATTGCTCTTCTCATCAAAAGGTATAATATTTGCTTTATTAGCTTGCTTTGCATACTTGTTTTTCTATCTTTTTTCCACTGTTTTGGGGTTATTTTTGGGCTATAAAAACTCTTTCTTTGTGCGTTGAAATTTTTGGTTTTAGGCCATTTAAGGTATAGGGTGGTTCACCCTTCTTTGTATCTTGTTTGTAAGGCCTTTCCACTTGTGTTTTCCACTTTCAAACTATCTTTTTCTAAGCTTTTAAAAACTGATTTTAGAGCTTTCTTAGTGGTAAAAATCATGTTTTGAAGTCCAAATTTTGAGGGGTTAGCCTCCCCTCCTTATGTCATGTTTGCTAGCCTAGTTGGTGCCATGTGTTAGCTTATTTTTCTAGCTTGTTTTAGCTTAATTCTAGCATGTTTTAGCCTCTGATTTGGGCTATTTTAACTATATTTTGGGTTGGTTAAGTCATTTGAGTCTTGTCTTGCATGCCTCTAGTGTAATAGTCCTTACAAGTTTGGTGTTTTAGGCCTTTAGACACCATTTGTTCAAGTTGATTGCATTGTTTTAGTGCTTTTCACACTTAATTTTAGCACTAATAATCTCTGCAACCTCCCTCCTTTCTTAGTTTTTAATTTTGCTTTGAAAGTGGTTTCCAGTCACTTGCTTACCTAAGTGTAAAATTGAGGTTTCATACTTAATGGTTTAATCCCTTAAGGGGTTCATTACCAACAGTATGATGTTTCTTTCATACCCAAAGCAACTTGTGTTTTGAGCCCTTTTTCCATTAGAAAACTTAATCTCACCCTTTGAACTTAATTGGATTAAAGAATGGTTGGTAGATTAAAATAAGTAATTAAAACTTGGAACTAAAAGTGAGCAAGATAATAACTTGGTGTGTTCAATCGGAGGTTAATTGAACACATGGGGCTTGGACTATTTCATATGTGCTAGTGATGAAATGATCCAAGTCTCCAAGGTCAACTTCTTCCCTTGATCTTTCATAAAAGGAAGGAGTTTTGTGTCTTGTTTTACATTTATTGAGCTTGCACATCTTGAGTCACAAGCCATCATGTAATGAAATTGCTTGAGTTGGTGGTTTGTGGCTTAAGTTCATAACTCCTTGGATTTGTTCATGAAAAAGAAGGGTGAGTTGTGTAAACAAACCCTTAAAATACTCTGTATATGCTCTATTTGTTCTCTGTTGCAGCAAGATGAACCTGTGCATTTAGTGGCCGGTAGGCCACTTTCCATGATCGGTAGATAGCCAGCAGACCACCTTTGATGGCCGGCAGGTGGCCGGTAATCTTTACCAATGGTTGGCTGGCCACTGATGCAAATCTCAGTAGAGTGTTGGTAAGGTGAAGCAAAATTGTTCTGGAAATGTTCGAGTGTGCAAATGGAGGCATTCGGGAGCAAAACAGTGGTCTTTTCGGGTGGAATCCAAGCATGCGCATGCATATCTCTCATTTCCCGGGGCAGAGTAGTTAATTGTTTAGTTTAATTATTAATTGCAATTGTGTTGTAATTCTTTAATTAGTTAGTTAACTAGTTAATTAATTCAAGTGTTGTAATAATTAGTTAAGTAGCCTAACTAGTTTATCTTATTCGATTTGTAATAATTAGCTTAATTAGATTAGCTTAGTTAGCTTAGTTTATTCATTCAGACTCTCCTTCGTGAGAGTGTGATGTAATAATATGTATGTCTTCCAAGCCCACGTCTTTCTCCCTTTTATTTATCCGTTTTTGATGGTTAGATTAGGAGCATCATGTTTCAATTAGCATATTGCATGTTTGCATCCATTCATTTGTCTTACATGCACCGGGGCTCGGCTTATCATTCAAACTACATTGTCGTTTTAATACCTCATTGAATACGTGTTTAAACGCATGCTATGAAATTGTTATAAATAACATGTTAAGTAGCCGAGCCTATTTTAGTTGCATTTTTGCATGCGTTGCATTAACCATCTTGCATAGTTAGGAATCATGCATTTTTCTAACTAGTTTCTATTTTGGTTTGGAGTACTAGGTGAGTTTTTAGTGCTTTAGCATACTTGCATGAGTGTGAGTGACTGCCATGACTAGCATGCTTGCCATGAGGCTAAATACTTACTTGCTATAACTGTTTGAGTGCCTGTGGATGAAGGCTTGTTGCTTGAATTGGAATGATTTAATAAATGTACATTTAAGCCCACTTTGTCAAGTGGCAAATTCAAAAACTTTAAGCCCACTTTGTTAAGTGGCAAAATCACACCCTTTTCAAAAAACAAACATGAAATTGAATTGTTCCAATTCGGGCAAACTAGTCTATATCTCGTGTGCGCATCACATAGTAAATGCTAGCCTAATAAATCGGAACAAGAGCATATAATGTTGATAAAAATCATATCATGATTAGTAGAGGCCGATCCTTGATCGAGCGAGCTGGGGTGCTCAATCCATGACCTTTCCCTTTCGACCGTAAGTTCTCGAGCCCAAACAACATTGGTGATGACGGACACGTGGCTTTTGGCATAAGTCATGGGTTTCCTAAATTTCCTCCAAATAAAATATTTAGGTGGTGACTCTGTATCTGGCAAAGCAGTCAATTTTTGGCAATTTGATTCAAAATCGATTTTCTAACAGATTTGCCGGATTTGGACTCTTTGGTGTTTATCAATTTCACATTGCACTTGTGAAATTAGATTCAGAACCGCAGGAGTCCAAATTGTAGGGGATATTTTGAACTTCCGAAAGGAAGCGCGAAAAAGCCAAACTACAGTTTCTGGCGACTCTGCTAGGGACTTAGAAAACTTGACTTGAACTCATGATATGAAGTTTTATTTACACTTATATGTTTCTTTGCATTGCATTTGCATTGGTGCGCCTAAGTCACCGTGTTTGACATCTGCTATTCCTAGACAGTTTGCCCGAGGCTTGCCTAAAAGCTTACGCAAAGGCTGACCGGTCGCGGGCTCTGCCACGATGGAAACACAATCCTTGGATCTGGACTACCGCTGTACCGCTTGATCCGTCTTTCACTTCTCAGTGTTATGTGTGAGAGGTATATTAGGTAGTCTTGCCGAGGCACCCTTTTTAACCATTTGGCCTAGCTGCATATAGTAAAGCCATAGAGACTGTTCCAACTTAGGACAAGATACTCTCCCATACGCAGGATGATGTGATACCACTTTGTTTGAGTAATAAAGCTGTAGATCACTCCAAAAGATAGGACAAGGAAATCCTATCCTCTTATAGGGATGTTTTGAATGCTTTTATGCAAAATGTGAACTCTTTGGGAATGAATGATGCAATCCTCGGAGAGTCTTACTATTGAGGCAATTCCTTTTCAAACTTTAGGATCATATTAGAATTAGATTTAGGTTGAAATCCTGGGGTTTATGTTTGATATGGGTGAATTTTCAGCAAAACCAGAGCTAGGGCCCAAATTGTATCTTAGACTATTTTGACCAGCAAATCCGGTATCCCAATTTGATGGGGCATTTGTTTTTAATGCTAGATTTTTCTGAGCCAGAGAAGGAGCAGTACCCGTCTTAACCCATCACAGTCTATCCAATCCCAGAAAAAAACCTACTCAGCAAAGATCCAACCAATGCCAAAAGATCCACTCTAAAAAAGCCCAATCCAGTTCAAATCCATCAAATATAACCAGGTCGAAATCCTCGTTGGTTAGCTTTTAGCTTACACCCATCCATTTTCCCGGTCGCCAACTCAGTAGACCCATGATGGCATAAAGTCCAGAAAAAGTTATGGCCATGATAGCGGCCTTAAACTAGGGAATTGCCATGCAAGATGAAACCAATGCTGAAATGCAATGCCTAGCTGGGACATCTACTACACATCCAGTCCTGAGCCCCCAGCTGAGCTTTGATCCACCTCCACCAGCTGAAGATTTGCACGGCCCAGATCCTCAAGAAGGGTTGGCTCAAGCTCAAGTTTTCAGACCCCTGGTGCAGTCTAATGAGGGACTTTATCCCCTTGATACTAATAATCTCGACCCGACCTTGGTAAAAATTGCTAATCTTGATAAGCAATTCAAAAAGGCACAAGGCCTTAACTCTATCCCTGACATTGAGGATGGGTACACCGAGGCTTCCGTAAGACTCCCAGACAGATTCAAAATGCCACACATTGACCATTTCGACGGGTCTGGAGATCTTATGGTACATATCCGGCTTTTCTTGGACATTCTAAAAACAATGAGTCTGACTAAGCCTCAGAAACTCTCTCTACATGAAAGAACCCTGTCGGGTATAGCAGCCACTTGGTACGCCAAGTTGGAGGATATAGTGAAACAGAACTAGGAAGAATTGGCTGAGGCATTTGTTGATCAATATTCTTACAATACCCAAATTGAAATGACCACTCAAGAGCTTGAAGCAACCCACCAGAATCCTATAGAACCTTTTATGGAATTTGTTACAGGGTGGAGAGCAAAGGCAGCACAAATGACAGATCGACCTTCTGAGATGGATCAAGTGCGGATAGTGGTACAGAACCTTGAACCTAATATATTGCAGAAGTTAATAGTTGTTCCACTATTCACTTTCAAAACTTTGCATGAATTAGGGGTTCAGATTGAGAGTGCATTTAACAGAGGGATTATTCCCAGAACAAGTGAACTAACAAGGATGGTGTTTTCTGGGAGTACCAATGCTATTCCTAAATCCACTGAAATCAATACCATTGCCGCTACTTCCAAAACTGTCGACCCGTTCACCAATCCAACCCCACAAACGTCCAGCCCAACCTGAGCTCAAAGCAGAACTTTCACCCCCCTCTATATGAGCTTAACTAGCGCACTAAAAGTCTTGATGGAAAGAGGGTATCTCAAAGCCCTTGATCCTCAACCTCTGCCTCACCCACTACTTGCCAGACATAACCCTACCAAGTACTGCGTGTATCATTAGTAACGCGGTCATGACACCGATCGTTGCTACCGTCTTCGTCATGAGGTTTAGAATCTCATCGACAACCAAATAAAAGCTCCACCTCAAGACCCCAATATTACCACCAACCCACTTCTCATCCATGACAAAATATCTCCTGCCTACCTTAACTTCATCCATATACTTCCATTTACTTTCAACCCCAACATATACATCACCCCGGCCCATTTATCCAAGCCTGGGGTGTTCATTCCCGAAAGCACTTATTTGTGCATGATAGATGCACCCAATCCGGTTCAGGTACACCAAGGGTGCCAAATGGGTGAACCCACTACCGCTAAGGTGTTGAGAATAATTGAAGACCTTCAAGAAACGGTGGCAGATTTAACATTTGGGGTTTCAATCCCATCACCAAGTTTCTCAATCTTGGGGTGAGCTGCAATTGAAAAGGGCCAACCCAAAATTATCTCAAGTTTGGGTGATGACAGATCAATAACAAATGGGCCTCGCTTCGATATAGCCACCCAATTCCTTGGCTAAGTAGAAACAAGTGGCAAGAACAAAGCCGGGACAAGTATTGATCCCTATGCACAACTCTGGTGGGCTATTAAGACTTTGAAAGTCAAAGGGTTGAACAAGCAGCAAGGGCTTGAAGTTGTTGCAAAAACTGTGGATTACACTTTTGTCGCCTAGGGTGAGAGCATTTTGAATTAAGGGGTAAGTAATGAAAATGAATGCTTTACCAGAAACACCCATCCTGATTCCAGTCCCAAGTCCAAGAATACTCGACCAACACCTGCCGACCTATTTGCCAACGTTTCTAAACCTAATGCTTCCTTCTCTCTAAAACGAACCTTTACCCAACTCCATATGAGCCTAACATGTGCACTGCCGGTACTGATGGAGAAAAGGTATCTCAAACCGCTCAATCCTCGACCTATCCCTAATCCTCTCCCATCTAAACATGACTTTACCCAATATTGCACATTCCATCAGCAGTACAATCACCACACTGACCGTTGCTTTCACCTTTGCCATGAAATTCAAGACCTGATTAACAAAAAGGTCATCATCCCACCTGAAAAACCCAAAACTGTCAATAACACTCTCCCTGACCGCAATAGATTGCCATTCCATAACATAAAACCAAAACACAGCTTACCACCAACACAGCATACTCGCCACTGAGCTCAAACCCATTGTGTTCATTCCTGAATCTTCTGATTCCGATTTGAGTAAAAGGAACAAAATCTTTGAAGACATGGACAATTTACTTGATCTTTGGTGAGTTCAAGCCTGATGAAGCAGTGATGCTAGCACTGGTGGTTGGAATGATGAGTCTCAGTCTCAGCCTCAGCTAGGGTAATTATTAAAAGTACTTGGGAAGGACCTTCTAAATTAAAGGCATGGTGTGAAACAACAATTGTTTCAGTCAAGAAGATGTATGGGGACAACATAATTGTGAGGTTCAATCTGGGAGACTCAGTTTGAAAGTCTGAAATCAATCCTTCTGGGTGTGAATGTGCATTACTGAATTCAAGGCAGGTCTGGACCTTCCTATGGGCTAGTTGAAGTTGTTTTTGAAATTCTACAAATGGACTTGGAAAAGGAAAACCCCTTTTGTCTTAGAAATGCTTGTTTTTTTTTGAGTTATGTCCTCCAAATAGTTGTTGTGAGTTTTATTTTCTGTCTTTTCTCGCGTTGTTGCGTCGGTTGAGTCTTTTCCTTTGAGTCGCTCTCGTGTACCCTCAGGTCTTTATCTTTTTAAAAAAGTGAGAGTCAAGTTTCTGATCATTTTATTGTGCCTATAGTAATGCATGTGTGACTTTTTACAAAAGAAAAACGCTTTAAATTTGTTTTTGAATTTGTTTTTGGAATGAGATTCTGTTAATAAGCTCGAGTATTGAGAAAGATCCCTTAAATGGTTTGAGTAAATTCTGACTTATCGGCGCAAAGTGATTCATGATTTCAAAAATTTTAAGCTGTTTTTTTTGCAAAACTTGCGAAGATAAGTTCAGGATTGTGCCTGGTATTTTACATTGTTTTAGGGATTCTCTTTGCCGTTAGGCGATCATTTTGGCAAGCACAAGGTGGCTTTCAGACCTACAAGTACAAGGCAGCTTTTAGACCTCCCAAATCATAGAATTTCTCCCCTGGTGTTTCCATTATTTCAAAGAGAAAGAAAGGAAGAAAAGAAAGAAAAAAGAAGAAAAGAGAAAAGAAATCAACCATTAAGCCAAGGGCACCCATTGGAATGAAATCCAATCAACTGTGAGAAAGGGAACTTCTGTCTGAATTCAGGGAAACTAATGCAAGAAGGTGCCACATTGCGAAAAGAACCAACTCTAAAAATAGAGTAAGAGAAAAGAAAAAGACATGCATAAAAGAATAGAGAACCAAGCTCAAATCAAGGTGAAGTTAGTTCTGGTGTTAGGGCAAGAATGACCATTGATCAAATTCACCACAAATGTTGTAACATTATCCTTGAGAGGCTCGCTAGGCCGAAAACCCGAAAGGGCGACCTAGGCAAAAGTTAGAGTATGAAAAATGAGAAATCAAAAAATATAGCGCGCAAGGTTGAAAACCCCGAAAGGGCGACTTTCGCAAAAGTTAAAGCGCAAAAAGAGAGTGCTAACACCCGAGTGAATCTCAGCCATAAACTACGTTGACCTGATTTCCATCTTGGGATACATAGGCAACTTCATCCTGAAGTTCAGTCTCAACTATATCTATCTTATTCATCTCAACCCAATCATCTTGCCCGATTCACGTTGTCAACTTCGCATCAATCCATGAGCTACACCAACTGCTATGTATATCACATACTTGCGTTGGGTAAGAAAGATCTAGCTTGAATCAACAAGCGGAGAAATTTTCAATACTTGAACTTATCAGTAGAATTTCTATCTTGAGCAAAAAAGAATCAAAACTTGGGTTTTGCGAAATTGATTTCTAAAAGGGAACATAAGTAAAACTAGGGGCACTATGAATGATTAGCTAACTTGAGTCTTTTTAAACTTTTGGGTCAATTATAAGTTCAGTTGTGGCATGCTTGGTGTTTGTTTCAGTTTGCACTCTTCATTGAGTTACCACAATGTGTCTGTCACTCAAAAAACACTCTTCGTCGAGTCATCCCTAGCAAGTTTGTCGCTCAAAAGCTTAACAAAGTGGCATGGTCAAAATTCCATACACAAATGTTCACTTCAAACTCGAAAACAAGTCTATGTGTGGAATTCATAAACGAGCTGAGAGTGCCCATACAAGGGGCATCGCGTTCATGATCATTGCAAAGTGTTTATGAGGAATTTGTCACTGCTTCGGAGGGGACTGGAATAAGTTCTCAACATGCTAGAACAGAAGAGAAGCATGAGTCTGATTGGTTGGCAACTGTTCTAGGATTTGATGATCTCCATCGCATGTGCCTACATAATATTGAAAACAGTGGCCAGTGGTTGGACACTAGGGGTAATTTTCAGTGTATCTGATCGGGCCCTCAATTGAACAAAGGGCATGAACCTAACCTTTCTCTCCATTTGCACAGAGCCATTTGTTGGACATTTTTCCCTGGATTAGGGTAGCTCACCCCCATGATGATTCTGATATGATTCAGCTTTCGAAAGTTGTCTCCAACCATTTCAAGACTCTCTTGGGATTGCCATGTTCCCTCTGATTAATACATGTGTTTTGGATTATGCATGCATGCTCATATCCTCTGGTTGCTTTGAACTGCATGGTTGGTTGCTCTTATTCTTGACTTCGTTTTGCACTTAATAGAGTTTTTCCAAGTTGCCTCCCTTTGTGTTACATTTCAATAAGTTGTGGCAAGTTGCCTTACACTTATTTCGAAAGGTACATGATGCACTACTCTATATACTGCTCATTTTCCTCTACATGCCTTTCAAATTGTATCGCACTGTTTTGTGCACATTGCATCGCACTATTTTGTGTATTCAACTCGTATCGCACTATTTCGTGCACCCTGCATAGCCTATTTTGTGCATTCATCTTGGTATTGCGCTGTTTTGTGCATTCATCCCCATATCGCATTGTCTTGGACAACTTTGTATCGCACTGTTCTGTGCACCCATATAGCACTGTTTTGTGCACTCATCTTATATTGTACTTTGTATCGCACTATCTTGTGCATTTCACCTTGTATCGCACTGTATTGTGCAAACTTACATCGCACTGTCTAATGCATTTCAACTTACTTCGCACTATCTTGTGCATTACACTGTCTTGTGCATTCATTCTCACTCGCACTGTCTTGTGCACTCACATTGCACTATCTGGTGCATTTCAACTTACTTCGCACTATCTTGTGCATCGCACTATCTTGTGCATTCGTTCTCACTCGCACTGTCTTGTGCACTCACATCGCACTGTCTAGTGCATTTCAATCTACATTGCACTATCTAGTGCATTTCAACTTATATCGCACTGTCCAGTGCATTTCAACTTACATTGCACTGTCTAGTGCATTTCAACTTACATCGCACTGTCTAGTCCATTTCAACATACTTCGCACTATCTTGTGCATCGCACTGTCTTGTGCATTCGTTCTTACGTCGCACTGTCTTGTGCATCTACATCGCACTGTCTGTGAAATCCCATATTTTTATATAATGAAAATAATATATATATTTTTAATTTTCTTAAATAATTATTCACAATATTTTGAATTTATTAGTCTGTATATTTTTATACTAAAAATTTATTCAAAATAAAATAAAATAAATATTTTTGATTTTATATTATTACTCAATATTAATTTCTGAATCGTATGATATTTTTATTATATTTTTCTTTATATTTTTTGTAATCAAATTACACTGCAACGTAATATTTTCTGTACTAAAACCCAATCACAAACCATGGGTTTGCTCCCCATGTTTTCTCACCTCCCACTTTCCACGTGCAATCATTTTCTGTATCAAAAGAAAATGTGGTGGACATGCAGATGCTATATACACCAGGTGTTCCATTTCCTTTTATCCATCCTTTTTAATTTCTATCTTCTTTTACTCTTCTTCATTTTGCCCATAAATTGAGCCTAACTTTTCCTCACATCTCTTCACTTCCAGTTTCATCTCTCTCTCTTTCTTGGTTCCCTCTCTTTCTCTCCACCTCTCATTCTCAAAACTCTTTTCCTTCTTCTTTATCTCTATTCTTCCTCCTCCTCCCGACCCCATAGCCACAGCCTTAACTCACGCTATCACCAACGTGCGAACTTCTCCACCACCGGCACACCGTCGGACCGTCACCACCACCATTACCTAATTCCATTATCATCTTGAACCACCATTCACAAAGTGTTGTTGGTGAAGAAAGAGAAGAAGAAGGAAGATGGAGGAGAAAGAAACAAAGTTAGAGAAGTTTATTTTGAATTTAAGAAGTTGGTTTTCAGCTTACTTTCAGCATGCCAAAACCATCCATTCTGGGAAGAAGTGAGAAAAATAGGCCATGTAAGATAAAGTATGAAGTAAGTTGAAGAGATTAGCGAAAGAATGAAGTAAAATCGTTAAGAATTAAGAAAGTTATGGAGTCCGAAAGATGGTTCAAAGAAATGTCCGAGATGGTAGGAAAATAATCTTATTTTTCGTCAAATTTTAGAGATCTGATGGCATGGAAAAAGAGATGGAACGAGGCGTGTGAATAGTGAACCAAAAACTAGGCCGTGAGGTAAACCTAATGACAGAAAAATAAGATAAAACAGATTACGATGAAAAAGATACAAGAACTTGAACCAGTGGATTTGAAACAAAACTTCTGGGTCTTTCTGTTCGTGCATGCTACTGCCGCTTAGAGAAGATGAATTGAAGTTTATCCAACGTTTCTCGGCTCATGGTGCTACGGTGCATCCTAGTACATTTAGGTTAATCGAGTGGTCCTATGACTTTGGGGATGACCGCCCTTAGGTTTTTCGACATGTAGAATCCATTTTTGGGGTTAGATCTTGCAAATTCTGAGTCTAAGATGATGATCGACAACTAAAAGTTCTAAGAGAATCCAATGGAAGATCAACAGTGAGATCACGTCCAATTAATATGAAATTTCAGCAAGACGATCATGGAGCCAGGACGGTCATATCTTACGATCAGAATCATAAATCAAATTTGGACGATAAATCGTTAGCAACCTAACATAATAAGAAAAATCCTCTCAACCCTCTCATTTTTTTTAGTTGTTGAAATTTTCAGATGATAAAATGATTAATTTATAGATAGAAATTTTTATATATATGTCTGTAAATTTTGTGATGTGTATATCAAATATTTGAAGATGTTGATAGTCTTAAAGTCATGGTATTAATGTGGAAATAGGCTTGCATGTGTAGTTTATACCATTAAAGAGAGGATTGAAGAATTTATTTGGTCTTTGAATCTATCAGAAAATTTGTACGAATTTTTAGATAATTTTATAATCAAAATTTGAAGATTATTTCTCCTAAAAAATTGTTTAAAATGATGTCTACTTCAACCATGAATTTTTGCAACAATTATGGAGCTTTGTACGAATTTATACAGATTTTAAACCAAATCTGAAGCTATAGGCAGATTTTACTATGTGTTTGAAAAATCATTGAAAATTTTATATTAAACCAAATCTGGTAATTTCTAAACAAAAAATGAAATTCGAGAAGTCTAGTTTCATAATAAATTTTTAGATTATGGAATTGATTTATAAATTTAAGTACGGAATTAATTTAAAAAAATGTGATAAATCTGTGTCATAAACTTTCTTGGAATTTTTCGGAATTATTTATAATTTATTTTTGGAAAATGCTTTCTGAAAAATGACCATAACATATTTATTGAGTATTCGATAGATTTATATGAATTTTAGAGTTGTATAAGTAATTTATTTATAATTTTAATTGCGAGATATACATTCTGACAAAAAAAATGGCAGATTAAAGAGGAATCAAAAAATAAATAAAAAATTATCTCTTCAATTGTTTATTTGGACAAAAATTTAATATTGTGTTAATTTAATCTTGTAAATTAAAAATCTATGCATGTGTGTGATTATGATTTAATTCTTCTTTTTGGTATCTACATTATTATTTCATACCATGGTTTAAATAAATTGTTTATTTAAATTTTGTACATTTGTTTACTATTGTGTGACATGTGTAATATTTTTTGTTGAGAATTTTAATGAGTTGGTATAACATTATTGGTAATTAAATGTTGAATTATTATGAATATCTCAACAAGTAAAAAACCACGAAATTTAACCAATGATACATTAAAATTTAAAAGTGATAGGGTGAGCCCGGTTTAGAATCTTGCGCAAGTAAGTTGCGAACCCTAACATGGCACGGGAAGGTATTTCGGCTCTTATCGGTGTAGGCGATATAAGGTTGGTAGTGCGGGTGTCACAACATAGACCGTTCCCTTGGGGCAGACCGTGATGTCATGACTTGAGTATGTAACCCTGGTGCGTGGGCATCATTGGTAGTTACAGTAAGTAACATTTGAACATTTGACCAAGGGGGAGTCAGAATTGCCCGTGGCCATTGCTTAGCGGTTGAGTGGAAATAGTGTTCCGAGGGGAGTTACTTAAATTTATCTAATAAACTAAATCTATGAAAATTTAAAAAGGAATGTGGACATATTCCTTATGATGAAATATTGCTTCCGTTTGTTATATTTTTTTTATTTGATTTATTATTATCTATTGTTATTATTTCAACTAATAACATTCTTTTTATACTTACTAAATGTTACTTGTTATTCTGTTACTACACATTATTTATAAATTGTGAGTATTATTATCGAGATGGGTATTTTCGGGTTGTAGTATCTTATTGAGCTCGTCGCTCATTGGCGTTCCCGTTGCCCTAGCATTTTATGCCAGGTACCAAAGAAACCGAAGGGAACACCATGGTCTTGCAAGGTGACATTCAACCTTAGTTCGCTTGAAGAGTGCCAAGTTCCATGAACCATTTTTCTAAGTTTCTAGTTTTTTTCTTTTAATGTTATATTCGTATTGTTTTTATGTACTAAGACTAAGTTTTAAATTTTTATTGGAGTTGTAATTTAAGAACTTTTAATTTCTGGGTTGTTAATTAATGCTAGTAATATTGGTGACAACATTGATGAGAGGTTAGTTATTAACAAAATTGATTTTAAGTTCTAAATCTTATTATGATGTCCTCAAATCTTAGGGCGTCACACTGTCTAGTGCATTTCAACTTACATCGCACTATCTAGTACATTTCACCTACATCGCACTGTCTAGTGCATTTCAATTTACTTCGCATTATCTTGTGCATCGCACTATCTTGTGCATTCGTTCTTACGTCGCACTGTCTTGTGCATCTACATCACACTGTCTAGTGCATTTTAAACTTATATCACACTGTCTAGTGCATTTCACCTACATTGCACTGTCTAGTGCATTTCAACTTATTTCACACTATGTTGTGCATCGCACTGTCTTGTGCATTCGTTTTCACTCGCACTGTCTTGTGCACTCACAGCGCACTATCTAGTGCATTTCAATCTACATCGCACTGTCTAGTGCATTTCAACTTACATCGCATTGTCTAGTGCATTTCACTTACATCACACTGTCTTGTGCATTCACTTACGTCGCACTGTCTTGTGCATCTACATCGCACTTTCTAGTGCATTTCAACTTACATCACACTGTCTAGTGCATTTCACCTACATCGCACTGTCTAGTGCATTTCAACTTACTTCGCACTGTGTTGTGCATCACACTGTCTTGTGCATTTGTTCTCACTCGCTATCTTGCGCATCCTGTATCACACTATCTTGTGCACTTTGTTCGTGCTATCTTGTGCACCTGTATCGCACTGTCTTGTGCAACCTGCCTCGCACTATTTTATACACCTGCATCGCATTGTCTCGTGCACTCACTTGGTCTAGGAGACCTTAAATCCTCTAAAGGTGCAATTCCTTTGGTGTTTGTCGTGTTCGAACGACTTCCGACCGTCTGGTATAGCCACATGCCTGTGTTTGCAATGAGTTCCTAGGAGATCAACTAAGACAGTGGAAACTAGAGTTCGAATGGCCGATGCCTAGAACACAAAGGTTCAGGATTTTCGAGACTAAAGTCTGGTTTAAATACCCAGGGGTGTATCCTCGGCTTGAAATCTATATGGCAACCCCATAGGTTAAGGTAGCTTATATATGCCTCAATTCTGAATACTGAACCAACCTAGTCTGTCATCCTGTTTGAAAATAAGGAAAGTTGAGAACATAGCCAGGGAGAAAAGTAGTACCTGTGGTTTGGAAGCGCAAGATGAATGAAGAAGCCTTGAAACCAAGAAGAAACGGAAGATCCCCAGCAGCGTGAGGTA
Source organism: Camellia lanceoleosa (assembly GCA_025200525.1). NCBI lineage: Eukaryota > Viridiplantae > Streptophyta > Magnoliopsida > Ericales > Theaceae > Camellia > Camellia lanceoleosa. The sequence goes on along the minus strand of CM045769.1, from coordinate 158,838,463 downwards.
AGTTATCACCAATTGCCCCTATAAGGTACTTTCACTTATTACATTGCATATAGCATTTATTGCATGCATCTACTGCATTATCCATTACATCCATTACATCATACCATTTTATCGCTTGCATCATTTCCATGTTAAGCTTAGTTTGGCATGTGCCCATACATTTCCCTCGTTAAAGCATGGTTTTGTCATGTGTCAGTACCCATGCTACACTGAGGCCAGTATTGAGGGTGTCAACACATTTTCTGTGTTAGACGTGGTCTGTTTTGTGTCCATGCCTTTTCTAGGCATGATGTGGTTCAGCTTGCGTCTTATTCACTTTATCCATTGCATCTATTGCATTGTATTTTGTCTTATTGCATTCAACATTTAGGATCATTATCTTCCCCTAGCAGATCATTCCTCACTTATATCATTCCACCCAATTACTTGTACTCTTTCTCTTTTTACGAAACACATAGTTTTGCAGGTGCTCGCATCCTTTTCACATTGAAACATGGTTTTGTTATGTGTAAACATCCATGCTGCGCTGAGGCCAGTATTGAGGATGTAGGCACTTAGCCTGTGTTAAGCGTTGTCTAGCTATGCCCACTTCTTTTCTATATAAAACGTAGTTTGATTTTGCATCTTCATCCCTTTATGGTATTTGCGTGGTTTTGCACTGCTCGTGGTTTGATTGTTTCGTTACATTGTATATCATTTATATATTATTTTGTTACATTGCATATCATTTGCATCATGCCCCTGAACTACGCTGGTTTGATTCCTTGCAACGGGATACGTAGGCAACCCTCAGGTTCAACCAACTGTATCTGCATTTTGTTTGTTTGCCCAAGTCTTACGACCTTGTCAAAATGGGTCGTTTTCGGGCTTTAACATTCACTCACGTCATTTCATGACTCCGAGTTCTGTCAAAGAGGGGCAACTGTAGACAACCCATTTTTGACAATCCTTACGACTTGGACATCCTCGCATGCATGCCCGATGATGAACGTATTTGCTCGCCAAGTGCTCGAAGTCCTCAGTGGAATGCCACAACTTTGAGCCTTTCAAACCCTGCACCCTTTTTGTCTCATTTTGGGACCAGGCCTTGGTCTTTCCAGCCTGCAACCTTTGGTGGCCTGTCGGCCTTCCCTTGAGGCTACCGACCATCACTTTTGGTTTGCCGACCACTAATGTGGCTTGCCGGCCACCAGTGTATTTTGTAGATATTTTATGCCAGTTGTGCCAGCTGTTTGCACAGATGCACCCATCTATCCCCACGTATAGGGCTGGATCTCTTTGAGGGAATTTTATGTTTTCTATATATAGAGACCTTCTCTTTCTTGTAGCAAGGTTAGAAAATTTTGAACTCAAAAATTTTCCTCTCTCTACAACTCTCTCTCTCTCTCTCTCTCTCTCTCTCTAGCATTTCTTTACACTTTAGCCTCAAATTCCTTAACATTTGCCTATACATCCTTAACCAAATCTTCTCATCTTTGAGCTGAGGTGTTCTTGAGCTTGGTTTGAGCTCTAGAGGTTGTACTTGCTTGGTTTTGTAGCTTGGAATTACTCTTCTCTTCAAGAGGTATACTATTTGCTTTATTAGCTTGCTTTGCATACTTATTTTTCTATCTTTTTCCCACTGTTTTGGGGTTGTTTTGGGGCTATAAAAACTCTTTATTTGTGGGCTAAAATTTGTGGTTTTAGGCCATTTAAGGTAGGGGGTGGTTCACCCTTCTTTGTACCTTGTTTATAAGGCCTTTCCACTTGTGTTTCCCATTTTCAAACTATCTTTTTTCAAGCTTTTAAAAACTAATTTTCAGAGCTTTTTTAGTGGTGAAAATCATGTTTTGAAGTTCAAATTTGGAGGGGTTAGCCTTCCCTCCTTGTGTCATGCTTGCTAGCCTAGTTAGTGCCATGTGTTAGTTTATTTTTCTAGGTTGTTTTAACTTAATTCCAGCATATTTTAGCCTCTGATTTGGACTATTTTAATTCTATTTTGGGTTGGTTGAGTCATTTGAGTCTTGTTTTGCATGCTTCTAGTGTAATAGTCCTCACAAGCTTGGTGTTTTAGGCCTTTAGACACCACTTGTTCAAGTTGATTGCATTGTTTTAGTGCTTTTCACACTTAATTTCAGCACTAACAATCTCTGCAACCTCCCTCCTTTCTTGGCTTTTAATTTTGCTTTGAAAGTGGTTTCCAGTCACTTGTTTGCCAAAGTGTAAAATTGAGGTTTCATACTTAATGGTTTAATCCCTTAAGGGGTTCATTACGAACAATGTGATACTTTTTTCATACCCAAAGCAACTTGTGTTTTGAGCCATCTTTCCATTAGAGGACTTAATCTCACCTTTTAGACTTAATTGGATTAAAGAATGGTTGGTAAATTAAAATGAGTAATTTAAACTTGGAACTAAAAGTGAGTAAGATAATAACTTGGTATGTTCAATCGGACGTTAATTGAACACTTGGAGCTTGGACCATTTCATACTTGCTAGTGATGAAATGATCCAAGTCTCCAAGGTTAACTTCTTTCCTTGATCTTTCATGAAAGGAAGGAATTTTGTGTCTTGTTTTGCATTTATTAAGTTTGCACATTGTCACGACCCAAACCCGCCCTTATGGGTTTAGCACCATAACCGGCCAGTAATCCGAGATTACCGAAGGCCCGCTAATAAGAATACAAGAAAAGCAGTACAGGCATGGCGGAAGCCATTCGTAATAAAACAATGTCCAATGAGTCATGACGATACCAGATGCAAAAAGACTTTTCATACATGGAAACATGCAGTACAGGACAATTATGCATAATATTTACAATCATTCAGTACAGGGATCAAGTCCCTACTAACCAGTACAGTGTGGTCTATATAGTCTATACAATAAACAAAACAGTACAGGAGGGGGAACACTAAACACCCCTAGCCTTAGCTTGGCAGACTCGGAACCTCGCAGAGAGGCACAATGGTTGGCTTGACAAAATTGGAGTTTACCCCGACGCCTCTAGCTTTGATCCGGTGCCTGTACACCTACATATATATATATATATATGAGCAGTGAGCTAAAGCCCAGTGAATAACATAAAGCGTAAAGAGGTTTGGAATGAATGTCCTTACAGTAATGAAGACCGTTCCTTTCAATCAGTATATCGCTTATTCAAGACAAGAACATATATGTGGTACATCCATTAGCATAACGAAGAAATGAGGTCTTAAAAGACCTAACAGAAGTGATGGCCATCAATCAAGAAATGAGTGGTTCCAACGAGGAACCGACAGAGATCTCTCATAATGATAGAGATGAGAGATGGTGCTTAGGATGCCACAAGATGCATTCGTAATATAGGACATACATTCATTCGAACAAGAAATGGCTGTAAAACAAGACAAGATGCAGCTGATTCGTTGTTCAAAATAATCATTTTGAACATATCTTTACACAATTGTTACTCACGAGTTCGGCTCTGATGAACTAGAGCGTCTCCTCGGAATGCCAACCCTATACAGTTAACAGATTAAACACACACTAAGTTTCACAGTCGGGGAAAGATAATAACTTAATCCCTAATATGCCTCGGTGTGTTCTACATCTATATCCTCATTAAGATGTCTTAAACTAGGCCTAAGAATGCCTAGGATGGGATGAGGATGCAAAGATGTACTCAGAAAACATTTTCAGAATTTTCAGGAAAACAGAGTCCCGCTCGAGCGGACATGCAGCAAAGGTCCCCGCTCGAACGTCAACTTCCCCGCTCGAGCGGACCCAAAAGTACTGGATAGGTGAAATTCACGCTCGACGCCCGCTCGAGCGTGTCACCGATCCTTCCTCGGCTGAAGGCCCAATCCTCCGCTCGAGCGGATCGATGCAAGATCAGAGATGGAGCTCGATTTTCCGCGGCGCCAAGTCTCCTTCGGCGGGAGTTCAAAATCTAGAATTTCCAGATTTGAACTTCCAAGTTCAAATCAAGTCCCAATGCTTCAAAACCAATCCTCTTGGGCTAATTTTCCAAAAAACTCTTATAAACACATAGTTAAACATGATTCAAAGCTAAATTTGTAAAATCAAGGCCCAAAGGTAGTTTAAACAACTCAATTTGAAACCAATTTTCATGAACATGCTATAAACATGACATGCATGGATCTAAACCATTTTAAAGCTCCAATTTCATGCTCTAATGAACCAATTGTCCCAAAAACAATATGAGAACATGGACTTAAACTCCAATATAAACATGCATGTGACAATTTGTCATGAAATCAACTCAAAAGTCAACAATACAGCCATGCATGCAAGAATTAAGCTATAATTCAACATGTATGAACTAAAACATGACTTAGCTCTACAATTTGACATGGACCATGCAAGAATTAGCTTGAACTCACAATTAGAGGGTTGAATTCCTTACCTAGAGCTTCAATTATAAGGTGAGGTAGCTTAATTAGCAATTTACACTTCAATTACCAAGTAATTCTTCAAGGTTTCAAGCCAAATTCACAAGAACAACTCTCTCTCTCTCTCTCTCACTCTCTTCCTTGGTCGGCAAAAACTAGGGTCTTGGCTGAGCAAAATGGTTTGCCTCAAGTATAATGAAATTCAAAAGGTTGAGATAGTGGGCCACTAGGATGGCAAGGTGGTAATTAAGGCAACTCTTGACATTAAGCTTAATTCAATCTAATTTAATCATACCTAATCGGTTTTTAGATACTTACACCATAAAATCACATAAATTATGATGATCATAAAACATCAGTCGGTTTCGGATTCGGCCGCCGATAAGGCCTTCAATTAGCAGTTTAACCACAAAGACACGAACAGATAATCAAATAACCAAACAGATAGAATTACAATTGAACAGATATACATAGTTAATTCAGTTTCAAATTTCAATCAGTTAGTTCAATACTTTAACCAGTTTAGTTATCAGTCATAATCAGTTTCAGTTTAACGGTAATCAGTGGTTATTCGGTAAACCGTAATGAGGGTTGTCACACACATCTTAAGTCACAAGCCATCATGCAATGAAATTGCTTGAGTTAGTGGTTTGTGGCTTAAGTTCACAACTCCTTGGATTTGTTCATGAAAAGGAGAGGTGAGTTGTGCAAACAAACTCTTGAAATACCCTGTATATGCTCTATTTTTTCTCTGTTGCAGCAAGATGAACATCTGCATCAGTGGCCGATAGGCCACTTTCCATGGCCGGCAGGTAGCTGGTAAACCACCTTTGATGACCAGCAGGCCACTTTCATAGCCGACAGGTAGCCGGCAATCCTTACCAGTGGCTAGCTGGCCACTTATGCAAATCTTAGCAGAGTGTTGGTAAGGTGAAGCAAAGTTGCTCTAGAAATGTTCGACTTTGCAAACAGAGGCATTCGAGAGCAAAACAGTGATTTTTTCGAGTGGAATCTGAGCATGCGCATGCACATCTCTCATTTCCCGGGGCAGAGTAGTTAATTGCTTAGTTTAATTATTAATTGCAATTGTGTTGTAATTCTTTAATTAGTTAGCTAACTAGTTAATTAATTCAAGTGTTGTAATAATTAATTAAATAGCCTAGCTAGTTTATTTTATTCGGTTTGTAATAATTAGCTTAATTAGATTAGCTTAGTTAGCTAGTTAGCTTAGTTTATTCATTCGGACTCTCCTTCGTGATAGTGTGATGTAATAATATGTATGTCTTCCAACCCCATGTCTTTCTCCCTTTTATTTATCCATTTTTGATGGTTAGATTAGGAGCATCACATTTCAATTACCATATCGCATGTTTACATCCATTCATTTGTCTTACATGCACCGGGGCTCAACTCGTCATTCAAACTGCATTGTCGCTTTAATACCTCATTGAATATGTGTTTAAATGCATGCTATGAAATTGTTGCAAATGACATGTTAAGTAGCCGAGCCTATTTTAGTTGTATTTTTGCATGCGTTGCATTAGCCATCTTGCATAGTTGAGAATCATGCATTTTTCTAACTAGTTTCTCTTTTGGCTTAGAGTACTAGGTGAGTTTTTAGTGCTTTAGCATACTTGCATGAGTATGAGTGACTATCGTGACTAGCATGCTTGCCATGAGGCTAAGTACTTACTTGCTATAACTGTTTGAGTGCCTGTGGATGAAGGCTTGTTGCTTGAATTGGAATGATTCAATAAATGTATGTTTAAGCCCACTTCGTCAAGTGACAAATTCAAAAACTTTAAGCCCACTTTGTTAAGTGGAAAAATCACACCCTTTTCGAAAAAACAAACATGAAATTGAATTGTTCTAATTCGGACAAACTAGTCTATACCTCGTGTGCGCATCACATAGTAAATGCTAGCCTAATAAATTGGATCAAGAGTATATAATGTTGATAAAAATCATATCATGATTAGTAGAGGCCGATCATTGATCGGGCGAGCTGGGGTACTCAATCCATGACCTTTCCCTCTCGTACCTCAGTTCCCGAGCCGAGACAATCTTGGTGATGACGGACACGTGGCCTTTGGCATGAGTCATGGGTTTCCTAATTTTCCCAAAATAAAATATTTAGGTGGCGATTTTGTATTTGGCAAAGCAGTCAATTTTTGACAATTTGATTCAAAATTGATTTTCCAAAAGATTTTCCGGATTTGGACTCTTTGGTGTTTATCAATTTCACATTGCACTTATGAGATTAGATTCAGAACTGCGGGAGTTCGAACTATAGGGCATATTTCGAACTTCTGAAAGGGGGCGCGAAAAAGCAGAGCTACACACCTCGGCTGGGAGATAGTTGCCCCTTGTTCATTGCAATCCATTAACCACGACAAATTTTCTGTGTACAGTAATTCGTTTCTATTACATATAGCTTTCATAAAATCACACGGTGATTGAAAGAATTACATTGGCAAATGGAGGGGAAGCTTGTCCCTTGTAAAAAATTACATCAAAGATTAAAACTAAAAATAATACAACTTCAGATTGGTCGCGTTCCATGGCCAGGGTATAGCTTTGTCGTTTAAGTCCTCTAGATGGTATGCCCCTTTACCCACCAGACCGGTTATCTTGTAAGGCCATTTCCAGTTTGTCCCTAGTTTCCCTTCGCCCGGCACAAGAGTATTGCCCATCACCTTCCTCAGAACCCAATCCCTGACCTTGAACTGTCTGGGGTGAACTGTTTTGTTATACTTTTTGGACAGTTCTTGTTGGTATGCTACGACATGGATCAGCGCCTTTTCTCAGCGTTCTTCTGCAAGGTCCAATTCTAGGGCAATGGCTTCGACGTTTAAGTCTGGCTCAAAATTTTCGCTGCGGATGGTGGGCATGCTGATCTCCAGTAGGATGACTGCCTCTATGCCATATGCCAAAGCGAATAGTGTCTCACTGGTTGAGCATCTTGGCGTAGTTTGGTAGGCCCAGAGGACATTTGGAAGTTTCTCGGTCCACTTGTCTTTGGCCTTTTCCAGCCTCTTTTTCAACCCATACAGAATGGTTTTATTTGATGTTTCTACTTGGCCATTCAATTGTGGGTAGGTCGGCATCGAGTTGTAGAACTCTATCTTCAGCTCCTTGCAGAATCCTCTTAACAGTCTTCCATCAAATTGGGTGCCATTGTTAGAGATCAAAGCCTTAGGGACCCTAAACCGCATTACCACATTCTACCAAACAAATTTCTTCACATCTTTTTCCTTGATTGTTACTAAAGGCTCATCTTCGACCCATTTGGTGAAGTAATCGGTTGCTACAATGAAGAATTTGCAATTACGTGGCGCAGTTGGGAGTAGTCCCACTATGTCCAGGCCCCACAGTGCGAATGGCCAAGGGCTTGTGAGAGGGAGAAGTTTTCTGGCCGGCTGGTGGATTTGGTAGGCAAGCTTTTGGAACTTCTCATATTTTCACACATACTTCTATACGTCGGCTTGTATGCAAGGCCACCAATATTCCTGTGAAATAGTACGGTAGGCCAGGGATCTTCCCCCAATGTGGCTGCCGCATATCCCTTTCATAGATTTCAAACGGAAAAGTGTCAACTTAGCTCGGATGGACGCACTTCAGATATGGGCCAATGAAGGACTTCTTATATAGGCTGCCAAATAGAGAGAGCCAAAACTGCTTAGATTTCACTCGGATTTTTTTTTGTCTCTTTCTTGTCAGTCGACAGGATTCTTTCTTTCAAGAAAAGGACGATGGGGTCCATCTAAGAAGGACTTAGCTCGGCGCAAAGAACTTTTGTCTGCTCAGAGCCTTCGATGTTTGGTCTTGGGAGGATCTCAATCAAAAGAGGGCTGGGAGTTGATTTGTCGACCATGGAAGCCAAACCGGCTAATTCATCTGCTCAACTGTTGTTTTCTCGACCAGTTTGTTAAACGCGTATAGCTTGGAGTTTTTTGATTTGCTCTCTTACCAAAGTTTGATATTTGGCCATGTGGTTATCTTTGGCTTCGTATTTCCCAGACACTTGGTTTACAACGAGTTTTGAGTCGCTGTAGACCATTAGCTCGGATGCTTGTAGTCGGAGTGCGCTTTTCAATCTGGCTAGCAGTGCTTCGTACCCAACCTCTTTGTTTGACGCTGGAAACTCAAGCGTGATAGAATGTTCAATGGTCAGTCAGTCTGGTGAAATCAAAACTACGCCTAGCCCGGCTCCATGTCTGTTTGAAGCACCATCAACAAAAATTTTCCATATTTTGCCGATAAAAAGCTTCTGACATTCTGCGGGGTCTTAGGATTTTTGAAGGTTCAGGTGTTCTAAGTTTCTCGATTGCTCGGCTATTTCTGTGTCAAGCACGCCGTCAATGATCGCAAAAAACATGCCTTCATCCCGCCTTGGCAATGCGGCGTTGGATCCAATAGGTTGTCCTGTTATTCCCAAATCCAACGGCGCATTGCCAGGTTAAAGTGGGCCTTCAAGTGATGGGCTCAGAGACGCATAACCAAGGCCGCTTCCACATTCGATTTGATGGGAGGCTGTGCAATTTCCACTGTGCCTACTCCTCTCAACTCGGTTGCGTTGGTAAGGTCCACCAGACAAACCGGGTGAGCTTCAGGCAAGAATTCTGTAACGAAGTCAACCAATGCATGGACTTTGATGGCAGTTCAGGATTGAAACTTAACGTCGAATTACCCCAACTCGACTGCCCACTTCAAGATTCAGCCGGAGAAGTCTGCCCGCTCAAACAAGGCTTTCAAAGGGAACTCGATCAGCACCATGATCGTGTGAGCATGAAAGTAATGTGCCAATTTCCTTGAGGCCATCATTAGTGCCAAAGTGAGCTTCTCCAACAGCAAGTATCTCGACTCCGCTGGGAGTAAGGTTTTGCTAACATAAAAGATCGGCAAGTGTTGTATGCCTTCCACTCTCACCAGTACTGCGCTGACCGCATGCTAGGAAACGGCCAAGTAGAGGTAGAGTTCTTTGCCTTGCTTTGGCGTGACAAGAAGTGGGGCAGAGGATAAGCATGTCTTCAGTTCGGTTAACACCTTGTCACATTCTGCATCCCATGAACATTTCGATTTTAAGGCTTAGAAGAAAAGGTGACAATGATCTAAAGACCGGCTTATAAATTGGTTAAGCACAACTGGCATCTCGGCAAGGTGTTGTATGTCCTTTGCGGAGTTGGGCTGCTTCAATTCTTGTATAGCCTTGATTTGAGAGGGATCAGCCTCAATCCCACAATTGGTGACCAAAAAATCCAAAAAATTTCCCGACCCCATACCAAAGGCACACTTCGATGCATTTAGACGCAACTTGTGTTGTTTGAGGATGGTGAACATCTCTGCTAAGTCGGTCAAGTGGTTGGTCTCACATTTGCTTTTCATGACCATGTCATCGATGTAGGCTTCCATCGTTTGGCCGAGCAATGGAGCGAACATTTTTGTAACCATCCTTTGAAAGGTTGCCCCGGCGTTCTTTAATCCGAAGGGCATAACTCTATAAGAAAACAATCCCCTCGGGGTCTTGAAAAAAGTGATCTGTTGGTCAGGCTCATGCATAGCGATCTAGTGGTAACCGCGGTAAGCGTCCAAGAAACTGAGGCAGTTGTGACCAGCTGTTAGGTCCACCACTTGGTCGATTCTGGGCAAGAGGAAACTGTCCTTGGGGCATGGTTGACTGTCTTGTAATTAACACAAGCTTGCCATTTCTCATTTTTCTTTGGCACTGCGACCATGTTGGAGACCCACTATGGGTAGTGTACTTCCCGGATTGCCCTTGCTTCGAGCAGGTTCTTTACCTCTTCCGCTACTACCTCGGTGTGATGAAGCGCTGATCTTCGTGTTTGTTGAACCACCAGTCGGGCGCCAAGAAAAATGTTGAATTGGTGGCAAATGAAGTTTGAATCGACGCCAAGAATGTCATAAGGTGTCCACGCAAATATTTCGATGTTTGTAGCTAAGAAATTAACCATCTCCAACCATTCTTAGGCGGTCAGGGTGGATCCTAACACGAAGAACTTTTCAGGATCGTTCTCGTTGATCCTTACTTCCATCAAGTCTTCAACAGCCTTCTCCTCGGCCCTGGTGCCCACATCATCCAGGACACTTTGATCTTCCAACTCCTCAATCATTTGTACGAAACCTTTGGCAGCTCGACTTTCGCTCACGTCCACAAAACACTACTTAGCCATGACTTGATCGCCCCGCACTTCTTCTATATTCCCGACAGCAAAGGGAAACCTCATGACTTGGTAGTAAGTCGATGCCACCACCTGCATGGTATGAAGCCATCCTCTGCCCAGTATGAAGCCATCCTCTGCCCAGAATCAGGTTATACGTGGAGGGCACCTTCAGCACCCAGAATTCCACTTGCTTAACGATGGATCCCGCTTTGACCAGTAAGGCCATTCTGGCTACAAGTTGAAGCCGACTCGTGGTGAGGTCGCTGGGGCCAAGTCCTTGTCACTTAACTTTAGTTGCTTGAAGGCGTCGTAATACATTATTTCAACCGAGCTACCCTGGTCAATCAAAATACGCCTAACGTCGAAGTCCTTCATAGGGAGCGTGACTACTAACGCATCATTGTGCAGCGTTTGAATGTGTTCGAGATCTCTACTTAAAAAGCTAAGTACGTCTGTTATCCCGATTTTTCCTTTCTTGACAGTTGGTTGGACCGACATAACTTCCCTCATATGCTCTGCTTTTTTTATCATCCCTCGGAGCTCACATACCTGCGCTGGCTCGATGATACCATGGATCACATTGACCTCGCCTTGGGAGGGTGCTTCTAAGGGGGCCAAACCATTAGGCTCAGCTTGAGCATGTGGTGCGGCCCTGGAGTCGCCATCAATATAGCGATCTAGGTAGCCAGCAGCCACTAACTCCTCTAGATGTTGCTTCAAAAGGATGCAATCTTGTATGCGATGGTCGTACTCATCATGGTATGTGCAATAGTATCTCGAATTGAAACCTCTCTGCGCATCACCCAACTTAGCTGGAAACCGGACATATGCCTCGTCGTAGATTTCGCTAAGGATGTGGTAAATTGAGTTCTTAAAAACCATGGTGATGCCTGTTCGGACGTTCAACTTTCTCCTTGCATCTTCTGCAGCATCACAGGGGTAGTCAGCTCGGTCGTTGCAACGACTCTTACCTCGATTGTTGCGGTTTACACCGCGATCTGAATCTTTATTGCGGTTGCTTCGACGGTTTGCCTCTTGTCCGATCGCGTGGACCTTTCCTGCCACTCTTTTGTCTGCTGCCACCAGATTCACCTTCATGGTAGTCGCAGTAGCATCATCCTCAACTCAGATATGGTCATTGATGCGCTGCATCAATAATTCCATGGTCGCCGGTTGGTTCATGGTGAACGAGTCTCGAAGTCTACGTCCGACTAGGAGACTGCGCTTGTATTGGGTGATCGCCAAGTTGGTCGGGCAGTAAAGGATTTTGTTGAAAGTTTCCCAATACTTGGCATTGTATGCCTTGAGTGAGTCGCCCAACTCCATCTTGACGCTTAGAAGATGGTCAACTTCTTTGGGCGTTTTAGTGTTTGCTTTGAATCGGGTCACGAACGCCTCCGCCAGTTGCTACCACCTTTCGATACTTTCCTCCGGTAACCTCTTGAACCATTTCAGGCCCAACTCACCCAAACTTGATGGGAAAATAAGGCACAAAAGTGCGTCGTTCTGCCTGTAGCCAACCATAACCTGCCGGAATTGGCTCACATGCATGTATGGATCAGTTTTTCTGTCATAGAGCGTAAACTTGGGCTGGTGAAAGCCCGCAGCGAGCGGCGTTATCTCTATCTTGAGGGAGAAAGGGATGGCACTCAGCCTCGCCAAGTCTTTGTCCAAAGGCACATATACAACTGGGTGTGGTGGCGGCATTACGACTTCTTCACTGGCGCGACCTCCGTGGAATAACCGTTGTAGTGTCGGCACCCTTTGCGCCTCCCTCCGGTGCGCTCATTCTTCCAAGACGTCTCTCAAGTCCTCTGAACGGGCAGAGTAAGAGTATCTCAATGTCGTCAACGAACGTGAGAGACGGTAGCTGCTATCTCGTGCGCACGACTTCTCCACCGGCAGGTCAGAGTCACCAACCCTATAGCTCCTAGTGATGGAAAGGGAAAGCGTCCTTCGCTGGTTTTGGCTACCTAAGCAATGGGGTTGGGTGCGCTCACTGTGGTTTCCCACTCCAGCAACACCCTTCCCTTTGACTTGCTGCTTCTGCGCTTTTATCTCCGCCGTTATCCTCCGGATGATGGCATCTTGGTCTCTCAGCTTGTGCTCTAGGCGTTGAACGTGCGGCTCTCTTCGCCGCCGATGTCCACCTGGACTCTGAAAGTGATCGGTGCTCCTGGCACTCTTGTCTCGCGCATCTTTGAGGAGCCTTCTAGATAAAGTCTCCAAGCCCGCCATGTTTGGAATGGTGGGGGGTCCGTCTCTCCTCCAGACTGACTCTGGGGTCATGCCATCAACGACGAACGATGGAGTTTCGTCGTTATTCTCCATGAAAAATGATCGGACGAGCTTGAAGGACAAGGTTTTGTATGCCAAGGGTTTACACAGACGATCCTAATTGTACGGGAGCAAATATTCTCTTGCTTCCGTACTCCTCGTTGTCCAAGCTCTTCGTGGCCCTGAATGACGTCGTTCAACCTGAGACCACAATAACGGTGAGCTACCCAGCAGGTGGTTGTCGGAAAACCCATTCGACAATCAAGTTAGCACACAGAGAAAGAGAGAGAGAGAGAGAGAGAGAGAGAGAGAGAGATGGAACAAAGTGGTAGGTGTGCTCTGATCAAAAGATGTTCCAGACCTATGTATGTAGGCGCAACATCGTTTATATAGTTTGTGCGCACGCCTCTGCGTCCATTCCCCTCTGGATGCATGGACCTACTCTCCTCTTACGTTCTTCCATGTGTCAGCGCTTATACAGCTAAACACCAAATAACGAAACTGCCAAACGATATTAATGCATACGGACGGCAGAATCTTTTTTCTGCAGTCCCGTCATGCCGCGTAGTACTCCCCACCGAGCTATGCTTAGTGCGGCGCCACGCCATCACCTTATGACCGTGCTACTTGTTTGGTCTCTTCGGTAATTCCTGATCGTGGGCTCAATTGATCCTCTGTCACGACCGAGCTCCTGCTCAATCGAACTTGATCTTCTGAGGACTAATCCTATCTAACTTAGCAGAACGCACATCTCCTCCGGGCTAGCAATCCAAAGTTGTTCCAACTCGACCGAACTGAGTCCTCGGTCCGATGCATACCCAACATCTGACCAAGCAGGGACCCCGACTCTGGCCCAAACCAGCTCGGTCCACTATTATGTCATACACCTCTCTATTAATTTGTATAGATAAATATGTAAAATAAATATTAGTGTTAGAGCACATAGATGAAAAATTAGTTAGGTAAAATAAAGAGTATACCATTTTTATATTTTAACTAGTGAAAAATGAAGAACAATATTACAGTTGCTATTATATCTTGAGATTGAAACGACGCAGGATATAGGTCGAGGTCTTCCCACATCCATTTCCTCCCATGTCCCCACATCTGATCCAACCCTCAGGAAACTCTACCCTAACCTCACCCAAACCTACAAATGTAATTCTCACCTTGGCTTTACCCGATTTGACAATAAAAAATTTAATAATAATATTAAAATTCAATAATTAAAATTAAAAATGATATTTATAATTTTTTTTGGTTTACTGTATCTGTGAGTTTGATAAGGTAAGGGTAAAAATTGCTCCCTCTCATCCTAGACCCGAACCCAATAGAAGTGTTCAAATTTATTTATTTTTGGAGAACTTACCAATAAGTCCCATATACAAGATCTATCTAATCCCCAAACAAAACACTTACACCAAGTAGTCCTATATATTTTTAATTGTTACAAAAAAATCCTATTTTTATTTATTTTTTTCAATTTATAGATGCTGTTACATTCTACTACCGTTAAACTTCCATCAAACGGTCACTGGAGACTCGTCGGAATATTCAACATCATCGGAAAGTCGCCGGAGTATCGCCGAGAAGTCGCTGGAGTATCGCCGGAAGTTCATCGGAGTGTTAAGAACGTTAATGAAAGTCGCCGGAATGTTCAAAACGTTCACAGAACGTTAAGAACAACATCGGAGATTCACCGGAATATCCAGAATATCACCGGAAAAAAAAATAAATAGAGAAATTAGAGTGAAAAAAATATAGCAAAATGTGCTAAATATTGATAAACTAAAAGAAAAAAAAAAATAGAACGACAAAAAACAGCAACAATGGAAAAAACATATGATATTTTTCAATTTTTGTAAGGTTTAAGCAAATAATCTCTAATATTGATTAAACTGAAAAGTGAGTTTTGAAACTGTAAAATATTACAGTTTCAAAGCAAAAATTTATTAAGCATTTATTTTTATTAATCAAACTGAAAAACATGTTATGAAACTGTAAAATTTTGCAGTTCTAAAGACTATTATGAAACTGCAAAATTTTACAGTTTTATACCATGATTCATTCCAGTACCAAAAAAATTTGAAACTGCAAAATTTTACAGTTTTCATCGCCTGTAACTAAAACTTGAAAATAACTTGTTCAGAACTTAAAAATTTTCTCCATTAGAATAGAAAAAAAGAAGTGTATAACAAAGAAAATGTAAAAAAAAAAAAAGATCGAAGGAGAGAGGTGAATATAGAGAGAGAATTGTACTCCGACAATAATTTTTTGTTTAGATCTAGCCAGATCTGATATAGATCTACTCAGATCTGATGTAAATCTACACAACACCAAAAAAATTTGAAACTGCAAAATTTTACAGTTTTCACCGCCTGTAACTAAAACTCGAAAACAACTTGTTCAAAACTTAAAAATTTTCTCCATTAGAACAGAAAAAAGAGAAGTGTATAACAGAGAAAATGTAAAAAAAATAAGAGATCGAAGGAGAGAGGCGAATATAGAGAGAAGATTGTACTCCGGCAACTATTTTTTGTTTAGATCTAGCCAGATCTAATGTAGATCTACATTAGATCTGATGTAAATCTACTGATCTTCTTCGTTGGAAACATATCTTCTTTATTGTCGGTGAGAGTGAAGTAAGTAGTCGGCGGTCGGTGGTTGCCAGTGAATCCCAATCGATGGTAGTCGTCGGTCGCCGGTGACTATATATCGGAAAGAGAAAGAGAAGAAGCAAGATATGGTTACCCCGTCAACAATCGCCGGAAAACACAAAAAGCAAAAGAGACAAAGAAGAAGAGAGGCAGAGAAGAAGAATAATAACGTTATAGGACTTTTGGGTATAAGCAAAAAGTTATGGGACTAAATAGACTATATGCTTTTCAAACAAGACTTCCTGATAATTTCCCCTTTATTTTTTTAAATTCAACCCAGCTCTATCCAACTAGTTCGAAACCCATCCCATTAAAAACGAAAAGAGTCAGGATCCAACGGTTCAAAATATTTTGCCTTCCTAGTTATATCACATGTCAATACAATTTATAATTAAAAATATATATTATACAATGCACAAATATTAAAACTATATTATATGTATAAAACTCAACAATACATTATACAGATATTATATATATTTTATAAAAACTCAATAATATATTATAAAAACAATTAGTGAAATATCCCTTTTCAACTATTATGAAAATATTACATATTTTTCATCTTATAAAATAATAATATCAAAGATTTTAAACTAAAAATTATGCACATATTACATATAATATTATTATATATATAGATAACTAACATATTGGCTGGACTCATAGGATCTGTCTCATTATTTGATAAAAATATACTATGTGAAATTTAAATTTTCTACCTTAACTTTTTAAATATTACATTTTTCAATTAATCTTTTAATGGATAGTATTAAAATTTGTACACTATGATTCAATTTAGTGTCGCAACATTTATTTGGTGGTATGTTTTAATTGAATTAGGTTGACAAAAATTTAATATTAAAGACTCAATTTTTTTTTATAACAAAATTTATAATTTAAGAGCTAAAAAAATACTTTACATGAATACAAAGTATAATTAAGCTTCGTTTGTCATTGGCTAATATTGTCAACTTTTTTGTATTGAGACTTTTTTTAGCTTAGTTATTTTAGCCTCGTTTGGTTTGGATTTTTTGACTTTTTTTACTTTTATAAAAGAAAATATGTAATGATTATGAATTAAGGCCTAGTTTGGCGTAATTAAAAAAAGACAAAAAGTCAAAAAATCACTATTATATTTAAATGATATCATCTCTCTATCACATCACTTTAAACTCAACCCATATTTCACGTTTTTTTGTAAAAAGTCAAAAAGTACACTTATTTAGATCATCCCAAACAACTCCTAAATGTGATATTTTGTCTTATTAGCTTATTTAGTCTATTTTGTTGTTTTATGCTTTTTAAATCTCCAAAGTGATAACCAAACCAAGGCTTAATCTTTTATTTTTTAGTATTATTTAAGAAAGCTCAAAAGGTTGTACATTATTTTTTTTTTTTATTTTTTTTTTTTGAATACCTACACATATTGTAAATTAAGAAGGTAAGTAAGATGATTTAAATAAGTATATTTTTTTACTTTTTATAAAAATATATACAAAAAAAAAATTTAAAAATAGTATGACTTTAAAAAAATAAAAAGATTAAAAAATACATTTTTTCTATAGAAGATGCCAAATAGTACTTAAATTTATCTGCAATAATTGTATGGGTATTAGTCAAGGAATTATTTGGGATGATATGGCTGGTTTGTTGGGTAGGAAGAAAGAAGAATTGTTAGAGATATGTGTAGATCCCTACAACGAGAAACTCAAGCAAATGCTAACTAATAGGGTAAATTATAAATATATTTTTTTTGAGATTTGTTTAAAATATAAGTTATTTTTTGTAATTTAAAAAATTATAAATATCTTTTATAGAATTTTTTATTGGAAAATTTACCCATAAGTCCTAGTTTTTGAAACGTTGAACCATTTAGTCCTAAAAGTTTTCTTATGCTCCATTTAGTCCCATTTTTACATCAGCATGATGTAAATGATGTAAATGATCTGATGTTTCATTCTATAATTTCAAAATTTATTGAAATCTGATGAACATTAGATGTTTTTCATCTTATATTTTCAAACATTATTGAAATTTGATGAACATTAGATGTTTGAAATCTAATGTTTGTAACATAACTCTGATGTTATTAACATTGTATCTGATGTTATTAACATTGTAATGGGACCTTTCAGTCTATAAGAAAACTTTTAGGACTAAACAGTGTATAAGTTATTAATTTGGGATTTATTGGTGCATCCCCCTTTTTTATTTAACAGAATTAATTAAAAAAAATTCATAATTGTTCTCTTATACAATAATAAAATTACCTAAATTATTAATTGAAACATATTTTTAACATCATTAAAAATTGCTAATTGACTTGATGATTTATTAATAAAAATGGCGATTTGTTATAAAATTAGAAATCATAATAGGTGGAATATAATTGTGATACCCCTGTTCCGTAGTTTGTTAATTGGTCCTTAACTTGAGTATGATTATGTGTTTAGTATGATTTTATGTGCCATTTTGTGAATATACGTGATTTTGAAGTTCTATCTGTTCATCGTAGGAATATCTATTTGAATAATCTTCTTTGGAAATTAAATTGGAGGCCTTATCGGCTACGGAACCCGAAATCGATTACGCCATTGTGATTAGCATAATTTTTAGAGCCTACAGTGAAATTTTATTGAAAAATTGATTCGGGCCAGATTAAATTAATTAAATTGTTAAATTAGTACCCAATTACTTTAGTAATATTATATTGAAGTTAGTGGGTTTTGTTGGAGAGGGAATACACCCTCATTTGGTGTTTGGAGGATCAAAAATCTGATTTTACACCTTAGTGTGACAGAGGGTCGGCTCTAGAGAGTGAGGGAACTCAAAATTGAAGTTTGATCATTGTAGCTAGGTGATCTTGAAGGCTAGCTCAAGAATCTGCCATAAATTGTAAGGATTAAGCTCCTAGGTGAGTAATCACCCCTTGGTTCATGAGTTTGAATTTGTAATTTTGTAAGTTCAAAGTCTATTTGTGATCAAGAGCATAATTTGAGCTGAATTTGTTAAATTGGGAGTTATGTGAACATGCATGTGCATAATTACTAGAGTTTTGCATATTCATGCATGAATCATGTTGAACAAGAGGATTTGGGCACCAAACATCACATGCATGCATAGTTTTCCTAAGTTCCATGATCATAAGCCTTAATTGTACCATTTGAACTCAAATTGGGAGCCAAAACATACATGCATGTTTGATTTTTGAGGAAATGAAGCTTATATGGAGTTTGTAATATACGAGTTTTGTTCATACTTAAGAAATGAGAGTTGTTTGAGAATTAGATAATGATTTTGAACGAATTGATGTAATATTCTTACACTTTCATACAATATAATGTTTTTATATGTTTTTGGGACCAAAATCATGAGTTAAAGCCTTTGAACATCGAAATTGAAGCCCAAGAACAATTCTGGGTTTTTCCAGAATTTTGGTACTTACTCGAGCGGGGAAACCCCCACTTGAGCGTAAATTTCATGCTCCCAGCACTTTTTGCAGAGTTGGATATCCGCTCGAGCTGGATATTTAACGCTCGAGCGGGGAGCTTTTGTAGATAGGCCTTCCGCTCGAGCGCTCTAACTCACGCTTGAGCGTAATTTTGAGGTAACCAGTACTTTTACAGGCCTCTTGGGTCCGCTCGAGCGGGGACCCTGTTTTCTGAAATTTTGTTCATGCATTCTGTGTTTCGTTTTCCGTTCTCTTTTACTTGTAATCACTCTTAGGCATATGTTAAGCATTGTAAATGGGTTAATGAGATAAGAATAAAGCCTAAAGAGGAATATGTGAATTAAGGGACAGATTGAATTGTTAGTGACCCTTTTGTATTCATGAAATGTGTAGGGTCAAGTTCCAGGGCAGATCCGCAAGCCGATCACTGTGAGTAATATCTTAACAAGATATTTGAAATATATTGTTGTCCAATTGTTACTTATATGTAAGTTTTGTAAGTTCATTAATTTGAGTGGTGGACAATGATTGATATAAATGATTGGGCCAAAGGCCGATTGATACGAATGATTGGGCCAAAGGCCGATTGACATGAATGATTGGGCCGAGGGCCGATTGATACGAATGATTGGGCCGAGAGCCGATTGATACGAATGACTGGGCCGAAGGCCGATTGATACGAATGATTAAACCGAAGGCCGATTGACATGAATGATTGGGCCGAAGGTCGATTGATACGAATGATATGTATAGATGATTGGGCCAAAGGTCGATAGATATAAATGATCGGGCCAAAGACCATTTGTTGTAACTGTTTCAGTGATTACTTATATATCTTCTTTGTTTGGTATTATTCACTAGGCATTCGCTCACGCTCATTCATGTACATATAGGTGAGCCAAGGGACGTCCAGAATCAGCTTCGGTGAACTTGTGAGAAACAGTTAAAGTTTTGAGGAGTCAGCCCAAACGTCTCACGCACGAGACTGTTTTCGCCTTTGACCCTTGTTTATAGTTTTGTTATGTTGGCGAATACGTTAGACTACTTTTGTATATAAGTCTTAAGTTGACTGACTTAAATCTGTATGATCCTGTATGTACAGTGTTTTGTGTTAGTACATATTTTGATGTAAGTTATTAATATATAAATGTTTGAAATGTTATGGTGTGCATTTAAGCACGACTCTATGGACAAAGTTTTTGAATTGCTTCCGTCCGGCCCCTTTATCTCTGATGAGTTTTTGATCTATTTGGTTGAAGTCGTAGGTAGTCACTCGATTACTGGCTGGTTATGGCCTTAACCCATAGGGGCGGGTTCGGGTCATGACAATAATTTTCAAAATCACAGGGAGCGATTCGTATTTTAATTAAACCTCATGAGTGTATTTGTAATTTACCCTAATGATATTCGAAAATGTTTTAGATCCCTAATTTTGGAGACAAATTTAATAAAATGAAAATAATATGATTATCGGATTGTCCTAAATTTATAATATTTTTTTGACTTTTTAGCTAAAAACTCACCTTCTTAATATAGTAAAAAGTGTACTTTATACAAATTTTTTAGGAGAACCTAAGTGTAAGTCCTAATAAGTAAATTTGTTATTCAATAGGTTTTGTGAGAATTAATAACATTTTTCATTAGATATTATTAAAAAAAGTTACTAATTGTTAATTTTCAATGACATTTTGAAAATTTTGTCACAAAAATATCACTAATTATGAATTTTACCGACAGTTTAAAAAAAAAAAAAATCACTAATTTTCAACTTTCAGTAACAGTTTGAAAAATTCATCATGGAAAAACGTTACTAATTGTAAGTTTTAGCCACAATTTATAAAAACCTTAACAAAAAAAATTCTCTAATTGTCAATTTTTAGCGACACATATAAAAAATTGTCACAAAAATTATTTTTAGCGACGATTTTATTAAGACTGATTTTCAATAAAACTCGATAAAAAATTAAATCATACTAGTAGGACTTGTTAATAGTTTATCCAATTTATTACAAGTTGTTTCATTAACATGAAGTGTATATATAATATTTGGATAAATTATAAATACACTCTTTGAGGTTTGCTTAAAGTACAAATTGCCCCCTATAATTTGAAAAATTACAAATACCCTCTTGTTAAAAATTTTTATTTAACAGAATTAATTAAAAAAATGAAACTCATAATTGCTCTCCTCTACAATAATAAAACTACATAAATTATTAATTGAAACATATTTATAACATTATTAAAAACTGTTAATTGACTTGATGACTTATTAATAAAATAAGAAATTTGTTATGAAATTAGAAATCTTAAAGGGTGAAATGTAATTTTCAAAATCACTTGGGGTAATTTGTATTTTATCATAATATTTTTGTGTTATTTTTCACTATTTAGCAACCATCATTCACTAACTAACTATTAAATAGAAGTTACATTAAATGAAACAAACGCAACATAAGATCATAAAAAATCATAAGAAAAAAAATCAATCAAAATCGGAATTTGTTGAGTGCTATTATTTTACCATAAATCCAATTTTTATGTTGTTTGTATATATATATATAGAGGACTCGAAACCTTATTATATTACTGAAAATTTAATTACACCATTTGCCATTTCATGTGTTGATTGAATTACAACTTTGCCTACCTTACTAATACAAAAGTAGTTGAAACAATTAGCATAATGTATAATATCATAAAAATCTGCCAGTTCATTTAAATTCCTTTCTTTTAGAGCATTCTCACCAGAACTTGACAATCTGTTTGAACTCTGACACAATTTAGTCCGTTGTTCACCGCCCATCTAATAGCTTCCAAGCATGCAGTCACTTCCCCACCAATGGAGTTTGTCTCGATGTTAGAGATGTACGTAATCATGATCATATCGTTTTTTTCTTTGTTCCCCCTTTTGTTCTTCTTCTTTGTTTTTTTTTTTTTTTTGTTTTTCACTAGTTTTATTTTTTTTACTTTAAATTTTTCCTCTTAATTATCACATATTTATTGATTAAAATTCACCATTGTGAGATCCATAAAATCCTTTCACATAAATTGTAGAGATCCAATGAAAAAATAAACTTTGCCCCTATAGATTTACAAAGATGAACATAGTTGGCGCCATCTAACCGAAGTTGTCAACCGAAGACATTCTGATGATAAAGTTAGCTACTGGAATCAGACAAGGAAGATGAAGAAAATGAAAAGTGTTTGTGTGCTGTCTGGCAAAGAGATGAGGCATCTCCTTATTCCATGGGATCTCCTCCTTGTATAGATGGGGATGTAATATTTACTTGATGGGCTCCCTTGTTTGGGCTGGACCCATTGTTAATGAGATAGTATTTTTTGAGCTACCACAATTGCCCAAAACTTTTATTGTCTGCGGTAAAAGGAATATAAGTTTTTATTATCGATTTACACTGTTCAAATAGATGTTAGATTTTGTGATAAAGAACATTTTTATAAATGAATAAAATGAATGATTGTATGAATAAATGAGTGAGTTAAAGACCAGTAAGTAATCCAATAATGCATGATGGGACCATATAGGTCTAACATAAGGACCCTTTGGGTCTACATCAGAGATCTCTATGACGATAGGCCAAGGTATTGTTACCCTCAGGCAAGGGCCATAGGCTACGGTATTAGATCCCTTGGGCAAGGGCCGTTGGTCGTGGTATTATAACCCCTGGGTGAGGACCATAGGCCGCGGTATTATAATTCTCGATTGAGGGTCGTAGGCCGCCGTATTATAACTCCCAAGCGAGAGCTACACTAAGGATGCCACAATTACTGTATGTATGTTTTGCTTCGAATTTGGAGACTTTTGCTAAGGGTGCTCCATGCTAAATGTGAAGATTGTGCCGTATTCGGAAACTTTTGCTGATTTTAAATGGCGATCAATTGCCAATATTGCAAGAATTTTAAATAGTGCATCTTGTATCATTGATTGCCTGTACCAAATGATATAGACTTGTTGTGCACAAACAAGTGAAAAAATGAAAAACTTGTACCAATGGTAGAACATTAAATTAAAAGTTGTTTGTTTTTTTGTCCAACTTATACGTACTCCATTGCTTTTGAATGCCAGTGGTTAGTCGGAAGGAAGGCAGATTGGACATTAGCCAAAGGTGCTCATTTGTTGGAAACGGATGCCTTGCCCCAGTGCGTTCGAGTGACAGGTGTTCTTTGGAAGGAATGCATAATGGATGCTTGTCGAAATTGCCGAAGATCGGTTTGCCATGTTTCAGGGCAGGTTCTGCTTTGGCGACAAATGATTCGGGCTGTGATATAAGCGGGAAGTCTCCAAATATGTTGTGGTTGTTAACGTTGGCATTGATCAAACTCCAGGCATGGCGGCAAAAATGTTGTTTGAGCCGCAATATATGGTATTGAGCTTGATATGATATGTTAATATGTGGTATGCCATGGGTTTCACAAGTTGTTCGGCTATTCGCGGCAGTTGAATGACCATGCATAGCTGTTGAACTTGATGGTGTAGTTTGGTACGCAATTTATGGGCACGTATGCATATACATGCCAAGAGGTAACTCTAAAATAAGTTTTGTGAGACAATAAATAAAGACCTAAGGGTGGGTTCAATCGAACAACTTGTGTTCTATTGCCGAAAAGCTACTTGCATAAAGAAGAAAGTACAACCCAATTTTATAGAGAGAAAATGAAGATACAAAAGTAAATCCATGAACTGTGTTTTGTTTTAAAACTTTTTCATCAAGATTCACCATCAACAAAAGTTTTCTAGAGAATTTTAAGCACACACATATGTATATTCAATTCAAGAACCAATTTTAAAATAATTTTCAGAGAGCAAATAGATCAAACGTGTTGTTCAATTTTTACTTACAATAACATGTTTGCTCTTCTCTTCATTGAACCCTTGCAGACGTTTTCCATAGACAGCGCTAATTGTGAGACTTAAAAAATCCTTTCACATGGATTGTAAAGATCCAACGAAGAGATGAGTTTTGCCCCTGTAGATTTCCAAAGATTAATACAATCGGCACTAGGGGTGCAACTCGGGTGGGTTGGGAGGTTGTCCAAGCCCAGCTCAAATTGTGCTGAGACTTGCCCAAACCCGAATTGTAACCCGAGACTGTCTGCCCAAACCTGACCCGAGTTAAACCCGAATTACTCGAGTTGCCCGAATTGTAAATGAATTTCATTTTTTTTTCTTTGCAGCTACATTATTAAATTATTAAAATTAGACTCTATTTACAATGTTTTTTTTTTTTTATATAGAAAACCATTAATACCATCAAAACAAATAATTTATATAATGTAAGAGATATGCCACTATAGTAGTTCTTACAATTTATGAGTGAAAATAAAAAGAAAAAAAGTAATATTTTATGTTATTTGTATATATAATATATATTCAATATAATTTAATAATATAAATTTCTTTAATATAATGTAATGGCTAATAATATATATGTATATTTAATATTTTTATATATTATATATATAATTCGGGTTTCGGGTTGCTTGAATTATTTGACGTCTTTGCCCAAGCCCGTCTAAATTTAATTCGGGCTTCTGAATTTTTGCCCAAGCTCGTATCGAATTTGAAAATATTTTGTCCAAGCCCTAAAAAAAATCGGGCTGGACTCGGGTTGCTCGGGTTGAGTCCGCCCAAGTTGCACCTCTAGTCGGCACCACCCAACCGGGGTTGTCGGCCGGAGACAATCTGATGATAAAGTTAGCTACTAGAATCAGATAAGGAATATGAAGAAAATGAAGAGTATTTGTGTGTTGTCTGACAGAGAGATAAGGCATCCCTTCATTTCATGGGATGTCCTCCTTCTATAGATGGGGGTAGGGGTGTGCGCGGTGCGGTTCGGGCGGTTTGAGAGTAAAATTATAAATCGAATGGCGGGTTAGCGGATTAGCGGATTGACAATTTGCGGTTTAGGCAGTTTTTGGCGGATTGACGGATTGAAGAATATTCTAACTAATTATCATACATTTGCATAACATATAATACTAATTTGTATAATATTTTTTAGATATACAACACAATGTAATTTTAAATAATATGTTTCATATATATAACCACTAATTTATAATAAATTTTATATCTTAAATCTCTATCACACTCATTTTTACATTGATATTTCATTGGAGGTTAAAAAATATATATGTATTAACTATAGCGGAATGGAGCGGTTCGGTTGGCGGATTATAAAATTTAAAGTTTAGATCGCGGTTAGCGGTGTGGATAGATGCGGATCGGTGCGATTTTAACGAATTTTGTAGTATTTTGCACAATCTTAACTGGAAGTATGATATTTATTTAATAAGCTCCCTTATTTGGGCTGCACCTTTTATTAATAAGGTAGTATTTTTTGGGTCACCACAACCATCGTCAAATCATAAAGATAAAAGCTTGAATTACCTGCTATTTTGTTTTTTCTACGGAATTCATTGGAGGTTTTAAATGAAAATATACTTTTAGGCACCGTTTGGGAAGCCAAAAAGCCAGGCTTTTTGGCTATTTTAGCCACAAAAGACGAAATAGGCTTTTTTAGCCACAAAAAACAAAACATTACATCCAACCCATAATCATTACACTCCTCTCTCACAAAAAAAGTCAAAAAAGCCAAAAAGCCAAAAAGCCCTTCCCAAACCAAACTTTTAAGCCCAGGCTAAAATAGCCAAAAAAGTCAAAAAGTCAAAAAGTCAACCCACTTCGCAAACGGAGGCTTAAGAGTAGAACTTGAGGTTTTCCTTTTTCTTTTTCTTTTTTTCTTTTTTTTTTAATTTATTATTTAAATTTGAGTAAGGCCACGACGTTAATGCAATGAAATTACTTTTCAAAAACGGTTCTGAGGTGATAGATATAATAATGATTTCTTATGAAATTGTATTGAGGATTAAAAAATAAAGAATATTAGACAACTCGCAATTTTGAGTTTAGATTTTCTACCTGATTTTTCTTAAAGTAATTGTAGAGTATTTTTTGTATGATTGTTCTATCTGCAACTTTTGACCATTGTATCTTTATTTTTTTGTAAAATTTAATCTCAATCATAAAAAAATCACTCTAAGATTAGTTTTGAAAAAATTAATCTAAAAGATCCCAATTTGATACAATTTAAAACTTATAATTTACCCATAATGACATAGCAATATAACTTATCTTAGAGCATCTCCAACGGTGCATTTGTTTTTTCATCAAATCTGAGTAAAAAATGACTCATTTTACCAAATCTGATATCACTTGCTCCAACGGTGAACTTTCATCAAATTTGTACAACCGGGACAATCGGGTGGTCGACCGGTTAAGGCAAAAAAAAAAAAAAAAAATTTTAAATTTTTTTTTAATTTCTTTTTTGAACTTTTTGAACTTTTTAATGATCGACCGGCTGGTCGACCGGTAAGGCAAAAAATTTTTTTTTTTTTTTTTATTACTGTTTGAACCTTTTCTTGGAACTGTTTGAACCTTTTCTTGGACGACCGATTGGTCAACCCGAAAACAACGGTTGGTCGATCGTCCCTCCAACGGTCCGCAACAGTGTTTTGGTGAATTCAGTATTTCATCCTCAATCTGATGAAATATTTGATGAAATCTCAATCTAATATCACTTTTGGTGAACCGTTGGGAGCTGTGAACAGTAGCCTTTTCATCAGAATTTAAATTTGATATCACTTTTGGTGAACCATTGGAGATGGTCTTCCATAATTAAATTTGTAACAAATTAAAATTTGACACGTACCATGTTATCAGGTAGATTATAAAATATTTTTTAGAATTTTCATTTTTTTCCTAAAATAAAAATCCAAGCAGTTGCTTGGGATAAGCAGCAATGGATAAGAAATTTGGATTTGTCGGGCTTAGGTATGAATTGAATATGGGGCATTCTATTTGAACCCAAAAAGTATCTTAGTACCCCTAATTTAAATTTATAAATTTTAATTCTTATTATATATTAATATGAATTTACTAATAAGGATAATCCATATTAAACCCTAAAATAATCTCTTTTTTTCTTCATGGTACACCCTAATCTATTATTTCTATTCAAATCTCTACATCTTCTTCTCCAAGAGATCAAAGTGAGTTTGTCTTCTTCTTCTTCTTCTTTTTCACTCCAAAACTCCAATACATCTTACTGAAACTCACCATTATCATTAATATTATTTTTTTATTATTATTTTGAAACTCTAAACCCTAGAAGAAAGTTTGAACAATCAAACAATGGAGGAAAGTGATAATGAAGAAAATATTTTGAAGCAACCCATCAAAGAGGAGGTAAGTATTCATATAAAAATCAAAATATAATTATTAATTTATATATTTTTTCACATGTCCCATTATAATGTTAAAGCTTTCAATTTTCACAATCAGGATGACGCTGGAGTTTTTCACACTTTATGATAGTATAAAACCAAACACACTTTTATAATGGATCTTGAAATCAAAATAGGATTGCTGCGGCACTTTCAACAATTTTTAATTTTAATTTAATTTTTTTTTTTTGGGTCCTGTTATTTATTTTTTTTTTTTTTAAGACCTATTTGCTATGACACCTTTCTATATGCTGCCAACCTTTTGGATTTCAATAGTTATGGTTTAAAAAAAAATGTACATCTAGCTTCTCACAATTTCTATTGAGTTTAAGTTTATCTTTCAATTTTCGTTGCATTTAAATTTATATATTAGTTTGTAATTAATTATTTTAATATTCAGTTTCATTTTATCAATTTATTATTATTATTATTATTATTATTATTATTATTATTATTATTATTATTATTATTATTATTTTACATAAAAGTAAATATTCAACTTATTTTTGGTCATTATTATTCAGTTTCGAAAGTCTAAACAAATTCAATTTGTTCGGTTGCATATTGCCGAACAATAAATTTTTTTTTTTTTTTGATCAGCAAAAGAGAACCTTTATTGATGCAAAAACCATACAAAACCAGAGATTACATCAAAAAAGGAGGGGAAGAGCAGGAAGCTAGCTCACCCCAGGAGTTTGGTGAGGAACCAAACCCAAGAAGAAGAGAAACAAAGAGAACAACAAAATAAACCAACAAACCAATAACAGACCAACCTCATACCAACATCAGAAATACACAGTAGCCATACTGTCGAATAACATGACAATGTTTCGCTTTGTATATCCGAACATTGTGACTTTATTCATCTTTGTATGTCCGAACAATATGAGTAAAATATGACTTTTTTTTTTCCCTTCATTTGACCTTGCATGTCCAAACAATATAACTTTGTTCCTTTGTTGATTTCATATAGAATTCTATTTTGGAGAATGTGGAGCATGTTGAATGCGTGTTAAACTACACTAGTGAATTTACCACATACGAGGTAGGATTACTATTACCAATTACTTCTTTTATTTTTATATTTATATTTGTACTAACTATAAGCTAATATGTTTAATGTAGATATTTAAAAGCAGAGAAGCAATGATTGATTGGGCACGCAATGTTGTGAATAAAAATGTTGCTACAAAAGAAACATTTGAGACCATTGACATTGATTGACAAGTTTGTCCATGTTAAATTGATGTTAGTTTCAACTTCATTGATTGGCCTTTTTTTTTTGTCATAGTACTTGAGTGATAGTGTTTGTTTGAGTTATTTGGACAGAAATAATTTATTTTATTACTTATTTGATTTATTGCGTTGTTATGGCAGCCAATTCTTGTTTGTGTTATATCCAGTAAGTGTTCGGCTTTATATTTTCAAACACTTGTTGATATATTTTGTGGGGTTATTTTTTCCATTGCTTGGTTTTCCATTACAATCTGTCACTATGAACTGTTTAATAATTTATTCTTAGGTATTTCTTTATGATATCTAATTTTTGCAATCAAATTTGGATCAGCCATAAGCTCATTTAAGAACCAAAACCAACATTCATGCCAATGTAACTTCTGCTTGATTAGCAAAAAATAATATATAAAGGAACAATATATATATTAAGGTATTAATAGAAAAGATAAGAATTAAAACATCCAAAAACCGTATTTTGAAGTATTACAATACAATGTTAAAATGCGAACAAGTAATGTTAGTTATGTTCCTAGAGTTTGGTTTCAAGATCCAAAAAACAGGATGATGCTGGAGTTTGAAGCAGCCTTTGGGGCTGAATTTCCTAGCTGCTGATTGGGATCGAAGTTCCTTTCAATAAGAATTCCCCATTCTGTCTCCTGCATCATCAACCATCTCAGTTTAAACATGGAAAACAGGATATATACTGTTTGAAGTATCCATGGAGTTTTCACAATGATAAATCAACTAAGTCATGTCAAAAAAAAAAATGAGAGCAAAATGAATTGAGATTTACCAGTTCAATGGAAGACTCTATTTGTGCTCCTTAATAGGGCCCCCATTTTTAAAAGTAGCTTATTTTGTTTTGGCAAAGCCTTCTTGATTCTATATTTGGAACTGATTTTAAATGTAAATAATATTAACAGTGGGTCAGAATTTGTTTGAGTTTGGGGAAAAAAATAGATATCTCCCTCAATTTGAATTCAAATAGAGCTCATTTTATGTCACAATTTAGGTGACACATACGACTACATATTGGAAAAATTCCACAGCAGTTCACTAAAAACTCTCTTGAAATGGCATCCAAGAAGATTCTATGAAGCAATAAATATGTTAAGAGTACAAGTACATGGCACTATCAACTTGAGTGAACAAACTAGTTGATGAATACATTTATGCAACTAGATAATTAATTGAACCACTACTGTATTCCTTTGTCAAACAAATTGGCCATATTAGAGCAACTATGATGTAACTTAAATCGTATGAACTGCAAAGAGGAACTTAGGTGCCTATAAGCACAAGGTTTCCATATTTTGATGCATGAAAATAGCAGACAAAATAAAAAAAAAATATATTCAAGAAACAAGAAAGTAAAAGGAAGAGGACAAGTATATCTCTTCTAATTGATTGTCCTATTTGGAGTAAATTTTCAAGCAGGTACACCAGAAAAGAAAGTTGCATATCAAAAAGAAACAATAAGCCACCAAGAAGACAAGGATTTTATGTAAAAAAAATTTTGATAAAATGAAACCAAATATTAAAATAATTAATAACAAACTAATATATAAATTTGAATGCAACAAAAATTGATAGATAAACTTAATCTCAATGGAAATTCCGAGAAAGTTGATGTATATTTTTTTTTTAACCATAATTATTGAAATCCAAAAGGTTGGCAGCATATAGAAAGGTGTCATAGCAAATAGGTCTCCAAAAAAAACAAAAAAAACAAAAAAAAAAAAAAAAAAAAAAAAAGAAGAAGAAGAAGAAGAAGAAGAAGAAGAATAACAAGACCCAAAAAAAAAAATAAATTAAATTAAAATTAAAAATTGTTGAAAGTGCCGCAGCAATCCTATTTTGATTTCAAGATCCATTATAAAAGTGTGTTTGGTTTTA
Organism: Camellia lanceoleosa; assembly: GCA_025200525.1. Lineage (NCBI taxonomy): Eukaryota > Viridiplantae > Streptophyta > Magnoliopsida > Ericales > Theaceae > Camellia > Camellia lanceoleosa. The sequence continues at coordinate 158,808,083 of CM045769.1, read as the reverse complement.
TACTATTATAAAGTGTGAAAAACTCCAGCATCATCCTGATTGTTAAAATTGAAAGCTTTAACATTATAATGGGACATGTAAAAAAATATATAAATTAATAATTATATTTTAATTTTTATATGAATGCTTACCTCCTCTTTGATGAGTTGCTTCAAAATATTTTCTTCATTATCACTTTTCTCCATTGTTTGATTGTTCAAACTTTCTTCTAGGGTTTAGGGTTTCAAAATGATATTAATGATAATGGTGAGTTTTGGTAAGATGGATTAGAGTTTTGGAGTGAAGAAGAAGAAGACAAACTCACTTTGATCTCTTGGAGAAGAAGATATAGAAATTTGAATAGAAATAATAGATTAGGGTGTACCATGAGGAAAAAAAGAGATTATTTTAGGGTTTAATATGGATTGTCCTTATTAGTAAATTCACATTAATATATAATAAGAATTAAAATTTATAAATTTAAATTGGGGGTACTAAGATATTTTTTGGGTTCAAATAGAATGCCCCATTGAATATAGATCTTGGGTTAGGTCTGAGTGGGCTACCATTGGGTTTGGGCAGGTTTGACTATACAGGCCTGGAAGTTGGGCTTAATGAATCAGAGGGTTCATGTCTCAGAATCTCAGCATGTATGCCTATCAGCCCATACATATGTCTCAGTCTAAGAATCATTACATACATACACAGTTACATATATATATTAATCTATTGGAGAATTTTATTACACACACTCCCATATTATATGCTCCCTTAGTTATGTTATTTTTTTCATTAATTATAACTAAATTTTTTCTTTAATTATGACATTATTTTGAAATTTTAGTTATAAATTTTTTGTGTTTAGTTATGACCTTTTATTTTTTATTTTTTTAGCTATGATTATAAGGTCCATATGATATACACCCCTCAAGGAGTGTGTATCATAGTCTTGCCCTAATATACTATCTATATATACTAATCAATAGAATTTCGGTGATATTATATGTACTAATTAATGTACTAACTAGTGTATTAACAATAATTATGACATTATTATTGACCCGACTCATTATACAAATTACAAATACCAAAAATTTCTTAAATTATGTCACATCATTAATTGATACATTAATTAGTACACTAATTGATGCATATAGCATTATTCATAGAATTTAGGTTATAAATTTCAATATTTGTTTTTTTTTATTTAATACTCGAAACTCACATCTTGGGGGCGAGAATCCAATCAAAGTTTCCGTGATGTTTTGCCAATTACATTAATAATTATACTTCCAACAATATTAATTGGATTTTATGGCCAATGCATCTTTACCATTAAATTGTCAATTTGAAGAAATATTTAATACTTCTGTTTTCCTCAACAAAAAAATTTAAAAACATAAAATAAATAAATATAAATGACAATTGCGTGGCTCATATTCAAGAAAGAAGCAGCGAGGCATGTTGAGAAGATGCATCAAATGGGGGTATGGGTGATGGTACTAAGGTGAGAATATGGCATGATTGGCTGTGTGGAGACTACTTTAGCTTCTCAATACCTGAATTGGGATTCTACTAACATACTGTTGATAATCTTATGTCTTATGAGGGTGAATAAGATGTGAACTCTATCAAATCCCATCTTCCTAATGGAACAATGGATTGTGTACTGAATATTAATCTTCCTAGATTTGTTACATTCCCGGATACTCCTCATTGGAAGAGTTCAACAAGTGGAGAGTTCTCCACTGTTGTTGCTTATAAAATTATTCAAACCAAGGGGAAAACCTCTTTGATATGGATTGGGTTTAGAAATTGAAAATCACAGAAAAGCTCAAAGGCTTCTTGTGGTTGGTTTTCAATGGGAAACTGTTGATAAATGCTATGAGACTGAAAATAGGGTTTGCGGGGAATGCCAATTACCCTAGATGTGATTCCCATGTCGAAAACATTGAGCATTTATTATGTGACTGCTCTAGTTCAAGAAATGTTTGGACTAATTTGATGTGGAAAGTTAGTATAGCTTAATGCTGTGTTTGGTTGGGGGATTTGGAGAGGGATTTGGAAAAGGAAATGGAAAAGGTAGGTGAAATGTGAATAAATCATGCCTATATTTCACATAGTTTTACACACCTTTTCCCTTTCCCTTTCCAAATCCATCCCCAAATCCCCCAACCAAACACAGCATAAATGACTGGCTTACAAAGAACTTACGGGTTCTGAAAAGTACAGACCCAAGTTAGAGTTTGATGTTTCCTGTAACAATTTGGCAAATCTGGAAGGGACGTAATTGAAAAGTCTTTGATAACATAGACCTATCTTGGCAAAATACTTTAGTTCTTATTAACAATTATGTTAATGAGATTAAACAAGCTTTTATCATGCCTTTATCTTCTCATAAGAGTGTACCCATTTTAATTAAGTGGTTGCCTCCTCTTACAAATAAGATAAAGTTGAATACCGATGGAAGCGCCAAAGGAAACCTAGGAAAAGGTGGATTTGGAGGAGTTTTTAGAGATGAAAAAGGAATTTGGCCATGCAGGTACTTTGGAAAGCTTAACTCTTGCTCAAGCTTAGCAGTTGAAATGTAGAGCTTGTACAAAGGATTGACAATTGTGCTGGAGAAGGGATTGCATGAAGTAATCATTGAAATCGACTCATCCTTGGCTAAAAATTTGCTGACTGAAGGCCATCCTAGTACTGCTCGTTTCGCAGTGTTGTTGAGAGGGAGATTTTGTGAACTAGGGTCGAGCTGGGTCCAGGTGTTGTAATGAGCCGAGCTATAGGCCGAGGTTATTGGGCTTCGCAACTTGGACCTAATTTCTGTTAGCTCAGTCAGAGGCGGCTACAGTTAGCTCGGTCTGGGTAGTCCCAGCCGAGGTATAGGTGAAAGGACCGAGCACAGCATTACCCGTTGAAGCATCGAGCTGAGTATGTTAGGGGGTATGTTAGCTTGGTCGTATTGATATTCTATCGTGGTAAACTTATCCCCCTTGAGTAAGCTGTGGGAAGGGTGTACAAGGGGAAGCATTACCTTTCTGATGCCTAGGAGGATTCTGCTAAGAAGAGTAGAGTCCTATTAGGATTGTGCAAACCATCTCACTTGGTTGGTAGTGAGTAGGGTGTATGATTCCTAGGAGGACTCTATATTGGAGAATAAGAGTCCTACTAGGATTGTGCCACACGGAATCTATAAAAGCTCATAGCAGGATCTATGTACAGGTATCACAATTTTGACTCTCAAATACACAGAGCTTTTGTCTGTTGTCTATTTGCTGACTTAGGCATCGGAGGAGTATCCGGCACACACCCACCAGCTAGCTCACGTTTGTGTTTCCAGAGAGTAAAGCAACGACGTTTGGAGGAGTGCAGACTTGATTGACAAGGTTATACGAGAACATTATTTCGTGCTCGTACAATTGGCGCCGTCTGTGGGAATTTCACAAAGAACAAAACCTTTTGATCAAGTTTTCCTCTCTAGTTAAAAGCAATGGCGCACAATGAAGACTTGTCACAATCTGCTGTTGATGGGCAGACCCTGGAAGAGGGTGGGAGGCGCAAAGGTTTACCTCCTATCCCATCCATGGCGAATTTAGAACTCCAGCGACGAAAATTTCGGAGGGACACTAGGGAGAGACAGGGCACTAGCCCCCGTTGTTCTCAAAGTCCTGAAAAACAGAGACGGAGGCTTGATCCTCAAGTTCTTGAGGATCGCATGAGGGAGTAAGACGAGTTAATAAGGAGGATGGTGGCAGACATGGAGACAATGATGCGTCAGATAAAAGGAAAAGAGGTGGCGACAAAAGAGGGGCGCAAAGGCAACACGCCCCCTCGCCACTCGGAAAATCGTGACAAGCATACCACGCCATCACAAACAGAAAGCAGAAGCCTTAGAACAGGCCACACCCAATCAAAGACTTCCAAGACTCGTCACTCCAGGTCTGAGAAAACGAAGACTGAAAGGTCGTATGCTGAGGGAAGCAGCTACCGCCCCTCGCACACGCACTAGACGACATCTAGGCACACGGAGTTGCCTAGGTCAATGGACTTACGGACAGTGCTCGAGGAGAGGGCCCGATGGAAGGAAGACACCAAGGCTCACGACCCTCGTAGGGTATCAACACTACAGTGATTGGCCCCTAGGACACATGGAAGTGTCGAGGTAGGAATGCTAACACCGCGCCTTGCTTACGAACCAGCGGATAGAGTACTAGCAAGGTTACAGAGCTCGCCATCGTTTCGGCAATAGAGAACGCACCACTACCTTTAGGCTTCCACCAACCCAAGTTCACTACTTACGAGGGGAAATCAGACCCCTACATGCACTTAAGCCACTTTCGCCAGGTTATGGCAGTATACCGGCTAAACGAGACTCTAATGTGTATCCTGTTTCCATCCAGCCTCTAACCTGGTTCGAAAGGCTACCAGAAGGCAGTATCGCCTCATGGGCACAATTGGCGGAGGCGTTCGTAACTAGATTCAGAACGAACACCAAGACACCAGTGGAGATTGATCAGCTACTCTCCATTGACATGGGCAAAAATGAGACATTGAGGTCTTACAACAGTCAATATTGGGAGACTTTCAACCAGATTGGGGATTGCCCAACAAATCTCACCATCGCACAATACAAAAGGAGTCTACCAGTCGGAAACAAATTGAGGGACTCAATTACTACGGTGCCACCCCTCACGATGGAGGCCCTAATGGAGAAGGTGCATCAACATATCCGTGTAGAGAAAGACAGCACCCGTGCTAAAGCAAAATCTAGCATAACAGCGTTGCCAAATAAAAAAACTACAGCAAAAGTCAATACGGTAGAACAACCAAGCAGGAGTGGGCGAGGCAGGCGAGCCAACAGAGAGAACCTAGAAAAAAGGAAGTTAAGAGTCCGCACTGCCATCACCACAGTATTCAATAAACATATCTACCAGATTCTCAGCAAAATACGTAATGAGCCCTTCGTTCGGCGGCCTGCCAAGTTAGGAAAAGCACAAAGGGGCTATGACGAGAGGTCCCGTTGCACCTTTCATGATGAGAAAGGGCATCGCACTGAGAATTGCACACCATTGAGGCAGCATCTGGAAGAGTTAGTGGCTGCTAGACACTTGAACCAGTATATAGGGGGGGAACACAGCCAGCCCCACAGGACCCCAACAAACCAAACGGGATGCCGGACGACGGTCCACCCCAAGGCGTAATCAATGTCATACATGAAGTCGTCAAACCTGAGCGGGTATGTGAGCTCAGGGGGATGATCAAAAAGGCTGAGCACTTGAGAGATGTACTAAGTGCACAACCAACCATCAAAAAGGGCAGAACAGAAGCCACAAACGTCATATCCTTTTCAGACAGAGACTTAGCAAGGCTACATTTCCCTCACAATGACGCACTGGTGGTCATGTTGCACGTGAAGAATTTCGATATCAAGCAGATTCTGATTGACCAAGGAAGCTCATGCAAGATAATGTACTACGAGACCTTCAAACAACTGAAATTGGAGGACAAAGACCTGGCACCTGCAACATCTCCCCTCGTCGGTTTCAACTCAATGCCAAAATGGCCAGTATGCAAAATAATCCTCCCAGTCAAGGCAGGAATCGTAACCAAACAGGTGGAATTCTAGGTATTGAAGGTCCCATCCACCTACAACATAATCTTAGGAAGGGCATGGCTATATGCCATGCGTTCAGTGGCGTCAACCTACCATCAGGCAGTACGATTCCCTAACGAAACCGACGTGATTGAAGAAGTCTTAGGAGACCAAATCATGTCGAAGTAGTGTTTCGTCACAGTAAACGACAGTTGTGCCGCAAAAGGGTTCGTTCAGATGGTGGAAAAGCCAGAAAGCAACAAACTGTTTGTAGATGTCGACAAAGCAACAGAGCAGAAGGCAGTGGAGGACTTGGTTGAGGTTAGAATAGATGAAAGAGACCTGGAAAAATTCTTTTTGCTTAGCTCGTCTTTGTCTAGCACTGAGAGAACTGAGATTATGGAATTCTTAATCTCAAACATCAAAGTGTTCGCCTAGACGCCATATGACATGCCAGGCATTGACCCTAAGTTCATCTACCACCAACTTAATGTTCACCCAAATGCCAGACCAATTATACAGCACACTCGCAGATTAGCACTCCACAACGCAGAGATAGTGGCGGAGGAAATAGGAAACTTGCTGGAGGCAGGAGCCATCAGAGAAGTGCACTATCCTAGGTGGATCTCTAATACCGTAGTGGTACCAAAAAAGAACGGAAAGTGGCATGTTTGCGTGGACTACAAAACGGTCAACAAGGCATGCCCAAAAGACAGTTTTCTCCTACTACGGATAGACCAACTGGTGGACTTAACGGCAGGGCATAATCGACTTAGCTTTCTTAATGCATATAGAGGTTACCATCAGATTGCTATGTATGAACCAGACCAGGAGGTCACGTCATTTACAACTCCCAAGGGATTGTACTGTTACAAGGTCATGCCCTTTGGCCTAAAGAACGCAGGGGTTACATTCCAACGGATGATCACCAAGATGTTTGAACCATTGTTAGGCAGAATAATGGAGGTCTACATAGATGACATGGTGGCAAAAACAATAATGAGAAGAACCATCTCAAGGACCTAGATGAAATGTTCCAAATTCTGAAGAAGAACAAGTTGCGCCTAAATGCATCTAAGTGTGTATTCGGCGTAGGATCAGGAAAATTCCTAGGCTTCCTGGTAACCAACCGAGGTATAGAAGCTGACCCCTCTCAGATCAAAGGAAGAGGCAAGCCATGTTATTCCTAACGAGGACTCATCAACAAGTAAAACTTGGGGCAGTCAGATAATGAAGAGCAAACCCCAACAACAGGCATGGACTTGGAAGAAAACATCAGCAAAACACATGACCCTAAGACATTATCCGACCCTTCTACTTGCTGCAAACTATTTGTCAGAAAGATGTGGAAGCTCTTCGTAAATGGAGCATCCAATAAGCACAATGCAGGACTAGGCATAGTCCTCATCTCACCAGATGGCCTAGTAGTGGAGCAGGCAATTAACCTTGGCTTTCCAGCATCCAACAATGAGGCAGAGTATGAAGCACTGTTAGCCGACCTCAAATCAGCACTTTGCATGAAGGCCACCGAGCTAATGGTCTACAGTGACTCCCAATTGGTAGTAAACCAGATATCAAGCAACTACGAGGCAAAAGATGAGAGGATGGCTAAGTACCAAGAGTTAGTCAGAAAGGAGGTCATGAAGTTTGAAGTAGTTCGGATAGAGCAAATCGACCAAGAAGAGAATAGTAGAGCAGACGAGCTGGCAGGTTTTGCTTCAATGGCAGATACATTTATTCCCCACTCATTACTGATCGACTTTCTACTCAGACCAAGCATTGAAGAACCCAAAGTAGCTGAGGTATGTTGTGCCGAACTAGGCCCTTCATAGATGAATCCCATTATAGTATTTTTAAAAGACGGCATCTTACCTGAAGAAAAGAAAAAGGCCAACAAAATAAAAGCAAAGTCACAGCGATTTTGGCTCTCTCCATCATTGGCATTATACAAAAAATCCTTCACAGGACCTTACTTGAAATGTGTCCATCTTAGCAAGGTCGAGGCATTTTTGTTCGAGATACACGAAGACGCATACGGAAGCCACCAAAGGGGAAGGTCATTGGCTTATAGAGCAATCTCACAAGGATATTGGTGGCCATATATGCAAGCAGATTCTGAGAAGTATATCAAGAGATGCGAGAAATGTCAGAAGTTCGCACACCAGATACACCAACCAGCCAAAGGGCTTCTACCATTAACTAGCCCATGGCCCTTCGCAATGTGGGGCCTGGACATAGTGGAACCACTTCTAACAGCACCAGGCAACAGAAAGTTCTTTCTCGCAGCAACAGATTACTTCACAAAGTGGGTGGAGGCCAAAGCACTTGCATCAATAAAGGAGAAAGATGTTAAGAAATTTGTATGGCAGAATATCATTACTTGATTCGGCATACCCAAGGCCCTAATATCTGACAATGGCACTCAGTTTGACGGCAAAATCTTCAGGGGCTTTTGCGAGGAATACAAGATAGAATTCTACAACTCTACACCAACATACCCGCAAGCAAATGGCCAGGTAGAAGCTTCAAACAAAGTTGTCTTAGATGGCTTAAAGAAAAGGTTGGAAAGAGCAAAAGGCAAATGGGCTGAGGAGCTTCCTCATGTTTTATGGGCTTATCGTACCACACCTCAGCGGTCAACTGGTGAAACGCCTTTTTCTTTGGCCTATGGCATGGAGACAGTAATCCCACTAGAAGTGGGCCTCCCCACTATTAGAATTGAAAATTTTGACCCAGACTTGAATGAAGAAGCCATAGCTTTGGAACTCGATCTTGCAAAAGAGAGAAGAGAAAAAGTTCTAGTCCACATTGCCTCATACCAGCAGGAGTTATCCAGAAAATATAACAAAACAGTGCATCCGAGACAATTCAAGATTGGGGATTGGGTATTACGCACAGTAATGGGCAACACTTTGATACCTGGAGACGGTAAGTTAGGACCTAATTGGAAAGGACCATACAAAGTGGTTGGTTTACCAAGAAAATAGGCATATCACTTGGAAGATGGAGACAACAAGGCCATTCCCAGGCCATGGAACACTGCCAATCTCAAATTATTTTATTTTTAGCTTTTTCTTAAAATGCTTCTAATTTTTTTCTTTTTTCAAATAAAACAAGTAGTTTTTTAGCACAATTCTTTCTATTGTAAAAATTGTTCTCAGTCATTGCCAGCAAGGGCCAATCAGAAAGTTTGGCAGGAATAACCAAACATTTAGTTCTTTTCAGCCGAGATCAGGATCTAGGCTGAAGAAGGTTGGCCGGAATAACCAACATTTAGCTCTCTTCAACCGAGATAAAGATCTAGGCTGAAGAAGTTGGCAGGAAAAATCAACATTTAGCTTTCTTCAGCCGAGATAAGGATCTAGACTGAAGAAAAGTTGGTAGGAAAAACCAACATTTAGCTCTCTTCAGCCAAGATAAGGATCTAGGCTGAAGAAAGGTTGGCTGGAATAACCAATATTTAGCTCTCTTCAGCCGAGATCAGGATCTAGGCTGAAGAAAGGTTAGCTGGAATAACCAACATTTTGCTCTCTTGAGCCAAGATAAGGATCTAGGCTGAAGAAAGGTTGGCTGGAATAACCAACATTTAGCTCTCTTCGGCCAAGATAAGGATCTAGGCTAAAGAAAGGTTGGCTAGAATAACCAACATTTAGCTCTCTTCAGCCGAAATCAGGATGTAGGCTGAAAAAATGTGTCACGACCCAAACCCACCCCCAGTGTTTGGCAATCAGAATGTCAAGAATCCGGATTACCTACGGCCTCAAACAGTTAACAAATAGTAAGGGGTCATGAAGCAAATACATAAAGTAATCAAGGTCCAATGAGCTGTGATGACGTACATGGGACAGAAAATTTTAAACTTATTTATATACATAAACATGCTAGTCAGATACACCCATATGTACAAAATATTCACATCAAGCACTCCCGAGATCCGACATTACAAAACACAACCATCAACTAGCATGAAGTGCAAAACTGCCCAAACATCAGGCTTCAAGCAGAACCTCCTCGGGAGGCGCAACAGGTGGCTTGACCAAAACAAAAAGAAATGGAGGGCCATCAACTCTGGCCAGGGTCTTGTGCCGGCTCACCTACATATATAATAAACTGTGAGCGAAAGCCCAGTGAATAATAACAGAATAAAGGGGTTTAATGAATGAGTCCGTATAGATTTAGAATCATGATGCAACACATAGCATATCCATATTTGCTTAAACCATATACTGCACGCATAAGTCAATGTTAGCACTACAACTCAATGTGAAACATTAAACGGTCAACTTGCCAGTTCCATAAAGAACCTCCGGTCGGGCACACATAACTTGTCGGGCTTATGAGAAACCTCCGATGCAGGTATGGCATAACCTGTCAGTCCCACCAAGGAACCTCCAGCCGGGCACATATAACTTATCAGTTTCTTTGAGAAACCTCCGGACTGGGTATAGCATAACTTGTCGGGCTTTCAAGGAACCTCGGTAAGCACATATAACTTATCAGTTTCTTTGAGAAACATCCGGACTGGGAACTTGTAAACTTATCAGTCCCATAAGGGACCTCCAGCCGGGCACATGTAGCTTGTCAGTTCCATAAGGAACCTCCGAACCGGGAACTTATAACATACTTGAATCATAGCATCATGTCATAAATGCTTGTAACATACTTAAATCATAGCATCATGTCATAAATGCTTGTGGTTGTGGGACAATCATTCATAGTATAAAACATGATATTCCATTTAACAGATCGTATTTCATATACTGAAAATAGTTTAACTTGAACATAACTTTACTAAGTTATTACTCACAGTGGGCGTTGATACAAGTAGACGAAGTCAAAAGGATCAAACGATTTGCGGCACGTGACCTACATAACACACCACAGATACACACTTTGAAACACGCTCTCCAGTCGTACAAAACTTACATCCATGATTCTAAGTGTGTACCTAATCCCTTTACCCTTATCATGGAGCCTTAAGCATGGCCTAGGAATGCCTAGGATGCGATGGGGGTGTGAAAATGCCTTAGAAAATGTTTTTCAAAAGTTGCTGAAAACAGGGGCCTCGCTCGAGCGGTCTGATGAAACAGTAAAAATATTGGATGCTGTGATTTTACGCGCGATGGTCGCTCGATGCTCGCTCGAGCGGAGCCCTGGACAAAGGTGCTCGCTCGAGCGAGGAAGCCAAATCTGGAATTTCCAGATTTGTCTTCCAAGTTCGAACCAAGCATTCTTCAACCAAAAACTCAACCTCTTGGGCCCAAATTCTGGAAAAACATTTCAAACTCATAGTACATCAAGTTTCAAGAGTCAATTTATAAAATCATTGCCCAAGAGTGAGTCAATTTGAGCACCATTTCCATAAATTTTCAAGAACCAAGTTTAAACAAACATGCATGAATTCAAGTGCATTTCAAAGCTTCAAAACATGATCCAAAGCAACATTAAACTCAGAATTTTGATGAATTCATGGACTTTAGCAAAAATATGCACATGCATGTGGAAATTTGATACCAAGCAACTTCAATTTCTATGGACATGTACATGCATGCACTAATTAAGCTTAATTTCAACATGTTAAACCCCTTCCTAACTTGATTCATCAAATTAACCAAGAATCATGCAAGATTAATCTAAATCCTAGTTCAAGGGGGTGAATTCTCTACCTTAACTCTTCAATGTCAAGCTTAGAAGCTCTAGTTTGCACACCACCCTTCAATTCTCCAAGTTTTTTAGCCAAAATTCTTGTTGGAGCTAAGTTTTCCTCCTCTCCCTATTTCTCTCCCACGTTGGTCTCACAAATGATGCAAACAAAAGTTCCAAGACTAAGTCCCAAGGTTATCTTAGTTAGTGGCCTTCAATGGCACTATTGTAATTAAGCTAGGTTCATTATTAAAATGTTATTTAATCTGATTCAAACATTCCAAATCGAATTTTAATTGAACCTACCATAAAATCACATAAAATCTAACTAGTCCAAAACACTAATCAATTTCGGAATCGGGCGCCGATAAGGCTTCCAATTTGCAGTTTAAAGTTTAAAACACGAACAGATATTCCGACACCGAACAGATAAGAACACTTAATTCATGCGATGCACATGCACATAAATTCCAGATTTCCTCATAATTACTATTAGGCTTAATTAAGTCCCAACTAGCGTTAATCAGGGTCGGGGTTATTACAAAAGGTTGGCTAGAATAACCAACATTTAGCTCTCTTCAGCCGAGATAAGGATCTAGGCTGAAGAAAGGTTGGCTGGAATAAACCAACACTTAGTTCTCTTCAGCCGAGATAAGGATCTAAGCTGAAGAAAAGTTGGCAGGAATAACCAACATTTAACTCTATTCAGCAGAGATAAGGATCTAGGTTGAAGAAGGTTGGCAGGTATGACCAACATATAGTAAGCAGGTTACAGAACTCTTGAACCGAGATAACTGTCTCGACAATAAAATGTTAAAAGACAATTACAAGTAAGAGTAACCGAACTAACAGCAGAAGAAAAAGCACATTTTCATTCCATTTCAAAGTGTTCAGTACATGGGAGGGGCTTAAGCCTGGTTACAAATTCTTCCAAAAAGTCAACATCAAAATAAAGAAGAAAAATGGGGGTCAAGCAAATAGATCATCCAAATCTGCATCTAGGTCAACCCGAGCTTCACCACTCGGTAGCCCTCAATTTCACAAGTAGGTCGGTCACAAAGATCATCAACCGTGACTTGGCACCTAAGCTCACCCGAGCTGATAGAGTAGTTTGGCGATCGTGATCAGTGGTTACAGTTGGGGCGTTGTTTAGTTCTGGGGATTCTTCCTCCCTCCCCCCCATCTTGAAGCAACTTTTCTTGGATGGCATTGGCATAGTCTGCCATATAACTTGGAATGAAGTGGGAATGAGGGTTTTGGAAGACCTCGGTTTCTTCACCATAACCGAGCTTTGTGGCAGTTACCTTCCATCCGCATTTAAAAAATATATCCTTTCAAGCTTTACACTGCAGGATGTAGGTGGCCTCCCCTTTCTTGTAGCCCCTGTTTTCAGCATCCTCCATTTTCTTGTTCAACTCAGCGATCTCGCCATCTTTTTTTCTTTCAAGCTTGGCCAGTTCGCACAAGTAACGGTCTTTTAGCGCGGCTAAAGCTTTCTGCTTATCTGTTTCCGCTGAGCTGACCAGCCCAGTGAGTCGGGCAATTTTAGATTCAAGCTTGGTTGTTTTTTGCTTCGCTTCGTTCAGCTCGACCATTTTAGCATTGGCATGTGCCACAGCCAGCCATGCTGTCTTACGCAGTTCCAGCATGCGCTTATGAGCAACGTGGTTCTTCTACATGGCCTGCAGAAGGAGAGATAGCGATTATGAATAAAACCGAGCAAACAGATGTGTAAGTTGGAAAACAAACAGAAAAAGCACTTACCAGCACCATTGACTTAGTTGCTGAATGGATGGCCTTGAGCTCGGTTAGGTGATCGTGGTGCTCCATGTCGGCCAGCAGACACATGCTTTTGGCAAGATTGAAGACAAACGTGTGGTCCTTGTCTGCAATCACCGAGTCTGTGTTTGAAACAGGCCAATTCTTGTAAGTTATCTTTGGTGCCTATTCTGAAGGGCTGGCTCGATCAGTATGGACAGGCTCAGGGCTCAATGGTGTTGTTTCAGGAAGCGGGCGATCCTTCTCATCAGTGAACCGTTGCTGCTCGGTCGAAGAGGTGCGAGCACGCTTACTTGGCCGGGATGACGAGGCCTGGGCTGTTAGGAGAGCTACCATAGCCTCGTGTGTTTGACCTTCCTCCTTCTGCTATATCGATAGGTAGGCCCGAAGTTAAGTAGCTCGGCCCAACCTCGATGATAGCACTGAAGCACGGTGTGGAGAGCGTTTTGGTTGGCGTATTGGTACTGTGATTTCAGCCGATTCAAGTCTACATAATGAGGAAGGCAACGGTTAGTACGGCGAAGAGTTATAAACAACAGCAGAGAACAACTAAGCCGAGGTATTCATACCGGCTGTTCCTTTATTCCAGTTGATATTGTAGCCTGGTATCTGGGCCTCCTGGTTTTCAAAATTGCCAGAGACCCATAAGAAGTCGTCGTCATTAACGTCCTTATCCGGGGTGTTTTTTACAATTTTCTCTCGGCCTCTCCTAAGGTGTGATGGTGTGTGTATTGGTGCAAAAGTAAGGTAAAACCACACTTTTAGGCCTAAAAACACACACACAAGAGGAGAGAGAGGGAAAATGTAGAGAGAGGGAGTATATGGCAGATCTATAGATATAGAAGCTCTGGTTTTTTTGATGAAAATGGCTAACCTCCAACAAAGGGAGGGAGATGGTGTTTATATAGGCAAAAATCAAGGCTCAAGGCTTCCCCAAGAAACTAACTAAAAGGGCCAAAGGGTGCAAAGGGGTCTTGGCTTCTTGGAGAAGCTAAGACAGCTGTCCAAGCTTCTCCAAGAAGCTTGGCCAAAAGGGTCAACCTTCTAGAAGGTTTGGGGGTTCAAAGGTGCAAAGGGGTCACTCCCATGCACGGGGATGAGTGATGGTGCATTCCACTGCACAATGCAATGGCTCATCAAGGTGCAAGGGTGCACGCCGGCCAGCCAAATGGATCACCGGCACAAAAAGGTGCCGGCCGGCAACATATAGTGCCGACCGGCCAATGTTTTTAAGAAAACAATGCCGGTGGGACACATGCGTCGGTGATGGTAGGAGGGCGGGGGTGTGGGGATGGCCAAAAAGCCATTCTCTGCCTTTCAAGGCAAAAACACAGGTGTTTGGTGTCAAAACCAAACACGAAGCAGTCGAGTCAAGAGGTCCTGAGACGGGGCGCGCTGCCAAGGCCTCCGGGAACTCGGGACGAACACAAACATGGATAATCACCAAGTATTCAAACGGTGACGTCCAAGTCTTGAGGACGGTCAAAAATGGGGTGTCTACAGGTCGTAACACAAGGGATGGCTCCAAGTTCTAGCTCGGCCATTGGGTGAGGTTTCCAGTTCGGTCTGATGCATCTATGGCAAACAGGTTTCTATCTTGGTTGGGGTGTTATTTTGGATCCAAAGCATCACGTTTTAGATTGTTTGTGAATCCAGTTATAGTGTGTTTGAAAACCTATCATGTGGTCTCTGGGGACTAAGTAGTTCTTCCCCATTTGTGTGAAAGCTATATAAGTGTGTTTTGAAAAACATATGCATACTATACTGAATATTGCTATACAATACATATTTACGAAGTAAAACAAAGAAAGAGGAAAGTTTGAGTTACTCACACTTCAAAATGAAGGGACGAAGGCCAAGACTGTAAGGCGGCTAGCTAAAACACAATCTTTGCAGGTGCTGTGGTCGGGGATATAGAGATTCAGAAGGCAAGGAATGGAGATGAACAGTGGTGTGTTTGATCCATAAATGAGGTTTTTTGTATAAAGCACAGGAAATAGGCAGGACTATTTCAAATTTGCGAAGTACGAAGACGGCTTAGACAATTGTACCTGACCAGTAGGAACCAGCCACGTGTCCAGAGGAATAGAAAGCGATTTAGACGTGCCTGAAAGGCGGAACGACATACAGAGTAATTGAAAGGACGTTTTTAAACCGAGCGAATTGGTAGTTCGGTAAAGAAAGAGCTCAGTGGAATTATTTTTTTAGTTCGGTTGGCTTAGATGTCTTAGCTCGGCTGGAGAAGAATAATCCCAAATCATGTGCTGCTGATGGAATTAAGAGGCAATTGAGAATGAGATTTTGTGAACTAGGGCCGAGCTGGGTCCAGGTGTTGTAATGGACTGAGCTATAAGCCGAGGTTATTGGGTTTCGCAACTTGGACCTAATTTCTGTTAGCTCGGTTGGAGGCGGCCGCAGTTAGCTCGATCTGGGTAGTCCCAGCCGAGGTATAGGTGAGCGGACCGAGCACAGCATTACCCGTTGAAGCACCGAGCTGAGTATGTCAGGGGGCATGTTAGCTTGGTCGTATTGATATTCTATCGTGGTAAACTTATGCCCCTTGAGTAAGCAGTGAGAAGGGTGTACAAAGGGGAGCATTACCTTTCTGATGCCTAGGAGGATTCTGATAAGAAGAGTAGAGTCCTATTAGGATTGTGTAAATCATCTCACTTGGTTGGTAGTGAGTAGGGTGTGTGATTCCTAGGAAGACTCTATATTGGAGAATAAGAGTCCTACTAGGATTGTGCTACACGGAATCTATAAAAGCTCATAGTAAGACCTATGTACAGGTATCACAATTTTGACTCTCAAATGCACAGAGCTTTTGTCCGTTGTCTATTTGCTGACTTAGGCATCGGAGAGATATCCGGCACACACCCGCCGGCTAGCTCACATTTGTGTTTTCAGGGAGTAAAGCGACGATGTTTAAAGGAGCGCAGATTTGATCAACGGGATTATACGAGAACATTATTTCGTGCTCGTACAAACTCATCCTTGGTTGAAAATTTGCTGACTGAAGGGTCATCCTAGCACTACAAGAAAAGTGGGCTTAAAAGACGGAACTATTTGCGACGGCACACTTGTCATCTCAAAAAGTCACTTTTTGCAACGGTAGAAAATGCCGTCTCAAAAAAGCAGAGCATTTGCGACGGTATTTTTTGCCGTCGCAAATACTCTAATACCGTCGCAAATACTCTCCTTTTTTGAGACGGTATTTTTTGCCGTCGCAAATACTCTACTTTTTCGCGACGATATTTTCTGCCGTCGCAAAAAGTGACTTTCGTGTTTTTTTTTTTTAGTGAATATTTTTAAAATTTTAAATATTTTTTTAAGATGCATCTTACTTAGATGTATCTAAAAAATAAAAAATTTATGAAAAAATATTTTTAAAAATTAATAAATACATAAAAATACAAAAAAAAATGTATTGAATTATTGTATTTTTGGTATTTAGTTAATTTTTAAAAGATTTTTTTTACAATTTTTTTACTTTTTAGGTGTATTTATGTTAGGTGTGTCCAAAAATTAAAAAAAAAATTACTTAAAATATTAAAAAAATTCAGTAAAAACAATATAACACTGAAAATAAGAAAGTATAATTTTCTCAAAAGAGTTTTTGGAAAACTCTAACCTAGCATAGTGATTGTGGTTTTGAGACAACTTCATATATATACAATCACAAAATGGTTTGAATAAATTTAATAGTATTTTTCTGTCGAAAAAAAAATTAAAAAAAACGATGTCGTTTTACTCTTTTGATATAACATTTCTCTTTTCATTCATTTTTTCATCTTCCTGTCTCTCTGTCTCTTCTCTTTATCTCTTTCACTCATCACTCTTCTTTCTCTGTCTGTCTGTTTCTCTCTCTCATTTTCTCTCTGTGTCTCTCACCTATCTCTCTTTTCTCTATCTCTCTCATCTGTCTTCTCTCTCTGTCTCTCTCGCTCATCTCTCTTCTCTCTATCTCTCTCATTTCTTTTTTTTTCTCTCTCTCTCTCTCTCTCTCTTATCTTTCTATCTCTTTCGCCATCTCTCTTCTCTCTTTGTCTCTCTCTTTTTTTGTGTCTCTCTCTTTTTGTCTATCTCTCGGTTATCTCTTGTTTCTATCTCTCCATCTATCTATCTCTCTTTCTCTCTCTATCTCTTTTTCTGTGTATCTCTCTCTCTTTCTCTCTCTGCTTGTCTATTTGTCTATTTCTCCCTCACTATGTTCGCCTTGCTCACTCTCTCCCTCATATCTTCTCTATTTATTGATCCACTATAAGAAAATATACTGTTAACAACCACTTTGTCTCTCTCTCGCTCATCACTCTGTCTTTGTCTCTGTCTCTATCTCTCTTCTTTATTTGTCTCTCACAAAATTAAAATATTTTTAAAATATTTAAAATATTTAAAAAATTGATTTGAATTAAGTTTTGAAAAGAGTTTTAAATTATGTGTTTGGTTATGAGTTTTGAAAAGTAATGATTATATTTTGAATTGAGTTTTGAAAAATAGATATAGAATTATGATTTGAAAGCTTAAAACAAACACTATACTTAAATCAATGGGTGGAACTATGACCACCACCACCACCACTACTGCCACTACTACTACCATTACCTCTCATCCACCATTGCCACTCCATCTCCTCTACCACTACCACAACTTCACTACTAATCTCCTTCGCCACCACCACTACCACCACCACGACCATCACCTCTTATCCACCACCTTCACAGTCGCTCCCTTTTCTCTATAACAAAAAATTAGTTCCTGATTTTTAGTAACAAAAAAAAAAAAAAAAAAAAATGAGCCACAAAAAAATATTTTTTATTAAAATATTACCCCTACTTCTTCAAAATAAAAATGAAACAAATAAATTTTCAACCTTAGTAATTAAAAAAAATGGAAAATAAAAAAAAAATCTTTAACTACAAAAAATAAATTTATTTTAACCAAAAAAATTTCATTTTCCCGCTCTTTAATTCCCCCATTTCTTTTCCCCCTTTTGTTTCTCACGATCTCAAATCATCAATCCCCAATCCAGTAAACAAAAAAATTTCAATTTCAAAAATCCCCCAAAAATTACCCCCTACTTCTACCAAATAAAAAAATAATAATCAATGTGTTTGGTTTGAGTTTTTTGAATTAAATTTTTTGAAAACTGAGTTTTTTTTGTTTTCATGTTTTTTTGTTTTTAGTGAATATTTTTAAAATTATAAACATTTTTTTACTTTTTTAGATGCACCTTACTTAGATGTATCTAAAAAGTAAAAAAATTTTAAAAAATTAATAAATACATAAAAATACAAAAAAATACTGAATTCTTGTATTTTTTTTTTAATATATTTTTGGTATTTAGTGAATTTTTAATTTTTTTTTTTACAATTTTTTTACTTTTTAAGTGTATTTATGTTAGGTGTGTCTAAAAAGTAAAAAAAAAAATTGCTTAAAATATTAAAAAAATTTAATAAAAATAAAAAAACATAAAAAATAAGAAAATAGAATTATTATTTTTTTTCATTAAAACAAAAATTACCCCTACTTCTACCAAATCCCCCTCCTCTTTTTCTTTTTCGTTTTCCCACTCTTTCTAATTCCCCTCTTTCTTTTCCCCCCTTTTGTTTTTCTTTCCCCCCTTTTGTTTCTCACTCACTCACGATCCCCAATCCCCAACCCCTTAAACAAAAATATCCCCAATTTCAAAAATTTCCAAAATACTCTCTCTCTCTCTCGACTGCAAGCAGCGGCAAGGGGGGACAACGGCGGGCAACGAGCGACGACGGTGAGCAGCCAATTATTTGTCTTTGAAAGTACATTGATTTGATTCCTAAATTCAAATTAACTAAAGTAAAATCTTTGTTGGGGCAAGTAGGTCATCCGAATGGTTGGACAAAATACATAATTGGTGTTGGTGTTGGAGGGGGATCTAGTGGCAATAAGATGCCAACACTGGAGGAGTATGGCACTAATTTGACAAAAATGGCAGAAGAGGTAGTTTGTGATTAAATTTATATGCTATTCGTATGAATGAATTTGCTCTTATTCATGAGTAGCTTAGTTAGCCAATTCTCTTGCATTGTTAGGGTAAACTGGATCCAGTTGTTGGAAGGCAGCCACAAATAGAATTTTGACTCAAATTTTAGGTCGATGGACGAAAAATAACCCCTGCCTTATCGGAGAGCCTGGTGTGGGGAAAACCGCTATTGCAGAAGGGCTCACACAACGAATTGCAAATGGTGATGTTCCAGAAACAATTAAGGGGAAGAAGGTGAGTGGGCGTTTATATTGATTTTAAGACAAAGAGATTGATATACTATTTTCTGTTATAAATGGTGTTACACGGGGGTTCAAGTTTCATGTGTGGGACATGATAGGCACTATATATATAATATGTTTTATAGGCAACATTATAGATTCTATTGAAGTGATATGAAATCACTTTATTTCAGTCTGCAATGTTGGTATTTTGCTAATAGAAAGTCCCTCTAGCATTAATCTTTTTAGGATATCGTTGAGGTAGGAGCTCAACATATTCAACATAGATAATGTCCTCTTTTTTAATAAGTTCAGATTGATGTAAAGCATGGTGCATTGTTGCAGCTGTGTAGAACTTGGGAAATGTGATATGTATAATATTAAATCATCAATCATAAGAAAATTTCTGAGGATATAAAAGGAGAAAATATGGTTCATTTACTTCTGTTCATGCTTGGAGAGGGGAGAGGATATAGTGGGAGAAAATATGGAGTCACATATTTATTTTCATTTCAGTTTCATACTATTTGGCATCCATCCATCAGTAAGGTTTTATGAATCCATTCTAACTAAATAATTTATTTGAAGATTGGAGCTAATCAGATATTTGTTTTCCTCAAATGTTTGTTCCCTCAAGCAACTCGTCAATGTGGTGATTCATGGGTAATAATACTTATTTTTTCCTCAAATATTGCCTTCTGAAGTTTGTAAGTAGTTTTGTTTCTTCAATTTAAATTTTCGTTTAAACTTGATCTGGACTCACTGATTGATGTTTAAGGCCATTTAAATTTGAAATTATCCTCAAAATGTTGTATTTGATGTTGTTGGGAGTTAGAGCTAGATTTCAGATATAATTTTTATGTTTTTTTGTATTTGATGCTATAGTAGTTAAATTTTTATTTTTGTATTTGATTGAGATGTTTAATTATCCATGTGGGATTTGATAACTAACAAAAAAAATGTTGTATTTGATGCTATAGTAGTTAAATTTTTATGTTTTTTTTGTAATTAACATTAACACATAATTATATTGTCATTAATTATTTTTATTTTTATTTTTCAGATATTTCCATGTAGGAGTGTGTTTCTTGTGGAATGCATGCCTGTGGAGAATGTGGCTAATTTTTGTTTTTGTTATCTACGAAGAATGATGAGAAAAATATTTAATTTTGGTTTATGTTATTTTGAATTGTGAACAAAATCATGTATTTAAACATTATATATGTATTATGGAACATTATGCAGTGGGATAATTTTGTTAATGTATAATTATGAATGGAAGAATATTTTATTATGGAGAAATTGTTATTTTTATATTATTATGCAATTATTATTGAGAAATTTTAATATTTTTAATAATTTTATCGCATGATGTTTTTTTCTTTTTTGTGACGGCACTACACTGTCACAGAAAACAAAAAAATTTAATATTTTTATTGATTTTGTTACAAGTTTTACTTTTTGCAACAGCACTAAACTGTCGCAAAATATAGAAATTTTATTATTTAAAATAGAAATTTTATTATTTTTTTAATACTTTTTGCGACGGCAGTACACTGTCGCAAAAAATAGAAATTTTTATATTTTTAATATTTTTTGCGACGGCACCATACCGTCGCAAAAACAGTGTTCTTGTTGTTGCAAAAAAAAAGACTATTAGCTACGGTATTTTTTGCCGTCTCAAATAACATTTTTAACGACAATAAAATAGTATCGTCGCAAAAACTCTTTTGCAACGCCCCCAGTCTGCGCTTCCTTGCCGTCGCAAAAAGTCATTTGCCGTCGCAAAAAATTTTTTGTGACAGCATTAAGAATATTAACGACGACATTTTACCGTCGCAAAAAATTAAAATTTTAATGATGTAGTACTGCTCGTTTCGTAATGTTGTTGAAAACTCAAGACATCTTATTCAAAGATGCAATTGCACCATTCATAGCATCATGTGAAAAGACAACAAGTGCGCCAACATACTCATCACAATGAGTTTAGACCAAACGAATCAATTTGTGATAATGGAAGAACCTTCTGTTGAAGTTAGAAGTTAGCTAATGGCTGACATGATTGGAGCGACTTACTTATCGGAGGATTTAATCCCTAATTTGCCTTCTTGTTATGTGTTATTTTCGTTTGTTTATTTTGTCTTTTATTTTCAATGTATCCAAAAAATAAAAATAAAAATAAAAATAAAAAATAAATAAATAAATAAATCTTATCAAAACTTTAGTCATTCGTTAAACTGTCAAATTTCAAATTTTAGCAATTCCAATGATAACGGCAGTACACCAATTTATTTTGTCCAAATAATTAAATTATAATTACTGAGAATATTGCAGCAGCAACCATGAATGGGGATTATTCAATGGTTGTAGCACTATACAAAACCTCTGTCACACTCAGTCACAGGCAGGTGACTTTACTTGAAGAAACTCAAATATTTAAAATAATAAATTAATAAAAAATAAAAAATAAGATGAAGGTTGTTTTGGATTTGACTTACAAGCTGAATGTTTTACATATTATAAAAAGATTTATAGACAAATAGAGATGATTTAACATAAACAAATTAATAAATTAATAAAATAATTTTTTTTTCTTTTTTACCCAAAAGAGACTTCAGTGTATATTATCCGCTGTAAGGCTTTGTGTGTATGTGTGTGTGTGTGTTTTTTTTTCTTTTTTGTAAAATATTCTAAGTTAATTTACACACACCAAATTAAATTTCTACAGTCCCAATAAACCTTCCGAAACAAGTTTGGGTCCCGTTTATTTTCAGAGATAGAATAGAGGGAATTGATAGTGAGGAGATTAAGTAAAATTGTATTTATTTTGATGATAGTTGTTAGTGTGGGGATTATTAAATTATTTTTATATAAAATAAATATAAAATAATAAAACAAATAAAAAGAATACAAAACATTAAACATTAATGTTTTTAAAAAAATGCTCAACATGTAAAAAAAAATTAAAAAATATAAATAAAATAAAAAAATTTCAAATAAAATAAAATAATGATTTTTACTTCATAAAAAATACAAAAAATTAAACATTAATGTTCAAAAAAAATATCCGACATGTAAAAAATAAAATAAAAAATAAATAAAAATAAAAAATTTCTAGTCCGCCGGATTATTTTTCTAATACCAAATCCTACAGGCCTATCCTAATCTCCTTTCCAAAGAGATTCGTAGTCCGGAGGAGATTACGAATCCCCTCTCTATTTCTCAAAATAAACATGATATTAGTGAGTTCTACCTCACTATAAATCTCAATTCCCCCCATACAACCCAAAACATACAACCCAAAACAAACAGGCCTTGGTGTGTTCAGTTCTTGAATGGGCAGATTATTCCCATTCTCAAGGTAGGGTAAGATCCCCCATCTTACATGCTCTGCCCACATGCACCGGTGGGACCACGCATTCACAAAAGTAAAACATGTTTTTATAATTAATTTTAATTTTTTTTTGAAAATCATTTACACAAAAGGAAGATGATTGGGACCTCGAGGGGGAGTCCCCTGAATCCCCCGAATTACCACATTAAGTAAAAAAAAAAAAAAAAAAAAAAGAAAAAAGAAAACAATTTCTAAAAATGAAAATTAGGAAAATTAGGAGGAGTTTTTTTAGGGAGATTTTTCATTTTCCTACACAAAAATTTATAAAATAAACAACTCAAATTACTAAATTGAGATGTGTAATAAATCTAGCAGTTGTTAATCAGCTTGGATAGCTAAGAATTTAGTTACCTGAGAAGAGTAATTGCAAAACAACAAATCCATATTATCAATAATGCATTTAATCGATTTTTTAGCTGTGTCTTGGTAATCTCCACCTTACTCTTATTGCGTGTGAAGAATCTTGCTTATATGAAAATGAAAGGAATAAAGTGTTTAAAATTAGATGAAATGTAAGTATATTTTATTCACATTTTACCTATATTTTTCATTTTCTTTTTCAAATTCCTCCTCAAATCATAAAACCAAACACAACCTGAGTGTACCTTGAGCTAAGTTAGAGCATCAATCTTATAAGCACATTTTTTAACTTTTATTAAAACAAAGTTTCATAAGAACATAATAAATTTTAAAAGCGAACAAAATTGATCAAACCATCAACTTAAATAAAATTTTAAATTATTAAAAAAATAAAATTAAGCATGACTAGGGGGGTTCACATGAACAATGACTGCCTATTATTATTTGAATCTAAATGCATATTATACACTATTTGCATGGGTCCCATAGTTAATTTTGTGACTATATTCTTGGAAAGCTTTCAATCCACAGCGTGTTACTTGCAATTCCCCCATATGTCAAGGAGGTCCTAAATATAGACTACACAATCCATTTCATTTCAGTTTGTCTTGATTTTCTTTTATAATTGCACTTGAGATGGAAAATTAAAAAATAATAATAACAATGGTTAATCAATAAATTATAAATGGGAAGTGTGTCTCAGATTCACATTATTCACTTATGTATGCATGAAGTATAATAATATATAAGTGGCTTAAGTACGTTTGTAGAGCAATGATCAAATCTACCATTCATTTTAAATCTTAATTTTTCCCTTAATATTTTTTGAGGATATCTTAAGATGGATATTGACATGGATAGGCCCACAAGGACCACAGCCCACAGTGAACCAATCCAAGCCCACCATTTAGACCCCATTGCATAACCCGGGTAGTAAAACCCAGGACAGCTGGAGGCCAACTGAGCAGGGAAGGCCAATGATACTCAAACACATGGTAGGTGCAGAACAGGTCACGTCAGCAGACAAAGATCTGCAAAGTTATTGCCACAATACATCACCATTAATGCGCCCCATTACAGCATTTATTACGACAACACCTTCCCGTCGGAACGGACTCCTTACTCCTGAACAAGGTAGGTCAGATCACAAAGCTTTGGCGAGGAGGCACGCTAAGGGACGGTGAAATGATTACCAAGGAATATAAGCAAGCATGGAAGGTAAGAAGAAGGTTAAGCATTTTCTATTCCTCTAACCCTCTCTCTCTCTCTCTCTCTCTCTATCTATATCCACTACTTCCACTTCTAATTTACACACCGGAGGGTTCACTGGGGGACTACCTTGTTCCCCGTCGAACTTGTTTGCTGGTCTTCCAGTGGGCTTCATCACTCGGGCGTGGGCTTGAGGAGCTTGGATCAGTCCAGCCCATCTACTGTGAATGAACTGTATCATCAGTTGGCGCAGTCTGTGAGAAATTGGTTTGTCCGTGCACCAGTTGTGTTCATTGTCGCCGGAGACCCTATTCCAGTAACCTTTTCACCTCACCCGTCAAGTGTATGGTCACGACTAGATCCATGGCTTCCCACCATAATGCTGCCGATCATCAATTCTCCCAATCCAAACAACCCGCCACAATACTTCATCGAACTTACTAACAGCATCAACCGCATGGCCGAGCAAAACCAAGCCTTAATAAACGCTCTGCTCCAGAGAAACCTCCCCATTCCTCCACCGCCACCTCCAGATATCCTACCCAACCCAGAACGAACTCCCGGCCATACTGCCCCACAACCAAATCCACCTAACTTGGATGGTTTGCAACCTCCCCACCCACATATAAATCCGTCACCTCCACCCCCACACCCATTGGTCATAGCACCAGCCCCCGAGGGAGAAGCCAGCAGCATCCAACACCTGTCTCCCTCTGGTGGTGACAACATCCCCCTCTGGGACGCTGAACTCCGAGCCATGAAGCTCCAGCTACAAGGGGTTATGCAAAATATCCAGCATAAGCCCTCCACCACCGCAAACTCGCCATTTGTCGCCTCCATCCGAAACAAACCCCTGCCTGCCAAATTCAAAATGCCTACCATTGACTCCTTCGATGGCACAACCGACCCGATCGACCATCTGGAGACCTATCGCACCCTCATGATCCTCCATGCTTTCCTTGACGAAATCATGTGCCGAGCCTTTCCCGTGACACTAAAGGGGTCGGCTCGATTGTGGTTTAGCCAGTTACCACCGGACTCGGTCTCCACTTTTCAGCATCTCAGTGACTCTTTCTTGAGCCATTTTATCGGAGCTCAGCGCTAATGACGCCCGGCCACCCAACTACTCAACATCCGTCGACGGGGGGAATCATCACAGCCTTCATACTCGCTTCAACACCGGCCTTCAAGAAGTTGCCGAAAATGACGACAAGGTCATCCTCACAGCTTTCATGGCTGGTCTGCAGTCATCCGATTTCCTTTTCTCCCTCTCTAAGAACCCTCCGACCTCCATGGCAGTCCTACTCTCCAAAGCCCAAAAATACATGAATGTCGAGGATTCACTAGCCGCTCGGCAAGATCCAACAGCTAAAAACCCGACCCCTACAGAAAAAAGAAAAGACCAAGAACCCGGCAACGCCCAGTATCATAGCCAGACACCCCGCTATACCGACCGGTCAAGACACCGATCCGCCCGCCCGGTCGGTTCGAGCGGTATACACCTTTCAATTCTCCCATGGAACACGTCCTCAACCAGATCCAACGGGACTACCCCCTCAAATGGCCTCCCCCTCCACGGAACCCTTCCAACCGGAAAGACGAATCCAAATATTGTCGTTTCCACCAGGACCATGGCCATAACACTGACGACAGATCGCCTCAAGGATCGTGGAGACCCTCATCCGCCAGGCGTTTGCCGATTCACGACACCGCCTCGGCGAGGCAAAGAACCGAACCCCACAGAGACAATCGCCGACACAGCCCACCACGGCAGCCAGCTCAACCAAATCCAAGCCATGATCGACCTCCACAACAGCCTCGGCCCCAAGGTAACCCACCACCGCCAGTTGGTGAAATCAGAGTTATTTCAGGTGGACTCGCCTGCGAGGGACCATCCCGTTCGGCTCACAAGGCAGAACTTAGAAAAATACGTCAGGGCTCAAATAAGGCAGTCACCACGATAGACCGACCCCTCAAGCAGCCCAAGCAGTGGACAGAGCCCATCACCTTCACGGACGCCGACTGTACAGGCATCCGTTATCCTCATAATGGCCCCCTTGTCATTTCGGCCATCCTCTCCAACTACAAGGTCAGACGAGTTCTCATCGACAACGGCAGCTTTTCAGACATCATCTTCCTCAACTGCTTCCGCCAGCTCAAGATTGGGAAAGAAAGCTTGTCCCCACTCCAAACCCCCCTGGTCGGCTTCACCGGCAACTGTGTGACCTCCATTGGTTCCATCGATCTTCCCATCACCATTGGCGAATACCCACGGCAGGCTACAAAGTTGCTCACCTTCCTTGTGGTCGACTGCCCATCCGCCATAACATCATCCCGGGTCGACCGCCCTAAACGCTTTCCAAGCCATCACATCCACCTATCATCTTGCCCTCAAGTTTCCCACCGACCTCGGGGTCGGCACAGTCAGAGGAAAGCAGACCGTGGCCAGGGAGTGTTATGTTGCTTCACTTAAAGAAGTCAAGCTGAAGGAGGCCATGATCATTGAACGACTTGATGTCCGAGACGAAGATAAGCTGATCAGGGGAAAACCTGTTGAGGAACTCATTGAGGTTCCCATCGACCCCACTAACCCAACAAAAATCGCCAAGATCAGCAGTCAACTATCCCCCCAAGCCAGAGCTGACCTTACTGCCCTCCTGACCGAGCACAATGACGTATTTGCCTGGACCCACTCAGACATGCCAAGCATCGACCCCTCCTTCATAACTCACCGCCTCAGCATCGAACCCCATTTCCGACCATACCGCCAAAAGCATCGTATTTTCCACCCAGAGCGTAATAATCTCATAGCTGCAGAGGTGGACAAACTCCTCGAGGCTCAATTCATCCAAAATGTCAATTATCCTAAGTGGCTGTCCAATGTGGTTCTAGTCCGCAAGAACAATGGTAAGTGGTGTCTCTGCGTCGATTACTCTTACCTGAACCGAGCTTGCCCCAAAGACAGCTATCCACTCCTCCGCATTGATCTGCTGGTCGATGCCACGGCCGGTCACCAAATGCTCAGCTTCATAGATGCTTTCTCCGGATATAACCAAATCATGATGCACTCATCTGATCGGGAACACACATCCTTCATCACCGACCGGGGTACCTACCACTACCGTGTCATGCCGTTCGGACTGAAGAATGCGGGGGCCACCTACCAACGGTTAGTCAATGCAGTTTTCCGACATTAGATCGGTCGGAACATGGAGATGTATGTGGACGACATGCTAGTCAAAAGCAAACTCTCCACTAACCATCTGACCGACCTACGGGAGACCTTTGCCACCATTCGCAAGTACCAGATGAAGCTCAACCCGGAGAAGTGCGCCTTTGGCGTAGGATCTGGAAAGTTCTTGGGCTTTATGGTCAGTCAGCGCAGCATTGAGGCCAACCTGGAAAAGATCAAGGCCTTGATTGAGATGCAGTCACCCAAAACCGTTAAAGAAGTTCAACGACTCACTGGTAGAGTGGCGGCCCTCAACCGGTTTATTTCCCGCGCAACAGATAAGTGCCTACCATTCTTCAAAGTCCTTCGGCAGACTTTCAAATGGACGACTGAATCCGAAAAGGCTTTCCAGCAGTTGAAACAATGCATGGCCAACCCCCCATTCTTTCACAAGCAATCACGGGCGAGCCCCTCTTCCTCTATTTAGCGATGTCGAACACGCCGTCGGTCGCGGCTCTTATTCAGAAGATGGCTCGATCCAACGGCGATCTACTACATCGGTAAGAGCTTTCGAGGCAAAGCAGAATTATCCGTTACTAGAAAAGCTGTCCCTGGCCTTGGTCACCGCCTCCAAACGACTTCGTCCTTACTTCCAGGCCCACTCCATAGTGGTCTTCACCGACCAACCCCTGAAGAAGATCATCCAGTAGCCAGAGCTTTCTAGCCGACTTATGCAATGATCAGTAGAACTCAGCCAGTTTGACATCTCCTACCGCCCTCGCACAGTAATCAAGGGGCAAGCTGTAGCCGACTTCATTCTGGAATCCACCAATACCACCCCAACCACTACTCCTCCACCTCCACCAACCCCTACTGAACCAGAAGACCCCCATTCCTAGACTCTCAACGTCGACGGGTCATCCCAGAGGGAAAGTAGCGGGGCGGGCCTCATCCTCACCTCCCCTGAAGGTGGTTATTTCAAATGCACTCTCCGTCTCTTGTTTGAGGCCAGCAACAATGAGGCCGAATATGAAGCGTTGATAGCAGGCCTCCGTCTAGCCATAGACATTGGTGTTAGCCACATCCGCGTGTTCAGTGACTCCCAGCTCATCATCGGTCAGATCACGGGGGAATTCGATGCCAAGGATGGCACAATGCGGGCTTACAGGGACATGGCACTACCCCTTGTTCGCCTCTTCAATACTTTCCAGATCAAACACATACCTCGGGTGGAAAATTCCAAAGCAGATGAGATGGCTCAATTGGCCTCTGCCGACCACTCCGACCTCAGCCATGGAGTCCGCCTCGAATACCTAACTCATCCTGCCATCACACCCGACCTGTACGAAGTGCAGTTCCTCCAGATCGAACCCATCCTTTGGGCATCCGACATCATCCTATTTCTGACGACAGGGGCCCTCCCAGATGATAAATAGTAGGCCGCCAAAGTAAGGGCTCGGTCGTCCAATTATCTTCTCGATGGTGGCATCACCTGCATGGCGTGGTTTTCACGACCATATCTGCGATGCCTCAATTCAACACAAGCAACCTATGTCATGCAGAAATCCATGAGGAATTTGTGGCAACCACTCGGTGGCGGGTCCTTAGCACACAAAATACTCCGCCGGTTACTTTTGGCCAACTCTTAATCAAGATCGTGATTTTGTCCTCAAATGCGATAAGTGTCGGCTTTTAACATCCCCATGCCCGCCTCTGGTGATCACGCTTTGCAGCCCCTATCCATTCGCCAAATGGGGGATCGACCCGATCGGTCCACTTCTCACTGGCCGAGGCCAGACCAAATTCGCAGTCGTCACCATTGACTACTTCACCAAGTGGGTAGAGGCTGAACCCTTAGCCACCATTACCGAGCGGAACACAACCAAGTTCATCTGGCAATCGATCGTTTGCAGGTTTGGCATCCCTCAGGCCATTGTGTCAGACAACGGCAAGCAATTCGACAACGGCAAGTACAGAAAGTTCTGTGCAGATCTCCAGATTCAACCATATTTCTCCTCCCCTGGCCATCCCCAAGCTAATGGCCAAGTTAAGGTCACTAATCGTTCTCTTCTGAAGATCATCAAGGCTAAGCTGGAAGCTGCTAAGGGACTTTGGGCTGAGGAACTGCCGAATGTGCTCTGGGCCTACCGGACAACAGCTCGGACCCCCACTGGAGAAACCCCCTTTCGCCTAACATATGGCGCTGAGGCGGTTATTCCAGTGGAAATTGGTCTGCCCACACCACGAGTTCTACATTCGGATCCAGCGCTCACTGAAGCGCTCCGTCGAGCGGATTTGGACCTAATTGAAGAGCTCAGGGAGACCGCTGCAGTCAGATTGGCCTCATACCAACAGAAAATGAGAACGTACTACAACCGCAAAGTCCGACCGCGGGAATTCGCCGTAGGAGATCTTGTCTTAAGAGAGGCCACTCTTGCCACCAAAAATCCGACTGAGGGAAAACTGGCAGCCAAATGGGAGGGACCTTATATTGTGAAAGCCAGATCGCGTCCAGGCACTTACCGACTTCAAGACATGGAGAGTCGCGACCTTCCTCACCCATGGAACATTGAACACTTGAAACGCTACTTTTAATAAGCTATTTGTATCACTCAATTGTTGTACTTTCTTTTTGACGCAATATAAATTTTGATCATTGGACTACATTCCTCATGACAGCAATTTTGTCTCCCAGCAACCCCTGTCGCTTCAATAACATTTTTACTTGCAGCACTTCAAAAGCCTCAGCCAGACTGAGCACCAAAGCCTCGGCCAAACTGAGCACTTCCAAAAGCCTCGGCTAGACCGAGCACTTCCAAAGCCTCGGCCAGACTAAGCACTTCCAAAAGCCTTGGCCAGACTGAGCACTTCCAAAAGCCTCAACCAGACTGAGCACCAAAAGCCTCGGCCAAACCAAGCACTTCAAAAGCCTCGGCCAGACCGAGCACTTCAAAAGCCTCAGCCAGACTGAGCACCAAAAGCCTCGGCCAGACCGAGCACTTCCAAAGCCTCGGCCAGACTGAGTACTTCCAAAGCCCTCAGCCATGACCGAGCGCTCCAAAAGACTCAACCAGACTGAATGCCACCAATGCAGGTCCAGAATGCCTTACTTGCCACCTCAATTCCACCATCAATAACATTTCATAATCATATCCTTAATAAAATCTACAATGTGCATCAAGGACTTCCCTACTTTCCTTTGACAGTCACAATTCCAAATCAAAGTTTTTACACTACCCTTTACTTAGTCAAAATTCCCAAGATGTTCTCACATGTTTCATTTACTAATCAGATTATTTCCTCCACCATCTAGCGTGAATTTTTATATAAATTTTTATACAAGTCCCATGTCAGCTTACAATGCGCATTAAGGGGTTTTTTACTTTACTTTGCATTGAAGATTTATCCAAGTCTAACTTTACTCTGCATCACGGAGTCCTTTGCTTCACTTTGCATTGAATTCTTATACAAGTCCTATTTCAACATTACTTTGAACTCCCATTTTTATACAACTCCCATTTTGCTCTGCATCCAGTTTCTATCTAAATTCAATCCCACTCCCCTTTAAGTCCAGTCTCACTATGCATAAAGGATCTTTTAACTTTACCCAATATTGGATTTTTATTATACCTCTGTAAGACATATATATAAGCAAACACACTCGAATCATACAAACTCAAAAGAAATTTTATTTATTCAGAAACATGTACATCAGTCCATTAAAATACTTCAAAAAAAAATAAAAAATATAATAATAATACAATGTGTGCACAAAAACAAAAGCAACAAAGTGGGTCTTCTCCATCTTCCCCAGTCATTCTTCTTCACTAGATACCAGGTCCTCCTCTTCAACGCCTTCATCCAGGGGGGTCTGGGCCACATCATCTTCTCCAATCGTTACACTACTAAGGTCAAGTCCTGGGAACAGCTCCTCAGCCTTTCGTTTGAACATTTTCCACCATTGTCCCGATGATACTCGCCATTTCGTGTTTGTAGAAGTCTGACTGCTGGAAGCTTGCAATGACTTCAGACTCAGTTCTCCCCAAGATCGTCCTTGATGATGGGCGGCCCCCAGAGTCCTCCTTGCTAAGCTAACGCAAGCTGCAGATCAACAACCATCTGAATGCAGAGATCCTTGAAGCTGCTCCACTGTCAAGGCTGCAGCCGCCTCTCCGAGGTCGCGCCGCCTTCTCCTCGTCTAGCTCCTTCATCAAGGTCGCCTTCTCAGCCGCAGCCTTAGCCCTCCCCTCCTCTAACTCCTTCGCCAGGCTCTCTTTTTCCGCCGCCAATTTGGTCATCTCAGCCTCCAACTCCCTCTTCAAAGCCTCTCCTTCAGCAATCAACTTCGCCCTCTCCGCATCCACCTCCTTCTGATACTTCTCATTCTCCTTCTTTGCCTTCGACCGCTCGCTCTCCAACTCTTTCTGCAGAGCATCCACCCTACCATCCATCTCATCCTTTTGCCTGACTAGCTCTTCATTGTTGAGTATCGCTTCTTCATGGCGTTCAACCGCGACGGCACAAGCCTTCTGGGCCTCATCCACCTTCTTCCGCTCGCCAGCCAGTTAGAACTCGAGCGACACGACCTGGCGGCGTGTGTCCTCCAGCTCCCCCTTGGCCACTTGCAGATCGGCATGAGCGCTCGCCTAGCTTGCACTCTCCTTCTTCAAGTTTGTGAGCTGAGTCTTGGCTTCCTCCGCCTTTAGCTTGGCAGCACCCGCCTTCCTCAGAAGGGCCCCTGCCAAGGTGGCTACCTCCATTTGGGCGGAGCATAACCCCCTCAGCAGGTCAGCCTCACTGAATTTGGACGCCGAGCGCAGAGCGGACTCATCTACGATCTTCACCAAGCGGTCTGCTCCAGACCTGGCTGGGCCTTCTTCTCCCTCCAGCCGTCCAGCCACAGCACGGACATGGTAGATGGCTGTATTCAGGCTGACTCCCCTTTCCTGGGGTAGTTCCTCCCCCCTTTGTCCAGGCACACTCCTCCCCACCCCTACGCCGATCCCCGCCATCACTGGCATAACTTCTCTGACCTGTGAGGATACATCCACCACCTCTTGGACGACCACCCTTTCTGGGGTCTCCTCCACTTCCCCTCCTCACCTGTTTGGCATGGCTGGCCTCTTCCACCCTCACCTCCTTTCTCCTTTTTTGTGCTAGCTCTTCCTCACTCCGCCTCAACCTCTTCTTCTTCTTCTTCCCTACGCCCAACGCCGCCATCTCCTTCAACGACCTCTCCTTTAGAGGGTCTTTTGGGAGCGGTCGCTGCACAAACTTGCCCAAGTTCTTCTCTCCCAAGGGCTGAGGACGCGGTCGAATCCTTTCCCTCGCAACTGGCTGGGGCGGTCGGTCGGCCTGTGCCTCTTTGAACTTCTGCGCTTTCACCAAAATGGCTTGATCTTCTACCTCCTGCACTCTTCTCCTAGCCTCCAATTCCGCTCGGTCGAGGTCCCCACCGATCGGTTTCGGACCTAACCCCGCCTCAAACAGCGCGGATGGCTGAACGAGCTCATCCCACTTAGTTTTTTCCTTCTCCCTCCACTCCTTTACTCTCTTCACCCTCTCCTCTGCCGCCGCCCCCAATTTTCGCTCCACAGACCTGGTTGGCACCTTCCACCGTCGCTAGACACCAGCCCCTCCAGAGGTGGACACGTAGAACCACCGTGGCCTCCAACCTTTGATGGACGTTGGCAACCCCGCCACCAAACCCTTCCCTGCTGCCGCCTGAAGGGTGACCCAAGTCTCCTGCTGCCCTGATGCCTTGTAGCAGCCGAAGAACTCCTCCACAGTCATGGCCTGCCCTCCATTCGCCTTCGGCCATGCACTTGCGCAAGCTAGTAGGATCTTCCATGCATTGGGCATTAATTGCCCTGGTGCTACCTCCAGGTGGTTGAGTTCGTCCACCACTATTTGTGGTAGTGGCAACCTTAGCCCACCCTTTAGGGCTTCCTCATAGAGAGAAAACTCCCCTGGCCTGGCGTCAGACGGCCTCTCTGGCCTCGTTTGGGAAGTGGCTATTTTAGTAGGCTATTTGGCTTTATGGCTATTTTAGTAGGCTATTTTATTTTTGTGTTTGGGAAGATGAGATGATTTTTTAGTTGAGTTGTTGTATTGGAAAGTGTGTTGAAATGATGTTTGAATGTCAAATGACAAATTTGTCCCTGAATTATAATTTTTTAAAATGATGTGAAGGGGTAAAATCGTAATTAGCTTGGCATTGTTGACTTTTTTTCAGTGATTGTAGGCTGCGCCTACACTGTCCAACGCAGTGCCTATTTTTTTTTTTTTTTTTTTTGAAAAAGTTGCAAACAGTGGTGCTTTTAGGCTATTTTCTGAAAATGGGCTACAATAGCCTTATTTGAGGCTTCCCAAACAGCGCCTCTGTTGATGTGGGCAGCGACAACTCCACCTCCACAGGAATCTGGTACCTTTCGTGGATGACCCCCAACTCCGCCGCAGTAATAATGGATCTGTCAGCCCTCGAATGCCAGTGATCTGGTTCCACCTGACTGATTGGCGTCGGCGCCGCAATCATGGTGGAACCATGGGATCGCACCAAACTCCCCACACTTTCGCCTATCTATTGTCTTGCTAGCTCCTTCAAGATCATCGTCCTAGCGGGTCCACCCTCACAATCCATGGCTTCTTCTGGCCATTTCTAAGGCTGTGTCTGCGAATCACCTCGATCAGTGCAAGAAAATTGAAAAAGTGCTTCAAAGGTGTATCGTCACCAACGAAGGAATTGACACTAGGGATATTTTGAGTTTTTGTAAAGAAGTAGGTGAATCGAATGATACCAAAAGTCCACGGTTTGCCCGTATTCCAAGGATCCAAATTAATGTTCGCCAGTTTGAAAACTTTTCAAAATCATCCGCCAAAACAGCCTTTTCAACCCCAAAATGACCTATCGTTTCATTTTTACTCCAACGCCCCACTTCCCCTCCCCCCACGATCCTGCCACGTGTATGGTCCTGATGCACTGACTCCTCTCCTTACCTTGTCTTTTCCACTTCAAATCACCACGTGACATGCCGCCTTTTGAGCCCCGTGCCCCTCCGCTCGACCACCTTCGTGGTCGACACTCTTTACGGTCGGCCTCTTCCGCTCGGCCACCCTCGCGACACTCGGCCACCTTCATGGTCGGCACTCTTTACAGTCGGCCTCTCCCGCTCGGCCACCCTTGCGGTCGGCACCCTCACGGTCGGCCTTTTCCACTCGGCCACCTTCGTGGTCGGCACTCTTCACGGTCGCCTTCTCCCGCTCGGCCATCCTCACGGTTGCCCTCCCCCGCTCGACCGCCCTCGCGGTCGGTACCCTCACGGTCGTTCTTCCCCGCTCGGCCGCCCTCGCGGTCGGCACCCTCGCGGTTGGTCTCCCCCTGCCGGTCGGACTCATCTTCCTCATTACTATTCCCTTCGTTGGACTGAAGCTGCACTCGGGAATGGGGGACTACTGACATGGATAGGCCCACAAGGACCACAGCCCACAGTGAACCAACCCAAGCCCACCATTTAGACCCCATTGCATAACCCGAGTAGTAAAACCTAGGACAGCTGGAGGCCAACTGAGCAGGGAAGGCCAATGATACTCAGACACATGGCAGGTGCAGAACAAGTCACGTCAGCAGACAAAGATCTGCAAAGTTATTGCCCCAATACATCACCATTAATGCACCCCATCACAGCATTTATTACGACAACACCTTCCCATCGGAACAACGCCCCTTACCCTGAACAAGGTAGGCTGAATCACAGGCTTTCGGCGAAGGAGGCACGTCGGAAGGGACGGTGAAATGATTACCAAGGAATATAAGCAAGCATGGAAGGTAAGAAGAAGGTTAAGCATTTTCTATTCCTCTAACCCTCTCTCTCTCTCTCTCTATATATATATATATCCACTACTTCCACTTCTAATTTACACACCGGCGGGTTCACTAGGAGACTACCCTGTTCCCCGTTGAATTTGTTTGCAGGTCTTCCAGTGGGCTTCATCACTCAGGCGTAGGCTTGAGGAGCTTGGATCAGTCCAGCCCATCTACTGTGAAACGAACTGTATCATCAGGTATGATTGTAATCCAAACAGGGCTTAAATGTCACCTGTAATTTGGTAAATCCTAAGATTTAATCTCTATTTTTAATAATGTGCTAAAACTTTTTTCAACGTCAACTTTTTTTCTTCTAATTTCTTGTTTTTTGGGAGGGGGGTTGGAGTGTTGGTTCAAATTTAATATGAAGTTGAAAAATTGTCAAAATTTAAAAAGTTACTTTGCTTCTAACTCCCTCATGATAAAATTTACAAATTACATATTTAAAACATGAATATTATGAATTCAGAAAATTTATTTTAAAAAATACTTAAAAAAATAATGTACAGTTATGATTTGTTTTGAGTGTGAGTCTCATGCTATGCATTATTGAATGTAGACCATACCACTTTTTCAAAATAAAATTGTTGGTAATTTTTTTATGATTTCTAGTTTTTTTTTTTTTTTCAAATGAAAGTAGAAAAAAAAAATTGGAAACTAAGGGGTGGTTTGGAACTAAATAACTGTATTTTTCAATTTTTTATGAAATATGGGTTGTGTATGGGTTGGGTTTGAAGTGATGTGGTAAAGAGGTGATGTGACTTAAATAAGATAATGTGACTTAAATAAGATAGTGATTTTTTGACTTTTTAAATTTTTTTAAGTTATGACAAACAAAGCCTAACTATTTAAAAATCAACTAAAATTATAATCTTATAATTTAAATTTATTGTACACATAAATCTCATACGGTATAAATTTAATTCTTAACTCTTTTTTTTTTATAAGAAAATCCTTCCACTCTCTTACAAGTTCAGGGCAATGTCTCTTACAGAGATTACTAAGATGTCTGTTGTCCGTTCCAAATAAAGAAATTATAGTCTAAGAATTTATCCCGATCTCTCAAAATAAATTCTACTTAAATCAAGACTCACGCAACGAAAGAATATTAAACTCACACCAAATATCATAATAATAACAACTTGAGATTCATCTCTTAATTAATTGCGTTATAGATGGGCCAAGGAGAAAAATAATAAAAATCCTTGCTTTTGTGGTACTTGTTGTCAATGAGTGATTGGGAGAAAAGATAGGAAACACAGCCAGCAGACCAAGTAGCCGTAAAAACATAAACACCCATATGGAGAGAGTAGTTAAGGTCTAGTGACAAGTGAGTGATGATGTATTTAAGATCTTAGCGGAAGTAGGATTCGGGCTATAGATTTGAATTTGATTTATCCTAAGTCGGTGTATACAGATACTGTATCTACACTCTACAAGTGTTTATTGACTTTCTATAGCCTCGTTTGAGAATAGGATAATTTAGTAATTTTTTAATTATTTGGCTAAAAAGATAAGTAAAAAAAATTTATATATTTGGGATAATTTTTTGACTAATTACAAAAAGATGTGCAAAGTAGAGAGAAAAAAAAATCTTTAACTTTTTGTATGAATTATTGACTTTTTGACTAATTGACTAAAAAGATAAGTCCCTAAACAGAGCCTATATTTTGAAAATGTGTTCATTAGAGTTAAATTTTGAGACCGTGAATCTTTTAGATTATTTAGTTAAATTAAATGTGTATCTCGTATTTATTTTCTCATAAGATTAAATATCTGAAAATGATTAATTTTAGTAAATCTAATATTTGATTTGACGGATTAGGTAAGGATAAATATTCAAAATGTGCTCTATGGGAAGGTGGTTTTTTGATTTTTTTTTTTTTTTTTTTTTTTCATTAAAAGACAAATTGATTACAAAACAAAAAAAAAAATCAAATCCAAATGAAATATCACATCAAATTCCATAATCATTTTATTTTTTCTCTCACAAACATCACATCTAACTACAAAAAACTCAATTATCTTTCCAAACACAAAAAAAATTCTTTAATAATATCCTACAACTACAAAAATATACCAAAAAACCCACTTCCCAAACATCCACTATTTTACCCTTATAATTTATAATTTAACAACACTAAATTTTTTTAATTTATAAGGTCATAATTTTTAATTATATTAAATTTATATTTTTTTATTTAATATATAATTTTAAATTAACAAAACTAAAAAAATTTAATGGGTAAATGACACTGACACCTCTTGAGGTTTATGTTTATCACAGTTTCTCCCCTCACCTTTTTGTTTATCACAGTTTCCCCCATCACCTTTTGAAATTACATCTCTCCCCTAAGGTTTAAAGTTTCATTACAGATTTTTCCCTCAGCAATTTAATTTTTTTAAATACCAATTTTGCCCTCACTAGGTAAATTACATTGACACCCCTTACATTTTAGAAATTACAATCTCCTCCTTAAGGTTTAAAGTACCATTACTAATTGTCACATTGGTTAGTATTAGTTGGAAAGAAAAATTATTGAAAAAAAAATTTAATTGAAAAAAAAATTTGTTAGTAAAATTTTTACATTTCTGTTTAAAAACTAAAGTAAACTCATTTTTTGAATTTACGTTTTTTTCTCAAATTTATAAACTGAGACAACCATTTATAAACCAAAAAAATTGTCAAACAAGTTTTTATAACAATTTTTAAAATTTTTGTAAATATAAATTGAAAACTGAAAACAAAATGGTTTCCAAATAGGTTTCAGATGGTAAAAATATCATAAAATTAACAAATAATTAATAAGTTACCAATATAAGAAATGACTTATCAAAAGATTCTTAGGCTATGTATGGTCTGATTTTTATAATTTTTTTTAAATTAAAAATTAATTTGATTAAGAAATGAAAAATAAAAAATAATTATCATTTTTATATAATTTTTATCTTTCGAGTGGCTAGAAATAATTTTTTACAAATTAAATTGAAACAGCTATACGTATGTATATAACCTACCCAAAAGTTAAAATGATAATTATTTTTTACCCTTAAATAATAATTATTTTTTATTTCTTAACCAAATTAATTTTTAATTTTTTGTAAAAATGTTCTAAAAATCAAACCATACATAACCTAAGAATCTTTTAATAAGTCATTTCTTACATTGGTAATATATTTAATTATTTGTTAATTTGACGACATTTTTACTATCTGAGACCTGTTTGGTAACCATTTCGTTTTCAGTTTTCAATTTATATTTACACAAATTTTAAAAACTGTCATAAAAACTTATTTGATAATTTTTTGGGTTTATAAATGGTTGTCTCAGTTTGTAAATTTAAAGAAAAAACGTAAATTCAAAAAATGAATTTACGTTGGTTTTTAAACAAAAATTTAAAAATTTTACTAACAAAAAATTTTTTCAAATAATTTTTTTTCCAACTAATACTAACCAATGGTATAATTGGTAATACTATTTTAAACCTTGGGGAGGGGATTGTAATTTCTAAAATGTGAGGGGTGTCAATGTAATTTACCTAATGAGGGCAAAATTGATATTTAAAAAAATTAAATTGTTGAAGGAGGGAATCTGTAATGAAACTTTAAATCTCGGGAAAAGATGTAATTTGTAGAAGGTAAGGAGGGAAACTGTAATAAAGATAAACCTCAGGGGGTGTCAGTGTAATTTACCCAAATTTAATTTATAAGGCCATAATTTTTAATTAAATTTAATTTTTAATTTTTAATTTTTATTTAATATATAATTTTAAATTAACAACACTAAAAAAATAATTTATAAATGTTTAAAAGACTATTTTACCATTTTTCAATTGTTTACTAAGTAATAGTATGAAGGTAAAATGAACATTTCATATACTAGTCTTACGGGATACCAATCCCATGGAAATAATCTCACTCCCCCAGGATTGTTTAATCCCTCATATGAGAGATATGGAGTCCGACGGGCTAAAAATCCAAATCAAACGACGGACATCTCCCTCATTCTGATAAGCAATCAAAACAGTGAATAATCTTCCCTAATCTCCCCAATCAAACACATCCTGAGTTTATTAAAGGCTGAGACTTGCCTTTAGTTCATCATCTGGACTCAAGGGTCTAGTCCGGTCCATTAGGTTCATTTTTGGATTCATTCTCGAAAATTTGAACCGTTCATATTTTAAGGTTTATTGAGTATATTATTCCTATAAAAAATCACGTCGATCAGATAACGGATATTATATATTCGAATTATTTTTTTATAAACCATTAGTTTTTTGACAGTCTATTTTTTTCAGACAAAAGTGATCCGAATATATAGTATCCGTTATCTGATCGATGTGATTTTTTACAAGAATAATATGCTCAATAAATTTTAAAATATGAACAATTCTGATTATCAAAAATGGGCCCAAAAGTGAACTCAATAGGCGAACTAAACCAAACTATCCCAGATTTGGACTGAAGACCGTCCAGACCCTTTATTAAACTGTATTTTTGAATTATAAATTTAAAAAGAATTTGTGAATAGAAGCAAAAATATAATGAAGAATTGAACAATCTTTAGGGTTGGTTTGGAAAGTGGATTGGTTTTTTGACATTTTGGCTTTTTTGACTATTTTAGCCTGGGCTAAAAAGCTTGGTTTGAGAAGGACTTTTTGACTTTTTTGACTTTTTTTTGTGAGAGAATAGTGTAATGATTATGGGTTGGATGTGATATTTTGTTTATTGTGACTAAAATAACTTATTTTATCTTTTATGGCTAAAATAGCCAAAAAAAACCCACAACCTATCTTTCTAAACGGAGCCTTAGTGCCGTTTTGGCAACAAGTCAAAAACGCCATGTTTTGGCAATAGCTCAGAAACGCCAACCCATGCCCACTGCGTTTTCAATCCCATTTGGGAAGACCAAATAAGCAACACCCAAATTTACCAAATTATCCTTTGAAATAATTTAATTAATTAATTTAAAAATAAAAAAATAAGGATATTTTAGTCATTTTAGAGTGATGTGACATTTTAAAAAAATATTAAATCAAAAATTAAAAAAATTAACTTTTTACCAACTTCCCAAATCACTTTTAAAAAAGCTAAAAAGCTTGGTAAAAAGTCAAAATTCAA